>VZRV01002991.1:1253999-1564418 GCA_013398115.1 Falcunculus frontatus
TTGTTAATTTGTGATCACAGTGCAATTACATCCAAGTGTCCCTCAGTGAGCACCCTCACCCGGGCTGAAGACCCAGCTCTTTTATAATGGGGAAAACTGATGGGGGAAATTTGCAGATGAAAAGCTCCTCTGTCTCTAATATGTAAGTAGACAAAATCCTTTGTAAGTCTGAAGCCCTACAAAGCTCACTGTGGTCTAGTCCTCAGCCTCACACCATGGCAGGGGCGTCCAAAACCGAGAGAAAATTACTTTCTTTGAATCTTGTGTTTATAGGCTTTCTCTTCTATTAAGAGCCTTTCAATCCTTAGGACCAGTTGTCCTTCTTGGGCACTGCTGATCCTTTGAGTTATACTTGATTTCAAAGTTTTACACTGCCAACTCTGTTCAAAGAGGGAGGAAAAAGCTTTACAATGAATCGCAGTTTGCAGCATTTGAGATTGGGTCCACCTGTATGAGGAGGGGAGAAACCTTCCCCAGGGAAGTGACGCAGCTTCTCTATGTTTAGGTTATGCCACTCTGAGATGAGCTGAAGCAGTAATGTGAGAGAGGGAATCACTCAAGTTAAGATGCTTCTCCTCAGGGTGGTTTTTATTCAAGACTCCCAGATCCCAAGGAACCCGTGCTTCTCAGTGACCCTGATGCCTTGAGGTGGCTACCTGAAAACAGAGGCTAGACAAGATTAAGAGAATAAAAGTAGGTATTTATTTGAACGGCCTTCAAAGGTACACCCTGGGCAGTCAAAAGCCTCTGAGGGGCTCCACCCAAGATGGATGCTGGGTCACAGGTTCTTCACACTTTTATAAGTTTGGTCCATTTGCATAGCAGGGTTAATTCTCTAATTATAATTTCAGTTAATGATGTAATTACCTCAAGTTTGCCCCTCCTCTCAAAGGCCTTTGGTTTACACATTTTGGGGCTTGGGACAATCTGGGTGTCCTTGGAGAGCAAACCTAGAGAGGGTTTGTTATGTCTGACCAGCATGAGAGAACAGTAGCTAACAGGCCACACAAAACTTCAGAGTTACACACCAGGCAGTACAGGATTTGAAAAATAGAAAAGTTAAAATCTAAGGCATCAACCTGAACCACTCATTCTGGGTGAGAATTACAGATTCCTGTTAATCACCAGGCAGCACAGGCTGTGAGTGCTCACATCATGCTGAATCAGACACCTGTAGTGTTCTGGAGTGCTTCTCATTGTGTTCTTCTCACTGTCTGGGGAATACACGAAGCACAAGAGTTTCTTCATGCAAGGGTGGATTGACTGAGACAGATCTCTCTGCCATGGGGAAAGGAAAAGGATAGGGATAGAAGAGCATTGACTACTTCTGCTTTGCTTGTGTTTTGAGTGCTTTTCTTTTTTCCCCATCTCCTTCTAGGTTAAATAAGTGATTGCTTATATCTGAACTATTTTCAAGAAAATGCCTCTTTCAAAAGAATATTAAACTCTAAACATATCATCAATGGATCTGGGGAAAAAAGCAGCTTTCTTCAGGAAATTCTCAAGGTTTCTTTTCCATCCCAATTCACACTGTTTTTTAAAATCTTTGTTTGCAAAGCCATAGAATAATTTTGATCAAAATATTTAACTTTTGATGTATTTAGTCTGCATGGATTAATACACAAAAAAGGCATTTGGTTGAAATGGCATTTGCTAATCGTGTGCTCCAAAGAAATAAACCACACATAAGAAACCTGGAGATCAGATACAATACAGGGAGAAAGCAATAGAATAGCTTATATTTTCTCATGTTTACACAATTCTATTGCATTTTAAAATACATTTGTTCCCAGACATAATGCCCAAAGCCTTAAGGGGCTGCAGGGAACTGCCAGTTTAGCTTGGATTCGGTGGGATTCATCCTTCAAAGTTCACGAGGACCTTTGGAGGTTGTACAGGGGTAGTGACCGTGCTTTGATTTGCTCCTGTGCATTGTCTGGAGCACAAAGTTTTGATGCATGAAGGCAGCTGGCTGGGGAAGTTTCCCTCTTGAACTTCAGTATCAAAGTATTCTATTAAGGGGCAGTAGAAATGCACTGAAGACCTTCATATATCTACACCTAAAAGATCAAATCATCATGGAAAGACAAATCCTTCAGTCGTCTTCCTCTTGAATCAAACATAGTTTGGAAAAAATACACAATCCATTTGAATAAAGCTGCCTGTTGAAACTCCTGAATTTATTATGTTTCACATTTCTCAGTCTTCAAGGCAGATCATTAAACTGAAGCTACTCAGTTCCTCAAAGTTGTCTTACAGGTGATTAACAGGACATGGACAAAGAAAATGTGCACACACATCCCAGACACTCACAGGCACCTGCTTCTGTCATGTTTGCTACTCCTGTCTGTAGAGAAAATGCAAAGATTTTTTTTTTTCAGATAAAATTCTCATTAACTTTTCTGCATTTATATTTAGGAAATTGGTTTAACAATATGACAGACTCTATATGGCAATACGTATAAAGACATTATATTTAACAATGTAGCAATAAGACCGTCCTCAAAGAGGTAATAGATAACTTTAATTCATGTTTATGGAATACCCTGAAATATGAAAAGAGAGCAAAGTATCATCATGCATTTTTCAACAGTTTAGAGTGAACATGCTATGTATTAAAATGTTCCAAGATTGCTTTTGCAGTTGCCATTATAAAGCCACAGCAGTGCTCTTTTTGTCTGTGATAAAGTGCACGCATTTTGTTTATATAGAAATAGAATACAAAGGAATGGAGATATTAGATTTCGGTTCCTCCTGATCATAGGTATCGTGCTACTGCAAGGAATGAGAAGCAGAGCTCATTTTCAAAACCACTATGACACTCATTGCAGGATGGGAAAGTTTTCCCCGTAAGTATAGAGCATTCTGTTTTAATCTAGTTTCCACCAGCGAAGATTGATATAAATAAAATTTAAATAGAGAACACATTTCACAGATGTCAGAAGTGAAAAAGACTTTGTCAGCTTAATGAAAAGATATCAATTTTCTCCACTTTATTCAATATATTGTGAGTCATTTTCTAAATGGATTAGATTAAAGGAAAGTTCAAACTCCCTGTGAGAGATTCTTATGCTGATGGAGATTTTGGCAATAGCAACAGCACAGAGCTGGGTAAAACCTTTCAAGTAGTTTGGTTTTTTCCTTAAAAAAATGATGTAAACTAGAATGGGAGAAACTGTAACCCTGTGCTCACCTACTGCTTATACAACAAAATCTCAGAGAATTGAATAAGACATGCAGTTTCTCTTAGTTCATTGGGATGTCATGGGGAGCAGAATGAATTACAGGGGTGGGAACACACTTTCTGGGAGGATGAGAAAACTGGACTGAAAGAAAGTGTCATTTGAAGGGTTATGTATTTCATAAATGGACTGAGATAGCAGCCACTCTGGGAGCTGTAGAACAGTAATCTGATAAGTTAAAGAATACAAATCCGAAACAAAAGATTTCAGGTTGGATATTGCTGTCTGGGAGAAATACAGGATGTTTCCTACAGAGAGTCCAAACTATCAAACTCTCTGCTTTAATTCAATCTTACTCAATTTTAGAAGTATCAATCTAATGCTCCTGCAGTGCAGTGCTTCACAGACTTTGATAACAGACCTCTCATAGCTCTGGGAAAATGGACATTTCTCCTGTTTAAAGTACAAGCACAGTGCAATCAGTCTGGCAAGTGGTGTCTCATATCCCTAATTGCCTCAAATTCAGTCTTGCTGAGTTAATTTAATATTTTTAAATTGTAGTAAACATTAAAAAGACATCAGCATACTGAAGTTCTTTTTTTTTTTTTTTTTTTTTTAACACTGATCTTTGCAATATTCCTCAGGTTTTTTAAAACGTTTTAGTAATTCACTGGCAGAGTTGAAAGAATTGAAGATTTAATTTTTTTTTTTTTTCCATTCAGAATTCTTGATTCTCCATTGCAAAATATTCAGCAGCTAGAATAAGGTATTTTTAAGAGTGTATTACATGTCTGAACAATGCTGTGGGCTGCACTATTAGATATGAAAGGACAGATTAGATGCAAAGAATCCATGAACAATTTCCTTTTAAGATCTGCATAAACCAGCAAAAAAGGGTGCTAATTCGACAGCATGGGAAGACTCACTAGTGAAAAACCACTTACATTGGCATTTCCTAGCAGCCGACATACTGTTAGGTAAATTAGGAAAAACGACATAAACACGGTGTGTACTTCCCTCGTAACAATGTGACTAATAGAGGTGGTGTTGGCTAATGGCCTGAGAAGCAGAAACTCCCAAGGATTGTTTAATCCCAGATCTGCTTCTCACTTTCTCTTTTACTGCAGGTAAATGATCTCCTCGCTATTCCAGTTTGCCATCTGCAATTTTATTTACTTAAGAGGATGAGTTATTTTTGCTGTGCTTCTTTGTATGTTCCCCTCTGTCTCTCCTGCCCCGCTGAACTTTAACACTGAATTGCAGGAGTTTGGGACTGACATTTTTTCTCCATTTGTACAGCTCAAAGAATGGGTTTTTCAGGTACTATGAAAATAAATTATAACATTAAAATTATGTGAAGTTGTCCTGGGATGACTTTATGATGTTGTATCCCCTATCATTGCTCTATGCCCAGATATAAATCCTGCGCCTTTAAAACTGGGTGCGAGAGAAAGCAAAAAAAACCCAGAGCAAACCTTCCAAAGCACTCTGTGCTCCGAGGTCACTACACCTATGGCTCTCTGTGTGCTTCTGCCGCAGAAAAAAAGTGGAGGAAAGCACCTTCTGGCTTTTCCCGAGTTTTTTCGGCTTTTTCTCAGGAGAGAGACAGAGAGTTAAAATTCTTTGCTGTTCCTAGCTGAGGCAAGAACTTTCTTTGGACTGTTCTGCTCCGGTCTGGATCACCAGCACTGGGAGGCCCTCGCCATGGCCTGGAGGGGAGCCAAACCCCAGCTCTGGAGAGAGAACAGCCACACCTACAGAAGGACTTAGAATGTTCCCAGGTTTCTCTCCACAGCGAGAGGTTTTGTTATTTAGCATTATTATTCTTTTCCTGTGTGTTTGTTAAATAAATAGGGTTTTTTTCTCTTTCACGTTCCTCCAAGGAATATTTCTTTCCCGAACCTGGTGGGGAAGGGGCGGCTATAACCTGCCTTCTCTCAGAGGACGTTCAAATTTGGACGTTCCTCGGAATTTGTCTCAAAACTGGGACAGAAGTGCTGCCAGAAGGTCCTTAAGCACATTCCTGCCTTTGAGCTGAATGGAGATGGTCTGTTAAAGAGCAGATTTCACACAAAATAGCTTAGATTTTGCCAAGGAATTTCTGGTCCTCAATGCTGTTCAGCTTGGGAGTATCAAATGCTGCAGTTTTGCCATTTTTCCATGTCCCTTTGCTTGCACCTCTGGAAACAGCTGCTGCTTAAAAATATGGCTGAGGGGCATCTGTAGCTGATGTAGGAGCAGGATTCCTCATGGGCAGCACCTTCATGGTGAGTGAATGTGCATCTTCTCTTCCCTGAGTCCATCGGCAGTGACAGCACTCAGGTTCTCTGAGCACCTGTAAAACGTGCCCAGCTGCTCAGAGGTAAAGCACTGATTTGTTAGCTGGGCACACAGATAAAGCACCCAGAGTTTAACGAGAACTGCAGAATTTGCATAACCATGTTCTGAGTCAGGTAGATCTCAGCAGCAACGACAAGGAAAAGAAATCAAAATGTTTCTTAGCCCCTCACAGTTCAACCTGTGAGATCTTTTCAAAATCTGGAATTTTAGCTAACACAAAAATGAAGCCAGCAGAAGCTGTCAGGCTGGGAGGCCGCTTGTGGCACTCCTTCAGGAGATGCCAGCAGGTCCCAGGCCAGTTGTGCTGGCAGCTGGCTCTCAACCCCGTTCTCATTTGATAATCCTGTACTCAAAAAGTGTGGTAGGCTTTTTTAAGCCGTAATTATTCTATACTCCACTGAACTCAGACATGACTAAAGCTTGACACTTTCTCTGAAAGTCATGGATCATAGTTGATATTCTAACTGAACCCTCAGCACATTACCTATCAGGAAATTTGATTTTTGCAAAGGAAAGGCAGAGCAAGCCTCGACAAAACAGATTTTTGCAGATATGTGTGGCAGAGAGGAAGGACATGAAATGATAAAATAAATCTTGTGTGATAAACTTGTCTCCCCAAAAGTGCATAGTGTATGCTATGACCTTCCAGAGTGCTAGGACATAGTCTTATATTTTTTCTTGGAATTTCCTGAATTCTTGCATAGCAACATATATCCAAGGCAAACATCAAGCTACCAAGTTTATTTATAGCTTTACATGTGTGAGTTTATTGGTGGTTGACATAACATCTCTGCAAAGATGGTGGGGCATTCAAGAGCAACTTGCTGACACTAATGAGTGCTAATGAGGCTGATGAGAACGTGAAATCCAGAATTCAGGGAGCTGATCTGAAAGCAGGTGACCGAGGACCCCGTCCCAACCTGTCTGGGGTCTTTTGTAGGTTAGGGAGACCCATTGCTGCTATTTATTACTGAAGTTTGGAACTGAATCCACCCTTCCCTGCAGAACAAAGCTGAGAGCAGACTCCTAAGACAATTGTGCAATGAAGAAGTGTTATTTACTCCTTCTTTGAATGGCTTCAGATAACCTAGTGAAAGCTTAATCTTATTTCTATATATTTAATGAAATGCCAATGAAATGCAACATATTTATACATATTTGGAAAGACAGCTACTTTTAAATATTCACAGACATGTTTCAGACCAGGGTTGAGGACTGGTGTGCCATCCAAGAAGTATATCTCCAAGTAATGGTAATTTTTCAGGAATAATAATTCATTAGTAAAGTAAATGAATGAGTTGAAATGCAGAGGGAGAAGAGCCAGGCTCTGAGATGAAGATTAGGGGAGTACACAAAGGTTTCTGGGTGGTCTTGCAATGCTATTCCTCCAGTGGCTGCTGGGATGCCAAATCATATGTGTATATACACCAACAATCTGTGTTTAGTGTATGATCCAACAGTTACTGGAGAAACATGGAAAAAACCCCTCAGTTTTTGCAGACTTCAGACCAAAGCTGGTGTCTGTAAAAGCTGCCATTTGCTCAAACATGAATTCCCTGTGCTGTGGGTGTTGGGTTTGGGGATGTGGAAGGGAAAAGCTGTGAGATGGGCTCGGAAGGGTGAAAGTCTATTGTGAAATTTTGACTGAATGAGGTGCCAGAATCACAGCCTAGCAGCAAAGCACTCTACGAAAGAACTCTGGAAACGAATAAATTATATAACTGTAATACATTTATAAGGCATAACAAAGCATGCATAATATATTGGAGGGTTATCAGTTATGAAGTTAATTTCTGGTGTACCACTTGGGTATAAATTGTGTAGTGTTTCTCTCATTACCAGAGAAACTCTTGTTAACAGAGAAGATTTGTGTAAATAAATATACATAGAAAACTATTCCATTGAATCTACAAAAATTAATAGGATGTAATGTGATTATGTGCAATTAGTCAATGAAAAACACTTTTTTTTGGTTTTTTTGGGTACATTTTTTTCCAGTGAAAAATAGTTTTTGCTTTGGTTTTCTTTTTGAAATCCAAGCTATTATATTGTCCATATCTTCCTCTGTGAAAAATACTGAGTTCTCTGTGCTTTAAAGACTTGTGGCTGGAAGCCTAAACTCAGAAAATGTTGAAATATGTGGCTGAGATTCCAAGTGTCTCTGCAATAGTGCAGGCTGTCAGATGGGTGCCTGCTGCTGGAGAAAGCAAGGGAGAGCAGGAAAAGTGGCAAAAGAACTGAAAGTATGGAAGAACCTGAGCAGTAAAAGGGCGAAAGAGAGCAGATTTAGATTAGATATTGAAAAGAAATTCTTCATAGTGGGGGTAAGGAGGCCCTGGCACAGGCTGCCCAGAGAAGCTGTGGCTGCCCCATCCCTGGAAGTGTCCAGGGCCAGGTTGGATGGGGCCTGGAGCAACCTGGGATGGTGGAAGGTGTCCCTGCCCATGGCAGGGGGTGGAACAGGATGATGTTCAAGGTCCCTTCCAACCCAAACCATTCTGTGATTCTATGGTTCTATATTTCTCCTAAAGTCTGGATATCAAGGAATTTTTGGGAAAAGAGACTTCTAAGAGGTGTTAAGTACACAAAGCCATCTGTTATTCTCCCCTCAAAAAAGATGGAAAGAGGATAATAATCAGAGCTGGAAGATTCCTGAAGCAAAATTCCCCTTAATTTTGAGGTATTATAAGCATGTAATGTCCTAAAAGGGTTCCACCAGTACAAGTCCCTGCTGGTGTGGTCGCACTTCTGTCCAAAACACAAATACAGGCCTTTGTCCTGTCTGTTAGCAGTAAACCTGTCCAACCTCCCCACAGCTGGAGATTAAAACACTTTCCAGCTTTAGCTGAAGCTCATCTGTGCTTCACTTGGTGCCTCATAACACATCCTTGGTAGGTTCCTTCCCCCTAAATATCCTGCAGCATAATAAAATACGTGAAAATCTATTATCCAATGGACACATATCCAACATCTGCCTTTAGCATGTGGCTGGTTGATTTTCAGAGTGCAATGCTGCAGGTCAAAGCCCTGATGAACACCATCCCTGGATGACCCAGGGTGCTCTGGGGAGGGGTGGCAGCAGCCCTTTGCTAGTGTCTGTACCCACCAGATAATTTCAGCCCAGCTACAGAAATTTGTTTATTCACACCTCCACCAACCCAAACCCACCCTGCACGGGGTCAGGTGCCCTGTGCTCTCATTGCAGGGATGATTCCGTGTGAAAGGAAAACTAAGGGAGGTTTTCTTGTCCTAATGATGGTACTCTGAACTTGCACGTGGTGTTTGCTACTTCATGCACAGTGGTACTGAAAGGCAGAGCCTGCAGATTTCTTGAGGAGGGAGCTTAGTTAACTTGCAATTATCTCTGCTGGGAAAAGACAGTAAGGTCCAAATTCTCTTCCATGAGCTGTGAATTGCTGTGGTATAAATAACACACCCTTAGAGCACTCATATCTCCACAGTCCAGAAGAGCACATTTTAAAATCTGTGTGGAGGAAGTTGTTTTCAAAGGTTGAGCTAAATGAGCCAACTGGCACTACACAAGGTAATTACTGATTTATTAAAAGTGTTGCATTCATTCAGCTATCTTTGTTCTGTGATGTAAGACAAGTCCAATTGTGTTTCAAAGATTAAAGGAACATTTGTTTTTTGTAAACAAATCCCTAGCTGCTATTACAAATTACATCATGCATAATCTTGACATGATAGATTGGGAGATATTTCAGTGTAACAATGCCAGTGCAATTGGAACAAGAGCTGCGAGACTGAACAAAAATTGATGAATTGAGCACAGGATATTTTGTATTTCATATCATAGCTTAATTACTGCTTCAATATGCATGGAATAAGAGAAGTAACTCAATTATAAAAGCTTAGCAGCAAGACTTACAAACAGTGAAATTCATGTGTGGATATTAAACTGACCTTAACTGACAAGCTTTCCTTTGAAATTACGTTTTCCTTCAGTGCTCATAATGCTTATTTACTCTGAGACCTTTTACAGAGCTGAGAAGTCTTTTAATGGGCACTTGAAATTTCATGGCCATGTTGGTATTGGCACAGCTCATGTCTTTTTGCCTCCGTTCAATTTAACTCTGAATTGTATTGATTTAAAAGATCAAAATTCACTACCATTCACAGTGATATTTTTCCTCTTTTTTTTTTACCTTGGAAGAGGCCCTGGATTTCACTTCTTCCAGGTAACTCTTTGTTGCTAATAATTTATACAATGACCTTACTCTGTTGTCCTTAGAGTGAATAACCCTGAATTTATACAAAGATCATTATTTCCACTGTAATGCACAAGATGTGCTCTTGAAAAAGTAAGTAGGTGTAAGGAGCTGTGAGCCTCAGACTCCAGGTACTCCAGGAATCTCGTACACACTCTGCTCAGGTGATTCTCATCTATGAAGCCATGAGCTCTGTTCTCATCACTGCAAAAGGGAGTTTGTTTTCCACAAACATCTGTCCTTGTTCTCCTTGATCTCATTAATGCTCATACAAAATGAAAGTACGTGGAGCCTGAGCGTGCCCAGCGCAAGCTCCTTTCAATTATGACTATGAATTAGTGGAAAAGGTTTTGCGGGATGTGTTCAGCTCTGCCAGTTGCAAAATGTATGCAAGCAGGAGCCCTCCAAAGACAAAAAAGCTAAACAAAGACACTGGGAATTGCTATAGTTACCAGAAAATTGAACAGAAAGCTTTAGATGAAATTTAATGATTTTATAATTCTCTAATTTTACAATACTCCCTTCCTCCATCATTTTAAAACACTTTAAAACAGAACAAGGTTGAAATAGCTGGGCTTTCTTTCTAAATACTCAGCTTCAAAAATACCTAATCAAATAGGAAAGATAATTGCCTAGTGAACCCCCTAATTCTGGGCATTATGTTGCAGTCCTCAGACTTCATATTTCTGATTTTCTGCTTTAATAGTGATCACCAATAGAAAGAAGGTGGGTGAACAAAAGAAGCAGGTCAGTGGAAGAGTGCTGGGAAAGCTGTAAGGACTGTCTGTGTGCAGCTAATCTGAAGTGTCATTGCTCAGAGAGCTGAGTCCTTCTCTACACGTGCTTTGGTTTTATCAGCCATCACCTCAGGTCACAGTCTGAGGTTTTATAGCAGGAGCATCTCCTGGTCCATCCTGCGTGACCACAAACTGACTTTAACAAATTGTCATGGAATCCATGTGTCCACCTCTTGAGGCTCCTTGAACAAAGGACAATTAAGAAAGAAGCACATGGTGAAGGGGTTCATCACTGGACATCTCTTTCTATTTAATCAATTTAATTATCCATTACCCAAATTCTGCAGAAGCACTTCTGTCCTGACTGGCCCCTGCCATTTATAATGTGCAGTGTCCTTGACAGCCAGACATGACCCTGTGCACAGAGAACGGGATCCAAAAGGTGGGAATCTCCACAGAGTGACTCTTCACCTTACCCACCAACGCTGCAAAACTGAGAGCTCCAATGAAAAGCTTTCTTCCATTCAGAAAAGAATTTCCAGAAAAGTTTATCCAGAGAAGTTTTTGCTATTCTGCTGCTGCCATTTTTTACATAATTTTTTTTTCCCATTTCCTTTCATATACGAAATCCCTTTGCACTGCTCAGGCTGATCTGCCATAGACTCTCAGGGTTGATTTTCTTTCCAGCACCACTTACAGTATCTGACTTCTCATTCGATCAATCGATCTGCGTGAGTGATTTCTCCTTTCACTTGCTTTAGGCCTTCTCCTTAGCACCAATCCTCCCCCTTTTGCCAGTAATTCAATCTCCATACCTGTGATCCCAAAGCTGAGGCTGGAAACTGATGGCTCCCCCATAAGACACTGAGCTCAGCTAAAGGAATGGTCCCATCCTCAGTTGTGTAACATTTGCTACTAACGCTGTAAGATACAGATGTTGTTATCTGACTTTGACCTTTAGGTGCTGGTTTTTATGGTTTTTGCTGCTACTTAGACAAATTACTCCTGCCCCAGACCTTGTGAAGACAGGCAGCTGAAAAGGCTTTCTCACAAAAGGCGATCTTCAGAGTTCTTTAATTTAGCTTTCAATGGAGGTAGAATATAATAATTTATTATGAGTGCCTTTTGCATGGGCTTCCTCAAATATTTATAAACTCATTTAAATAATTAATAAAGGATTTTTAATAAACTGTTTATATTCACAAAAGGAATGTAATTTGCAGAAAGGACAGTTCAGGTGCTAGGAAACATGGGTAGACCACATAAATTAAAAATAATGGCTTGCATCAAAAGTTTATATGACCTCTTTACAACTTGTCTAAGGTTGCTTTCCTGTGGTGAAAAAATGCTTCTATCGATCTGGATAAGCTGTGCACTGTACAGGCTATTTTAGGGAGGGAAAAAGAACAACTTTCTATTAACTTGGGGATTGTCAAGATCAAAGTTTATCCAAAGAAATAAAATTTATTATGTTAAGTATGTCAGCATAAGTCTCCCTTTTTTCCCTTTTTTTTTTTTCCTTTTTTTTTGAGAAATTGTTGTTACACACTATTTTCAGGAAAGAGAAACAAGTTTTTTATCCATTGGAACAAGTTTGCATTTATCACTAGAGCAGGCCATTATTTAATCAAGCATGAGCTATCTAAACCAGCCTGTGATCATCCTAATATGGATAATAACAATGAAATCCTATGAACAAAAGCGATTACTTCACAGGAATGCAGCAAGTTAGAGCTTTCCCAGCCTGCCTGGGCATCACTGATTTCCTCTCTCCACCTCTGGAGCTGAGTTGAGCACACAGCTCTTGTAGGATGTCAGATTCCAGCCACTGTGGACTGAAGGGGAGCAACTCTCCCTCCATCTCTTTTTTCCCTAGATCCTGTTCCATCGGGATGTGGGGTGTTATCTCCTGCTGGGGTGAAGAGCCCCCTGAGCTGATCTGAGCAGATATCATGGCATGGCAGGGCTGTAAGGCTGCAGGAAGAACTTCCCTGCCTTCTCTCCCTGAGAAACCATCCTGGGCCTGCTGCTTGACTTCTGCCCTACGACTTTACAGCACCAAAAAAAGAAGAGATTATTACACTCCATCCTTCAGCTGATAAGTAATTGCTATTGCTGGCCCAAGGCAGGTCTCTCAATACGTGTGTGGGAAAGGCTGCCACTCGTCCTGGCGTCATTTTTCCTCTTCAAGGTCACCTTTAAACTTTGCATGAAGCACGTGCACGTAAGCAGGTGGGCACGGCTCTTTCTGAAGCAGAGGCTACTGCAGGTCCACGAGCCCTTCCTGTACTGGCTCCCCCTTATTCCAGCTGCCATCTCTTTGAGATACCAACTACTTTCACTGCTCCAAGCAGCGTCAACTCAAAGTCATATGAACACAAACTTTTCGCACAGAAATAGGAGGAGGAAAGGAGGCAGATTTTTTCCCCTCACCTCATCTGTGTAAGCACAAAAACCCCCACACACCATCACATTTAGAAAGGCAATCACAGCTATTTCAAATACCAAACAAACCCAAGCTTATCTTGTAGCTTCTTCTGCTATCTTAAAACTCAGGGGTGCTATGTTCTGCAAACACCTCCTCTTTGCATAAACCACCAGCAATCTCCAGCTCCAACCCTGGAGAGAGCACTGGCAACTAAAGCAAGGCAGATAACAGGGAAGGAGAGCAAAGTATGCAAATTTCACTGGGCACACTATAATTACACAGCAGAACAGATCACAGTATTTCACGCTTTTCCCATGTAATTCAGTCACAGCAGTATTCATTTTACTATTAATTTTAATAGAATAATTACCTTTATAAAGAAGAAAGAAACTACTGTTAGAGGGTCAGATCCTCAGGTGGGGAAGATATGGTGATTTATGCTAGCTTGATGAATTTTGTAATCTTCCTTTTTCCTGCCTTTGAAAGGAATTCAGTAATTGACTAGTTGCCAGACTTACCGAGATAATCTGTGCCAAATGAAGCAAAATAAGAAGACATGGGGAAGCAAAGAGGTGCAAACACTTCATGGTAAAATTTACATATCTGCATTTGAATGTTTATGCATGTGCCTGCCTGGCAGACACACACACAGAGACACACACGTGCCTAAACAGCCAGTTCCCAGTTCATTCCCAACGCTGTCTGGCAGCAGAAACAGTTCCCATAGTGACACACAGCACTGAATTTATAATGTTTTGTGTCCAGATTCTGCTCTGCGAAATGGCAAAGAGGTTGGGATTCCAATAACATCCTTTTTGAATATTAGCGGACAGAGGGGTTTAGAGTATGATCTGTATTAATAACCTACAAAATAAGGAGCAGGCAGCTATATTATTATCTCAAGAACCCAGAGAGATATGCAAACCACTTAAAAATTTCACTCTTGGTCACCAGAAATGTTTGATAGGAATACTTCATAACCTGCAGCTTCCATAGTTTGTGTATTTTTGAGAATAAGCTTCGACCTTACCCCCCTGCCACTTGCTGCCCTCACAGCGATTCTCTTTTCTCCTGGTTTTCCTGACATTTTTGTTTCCTTGTCCTTTTTCTTCGCTCTCCTGGCTCATAGGAGCAGATCTGCCTTTTGTCTGGAATGGTGTGTCAGAGGGGAGGCAGAAGAAGTTAGAATTTGCTACTAGGAGCTGCTGGGCAGCTTCTGCATCTGCCTCTGGTCATGAAGCATCTTCAGCTGCTGTAATTTAGATACTTCAAGGTGCTGAATTATATTATAATGAATTGCTCCAAGAATTACTACTGAGATTAATTGAATTTATGGCTCCATCCTGGAGTATATGCCCTCTTGTTGTGATTAAGATGATGCATTGCTTGAAACAGAAGTTAAAATACGTGTCAATTTTGGCAGTCAGCAGCACTGTCATTGAAGTCTTTTACCTCCAAAAAAATAAAAAAGAATTTCAAGATGATTGTTTCCTTTCTCTCTGCTAGGGTTTTAAATTCAACTATTTTATTTCAGGGTTCTGTTTAAATTGAAACTACTGCAGCATTATATGCAAAGAGAAATCAATCTCAGAGGGGGAAAAAAGAAGAACCAAATATAGATTAAAAAGCTGCCTCTCCAAAGGTTTTGAAATATGAGAAGCCTGGCTCTGCATGTAAGATTAATGACAGCTACGTGTGTGATGAATAGTTCAGCTCAAATCAGGGGAAAGTTTTACCCTACGTATCTGCTGTTCCAAATGTTGAAACCCTGATATCACCCAGCCCTGCAGCAGGAGCACTCCACGTCCTGATTGTCCCACTCTGCACGGAGAAGTGAACAACAGAGAGAAATAATATCCATGCTTATAATCAACCCACATCACTTCGTGACGAAAACATAATTTCTCTCTCTGGATATCTCTTTTTCATTATTTTTATATGTGGTAATATATCAGCTTTGTTGGGTTCTTATTAAGAAACGTAGATAAGACTGGTGGCAGAGGCTTTGCTCACATCGTGGCTCATGAATGGAGTTATTCTTGTACTTCAAATTATGACTATTTTTCTAAAGAATGGACAAAATGAATATTCAGTTACTGTGCATTCAGGGCCTCAATTCGTGGCCAGGGAGCATTCAAGGCTTCAATTCTGTGCTGGGAGCTCGTGGGGAGACCTTCCAGCTCTGCCTTGCAGAGAACAGCAGCCCTGGCCAGGGAAATGCAGAAGGGCTTCTGCAAGGAAGGATCTTTAATGGCTGATGTGCTTCAACATTTTGTATTTTAATATAAATGAATTATTCCAACACTCTCAGATTTTTTTTTTATTAAAAAGCAGATGAAAATAGTCAAATTAGGACAGCTTTTGACCTCCAAAGTCTTTTGTAGTAATGGGAAGGCCCATGCTCCAGCTAAGTTGGTGTCTCATCACACCAGAGCAGTTTCCTGTGTCTTTTCAACATTTCCACTACAAGGATCTCAAAGCACTTTTCAGGCCCTACCTTGACGTTGTAAAATCCTGCCAAGGTAGAAGGGAAAGCATATTCTTGTCCTTGGATCACTGTGGATTGTATAAGCTGCTCCGAAGGACATGGGGGAAAAAATTTCCCTGATCCTTCAGTGAAAATATTGGGTTGTATTTGTGTTCTCTGCCAGATAGAGAAGCAGAGGCAATCCTTTCCACTTTCTGTGGGCAGTGGAATAGAAAGGCACTCATGATTTCCTTAAGAATGGCTGTAAGATTTTATCTAGTGAAATAACATTAATACTAAAAAATCTGACCCCAGAGAAATCTCCTACTGTGTCCAGATGCATTTATTATTACTGTTTGGGAGGAAGTTCTTCAAAAGCTAACAAGTTATGTAAATTTATTTTTTACACTCATCGTATTTGGTCTTAATTTCAAATGGAATAAATGAGATATTGAATTGTACAGATAGTGCTTTTTGTTTCAAATTGTAATTTTTAATTTAGAAAACCACCGAGGGCAAGTTGTTTACATGCCCAAAGATGGAATTTAGGTAGCTCACTGGAAGCCCTTAGTCTTTGAAAGTGAGTTCTAGAATACCAGTTTGCACTAAGAGGGGGGCTGTGTCTGCAGCTTCAGCAGGGCAGCAGTGGTGTGTTTGTGTTCTTCAGCAGCCTGCAGTACCCACCAAAGCATTGTCAGTGTGATGCCAAATGGCTCCCCTTGACCTAGACCTGAAAAAACTACACAGGTTGGGAAAGAAAAACATCTGGACAATCAGATAGCTGTGAAATGGATCATACACCAATATATATCTATATCTACATATCTAATTCTGTGTTTTCTTCTTTTCCAGGGCACTGAAAGAGGTGGGCAACAGGGTAACCAACAGAGTAACAGGCAACCTTTGCAGCATCTTCCCCCCATGAACAGATGCTGGGAGATATCACAGTGAAGCCAAATCCCAGCAGCATTTCAGCAAGAGCCTGCTAATCTCTGGTGAAGCAAAAGGGAGTCAGATCAGCACAAAGACAATAGAACTGTATATTTAGTATCCCTACGGGGTTGCCTGGGACTGGTCTCTCAGCAGAGCACACTGCATTACATTTGTGCTCTGCAAGGGGACAGAAACAAATGGAGCTATCGGAAAGGGGCACAGATGCCTCCTCTGTCATTTTGAAGAAAACTGGAATTGTAAGAACTCAGAGATACTGTATGCAAAGGACGGTCTAAATGTACTGGAATAAGATTGAAGAGTTGACATTTAAATTGCAGGACTGACATTTTTATGCACTTTTACATGCATGCTCTCATGGCTCTGTGGGTAGATGGAGGGTAGGAATGAGGAGGTGATGCCATCACCTCCTGATGATGGCTTGCAAAGGCAAAAAAGAGAAATTGTTATTTATGGCAGTTCTGAACAGATCTTTATAAAATGCACTTACTTATCATTCAGGACAAAGATGCGGAAATCTTGTTCTGCTGAAACTCTTGGAAAATATGTGCAAATACGTGGCAGGGTTTCACACTCATGTTTCCAGTGATGCCATATAAAGACCTTTCCACTGTCACCCTGTTAGGCAGTTTTCCTGCAGCCATATTTAGTTCTGCTGGCCATGAAACTAATGGCAAAGCTTCTTCCAGAAACTAAAGCTTCCCTTCAGCTTGCCTTCAGCAGAGTCCTAAGGTCTTACACCTGCCAGTACTGATGTTTTTAAAAACTCGGAAGTGCCACAAAAACATTTTTTAGATTGAATGACAAGACAGAGTTGAAAACAGTTTATGCACAGAGTCAATGCACTCAGTCTGAACAGTTATGCAAAGAATATATTATATTTGCCTGAAACTCCCAAAACTATCTTGCAAAACCTCTGAAGACCTGGATCTTTTTGGCAGGTTACCTTTTTCTTTCTTTTGGGTTTTAGTGCTTTGTTGTTGTTGCTGTGTGGAGGTTTTGGATCATAACTAGAGTTACTGCCTGGTATAATTTTTCAATACTGAACACAGCGTGCACAAAAAGCCTGCTTTCCAAAATGTCTTGTCTGACTATTTCTCAGGAATGCAAGTTGTGAGCAGTGGATAACTTTCCGGGGATAAAAATGGTGCAAATACACTTCTGGATTTAGGGATCACAAGAAAACCTCACAGCTCCAATCCTGATCCTTTTACAAACACAGCAGAGAATAGACAGAGCAGCAACAATTGCAGTGCCCAGCCAAACCACGACGTGAATTGCAGATCACCACAGGCAGACTTCTGCCAAGGCTAAGCCATAAAACATCCAGTACTCCTAGAAAAACAAAAACTCACTGCCCTGATTCAGCTAGAAGGTGATGACTGCAAATATGCTTTACAAATGTGCATGACAAATAAGGGTAGAATTGAATGTTAAATCCACCAGCATTTCATAACCCAGGACTTCTTCCCAACCAGAAATGCAATCTGTTATCTCGCTAATTTTGATCCTGTCTTTTTCCATCTTCTTTGTTTTAGTGGTGACTAGATCTGATTGAGAATTAGTTTGCTCCATTTAATCCTAATTCATGTGTGTCTCTGAGACTTCCTACCTTGTCTGCCTGTCCTCCTCTGTGTACCTAAAATGCAATAATCTATGGTTCACAAAGTTTTTATGATGACAGCAAGTCAGAGAAGGAGTTTCAACTGCATCAAACTATCCTTGTAATCAGCCTTAACAAAAATGTTGTCTTATTATGCACCTCCCTTCTCCAGCAGGGCAGAATTGTTGCTGTAGAGATTTTCATGGCAGTGGGCAGCAGTCTTTCCAGCCTACCATGTGTGTTAGCTTTCATTTGTACCAGTAGATCATGGAAGAAGTAACACAGATAATGTGTTAGTCTGGAAAGCAATGCACGAGGGATATCACAGACAGATTAATCTGGCGCCTCGAAGACAGCATAATTCATTTGGGTGAAAAGGGGATTCTCCTCAGTGAGACAGAGAAAAATCCCCTTTTATCTTTTTCTTGGCAGAAGAGTGAAGCACGAGGAGAAGCTGTTCATGGGAACTGGGAATGCCATTATAACTGCTGACACCCTCCTGGCCAGGGGCACTCAATTAGCCCCATGACCAACTTCCTCTTTGGCCGTAGGCTGCCACGGGTACCTGGGCTTTGTGGTTCAGTCCCCTAAGTATACAACAGGCACAACACCACCTCTTCTATCTCCTCCCAGTATAAAGTCCAGTGATGTGATGGAGTCCAGTGGAACAGCCAAAATGGGAGAATTTCAGCCTCCCTGGGGAGCTGGGACTGTGAAGCTTCCACAATTCCTGCTAGTCTGTAACACAGACAAATGAGTCTTCCCTCGGCAAAGGTTAAGTCCGGGCCAGTGATGGTCACAGGACATCACTGCAGGTGGTACAGCTTCAGCACTGTCAAACTCTGCCCTCCAGCCTTCCCTTGGAAAATATATTATTGTAAGCACAGGTAATTTCTTGTAACTGTCAAGAGGCTTTATTTTTTCTTCTCCTCTGTGATGAATTCCCTGTTAACCAGAATAATGTGACAAGGAATAATTTTCAAAGAGGTAAATTCATAGTCAGCTCTTTTGATGATTTGGCAGTTTTTGAATTTGTACAGGCAGCAAGCAATGTGTTTTTTAATATATAGGACTTGAATAAAGACAAATATGCTCTCAGTAAATACTTGTTATACACATTTTATAATGGAAAGAGTTGTGGACAGATGTAGGTCAAGATTTCAGAGCAAGGATCACTCATTGTCACTCTATTTTGACGTGGGTAACTTACCACTCCCTGAAGATACTTGGTTTTCAGGGCAAGTGTAGCTCAACTTTCTTAGAAAATGAGACTTCTATGAAGGTCTGTTCATTTTGTGCATCATTACGCTCCACTTCATAAAACCTCAAGTAGACTCCTCTCAACTCTAACTGCTATTTCTGCTGTAAAGATGAGCAAAAGGGGCTATACTCATTTCTCATCAGGAACCTGAATCAACACTCCTGGAAAACTCCCATTAGCTTGAATGTGAATTGCCTCATGCCAATATAAAGTTATAAATATGGAGGAGCACCACTGGCACAGAACTGACACCGTTGTAAAATATGAGGTGTGATTACCTTGGCCTGTTTTATTCTGCGTGCTGCTTCAGTAATATAGTTTATAAGGCCCACCACCAAAATTTGCAATAATTCCCTAATTTGCATCATATTTCTATCCTCCATTCAACGGCTTTTTAATGTCGCTGTAATTCCACAGGGCAGTGACACTGGGCACATGGCTTTGGCATGGGGCCATCTGAAACACAGTGTTTCCTTTACAGCATTTTATTAGCAAAAGACCAGGTAATGGAAAGAGTGCTCAAAGAGGTGTAAAAATAATAATACCACTGAGATATTGATTTATAAGGGGCTGGGTTTAGATTACAGCAGGATAAGCATTACTGAAATTCAACAGCAAGTTAAAAAAGGTATCTAAAATATTACTGCAGAGGGAAATGTGAGACAGAAGGAGTAACAGAGGCTGGAGAGGAGGACAAAGTGTACCATCAGCACAGGGAGTCCAGCAAGAAAGTGCAAAACTTCAGCTTGATACCAGCCCTTGGTGAAGGCAATTGGTTACATCAGTGTTTTTCAGGAAGGAAAATAAGAGAAATGAGCAATTTCCTCAAACAAGCTGGGAAAAGAACCAAGAAAAGACCATAGCCAGGACCAAGGCTATGGTCTTAATTTCCACTGGGTTTAGCACAGCATTTCCCTGGAAAAGGAAATGATATTGAGAGGTACTGGCCTGAGAGCCCTCCCCTGGAAACACTCAGGGTGTGCATGGCTGGAGATGCAAATAGAGAGTGCAGAGAAACAAAGACCAAAGGTGCAGCTAAGCCAAAACAGACTCTGTCACTAAATCATGTTTCTTTCTTGGAGGGATGTAGATTAATCAAGACAGAACTAAAAGTGAGTCTTTGATAAAACGCTTAAGTGGCCACACTCGGACTACAAATTATTTGCATCAACTAGAAGATGAAACATTAGTTTTCCATTATGCTGCAGGAAATAGCAGCTTGCTAAATAACTATTTTAACTTTCCTCTGGCACCTATTGATTATATCCAATAGAAATTAAGAGTAGAAGGCAATTAAGTTCAAAATTTAATGGTATTCTGCTCCTGTTAATTTACTGCCTGACCTGATCAATACATTAAACTGGATAACAATCTATTCCAGCGAGGCTTGGTTTCTTCAGTGTCCCTTCCATTAAAATTACAGTAATGACAAACAACTAAATTTTCAGTAAATAATACTCAAAAAATAAAGAAATAACATAAAAAATAATTAAAAATTGGCTTATTCACTGTAGTGGTGAAAACAACAGCTTAAAACTAAATTGACTTTTACAGCACAGAGCTTGGACTTCATCAAAATATTAGATAAGCTACAACCTCAGCCAACAGAACCCCCTAGAAATTGAAATCTCAATCAAGTTTTAAACATCTCACATACACAGCAGTACAAAAAAACACCCCCTTAATCTAGAAGGCAAAATTGAAGTGGGAAACTAAAGATCAATGGTAGTGAAAGCAACAATATTGTGCTGTTGTTCTTTTTTCCGACATAATAGTTTAGGTCTCCAGGCGAATACACAGAGCACAGACTTTATGTATAACCAGCTCCATCAAAACCTACAAGCAGAGAGTTAATTTGCATTGGGTTGCAGGTTTTTTTGGTCCTTCCTCCAAAACCTTGTAAGCACTTTTTAAATAACCAAACAATTTCTTAAAGGAAACAAGGACATGGTGACATTTGTCGCCTCCTTTTATCCTCGGAGGTGGCATGTGCTGGGTCCCACAGTGCCACGCAACACTGGGTGTCTTGGAGACCACAAAGGTGCTCCTGCCATCGTGTCCTGCAGACAGAATCCTTGGGAAGGACAGTCCAGGTGCAAAGGTGACCAGCAGCCCAGCACGTGTCCAGTGCAGAGGTTTCTCCCACCAGAGAATCACCATGAGACTGACTGTCCCCATGCATGTCTGAGTGCTCACACGCTTGCCTATACAACTGACTGAATTACATCACTTTTTTTGCCAAAATTCAACGTGTCAGCATAAAGTCAAAACAAAATATGATGAGGTTTTCTGAAAATATCCTCTTTGCTGATCAGCTGCATCCCTACTGGCATTCACTGTGTAGCCAGCACACCATTAATCACTATGAAACATTTTCATTTATTTTGACACCAAAGAGAAATTGGAAGGAAGGGTATTTTTGGATGGGAATGAAAAGCAAGCTGGAGGAATGTCTCCTTTTACCTTAGGGTTTCCCCAGACTGACTGTCAGCCACGACCCTGTGGAACTGAACCCCATGCTCTGTTTTTATATCATCCTTCACACATGCAGTAACACTGATCTGAATGTTGCATGTCTTTAATCCATTTACTGTACATTCTTTCAGGTTTTAAAAACAGGAAAAAAAATCCAAATATTTGAGGTTATTTACTGCATCCAGTATTACCTACACAGCAAGTCTGCTGACATTCTGCAGTGTGGTTTCTCTTCACTCCTGTCTTGCCCACAGCCCAATTTTTCTTCTCACTACGTGAAGCCTGTGCTCCTGCCCTTGCTGGATGCCTGCCTTGTTTTACAGCATAAAATAGTAGATTGCATTTTTTTCTTCGATTTCAGAGTGCAAGTATAGCCCCCTTGGTCTCTGCAAAACTCCTGGGAAGAACCTCTCAACATCTGTGGTGTTGTTTTCTTAGTGAAAAAAAACCAACCCAAAATAACACAGTAATAATTCCAGGCACCTGTCATTTTTAGCTGAAAAATTATATAGGAAGCAGCAGCATCTACATCCTTTGACATATTGTAGCATCCCATGAAGTGAGCAAATACAAGGGTAGACACAACCAAAATATGTTGTAGAAGCAGGACACTACACCAACATGGCTGATTTGTATTCTACAGAAAGCTGCACGGAGCAAGACCTAATATTTCAGGAAAAGCTGGCAGAACAAGTGCACGATCCATACCCTGAGCACAGGGATACTGCAGTAAGCCTTGCCCATAATTCTGCCCAAAACCTGTGGACTCAGCAGAGCCAGAAAGGGCTCTGGCTGGCCCTTCTGCTTCTTCTGATCTGCCTGCACTGCTGATATCCTGGCTACACGTTTCCTCCAGGTCTGTCACAACTAGATGTTCATGTTTAGGAAGGGAAAGTAAAAACGTAAGAACACCAGAACAAAAATGCAACAGAATTCAGCAGAAGAACATTAATACTTCCTAAAATGTCGTAGGTATCCAGCAAACCCACAGATCTGCACTCACAGTGGTGGTGAAGATGCAGGTCATTAAGATGCAGGTGATCCTTACAGAGTTTCTCTACTAATGATGCACTATTGAAATTGAAAGAGCACATTTATCACTTTGCATTTCTAGCAGCATTTAGTAAGAGACCAGCGTGTTATATTTGCTTCTTATCTCATACTATGCAAAGCAAAGCCTAGCAAATGCTTCACAGTTAGCAATTTATTTGATTTAGGACTGTATTCTGTGTCCATGAACAATCTGCTAGTTGAGTGTGATGATTACACTTTGGTTATTTTAGAACTATTTGGTGAAAAAAAAAGAAACTGGGGACAGTTTGCTCTCCAGCTACTGCAGTAACATTTCAGACATGCACTACTGAGAGTTTATTAGTTGGGTTGAAACCCTCCAGCCTAAACCAGCAAATTTATTCCTGGAACACTGCTTCCTCACAGGTCACCATCTGTATGGATTAGACCTGGCACCCGGAGATTGTTTATAAACATGAATTCATATTGCTGTTTCTATCAGTTTAATAGTAATCCAATAATAAATTATTCTAATGCTATTTTTCTTTTAAAATGCCAGTCTATTTTCCTTCGCAAGCATAGACAGGAAAGGCAAAAAACCCGAAAAAACCCAACTAATTAAAGAATGTTTAATCAGCAGGGCAAAGTTCCTTACAAGGTTTAACATATAAAAGCATTCACAGACAATTTTTTTCTATACCAAATATGATTGTTTTATCAGTTGGACTGCAACATTTTTGGCATTTCTGCCCCAGACTTCAACATTGAGTCAGATCAGCATTTTCACACCACCTCTACTGACCTTTATGGGACTGGGCTTCCTCGCCTCTGATGAACAGGAAAAAGCCACGCTCAGTGCAGGGTACTCGTGGGAGGAGGGGAAGGACAGCCTGGCAATTTCCCTCCGGACTGCCCAGGCTCTGCTCAGCCAAAACAGCCCGAAGGTGCCAAAATAGCCCGAAGGTGCCAAAATAGCCCGAAGGTGCTGATTGCCCCCAGCTGCTCCCACGGCAGCCCGGAGGAGCCGGTCCCATCAAAGCAGAGCTCACGCCTCAGCAGAGCCACTCGTTTTGGAAGCCAGCGCAGAGCAGTGGGAAGCTGCCAACACTAACTTCCTAAAGGTTAATACTTACAACTACATTTTGGCTGATATTTCCAAAGCTGCCTAGAGGGAATGGATGCCCAGTGCCCATTAATTTTAATAGGAGTTGGGCAGGCACAGTCCTTATGAGGGTAGGACTATTTCAGCCTATTGCTGGTGGTGACATAAGGTTTGATATTGCAGGAGCCTGATTACCTGCTGGGAGCACTGAAGCTAACGCAGCTCCTATATTTTGGCTTGAAAATTGAATATGCAAAATGCATTAAGAGTTTGGCTATGCTTACCATAAATAATGAGTTTAAAATGAAAGTGGTTCAGATGGAAAGGGTCTAGCACAAAGCTGGCTACAAATGGGTGTTCCTGATGATTTCAGAAATACGCTGATAGGATTCAGCACACACTTGCAGGAGGTTCCACTGAGGGCTGTTACATTCAGAGCTTAAGCTTCTAACCCAGTCTATCAAGTTATTCCTTCTATTAGGAAGTGGTATCAGCTTTCAAAGGGTGCCATTAAACAGTAAAACACAGACCTGGGTGATTTGCAATTATGTTTGGATTTTAGGAATTTCAGAACCTCCCCTATTCATTCTATTTATCCAGCCTGGCTACACAAAACACATTCAGACCATGTCTATTGTAATCACAGATCATTTCTGATCACAATTTCCATCCTGCCATGTGCTAATGAGCAGTTCAGCTGGGAAATCTGCAAACTCAAATGGATACATTTTGCTGGAATCCCCACTTGTGGGCACCAGGGGTCATTGGTAGAATGCAAGCCAGGTAGCAAAACTATAATTTACTTAATTTGTGTTTGCAAATGCTGTGGGTTTTTTCTGCAATGATCACACAGAATTTACAAGGGCTGTTTCAGAGGAGTAGTAGAAAAGGATTCTGCAATGCTGCCTCATTATTGCTCATCCAGGGAAGTCCAGGACTGCCATCTCTGACAAACAGAATAGATTAAAAATATCTAAGTCAATATTTACAATGGAGAATTAATTGGTTCCACTGCTAAAGCTGATTTATCAGCAGGTTATTGCAAGTAAATGAATAAAAAAAATACCACTGTTGGTCAACCAAACAATAAAAAATGATTGTATCAAATAAAGCCAAACTGTAACTAAAGACTTCAAGAGTTGTTTTTTTTCTGTCTCTAACACAAAAATGAATTTTATGAGGCTACTCTACAGCGTTTTGTCTTGGCTTTGATGTCTGTGATCCACCCATTGCTCACCAGTATGCTGCAGTGTTATTTGATCAAATAATATCAATTACTTCGCATTTTGTGGGTGTGACAAAAGACACTGGAAGTCTTCAAAACCAGCTGTCATCCATGGTGGGAAGCTGTTGCCAACCCCTTCTTAGAGCTAGTAGTACTCTTCTAATTTCCAACATACATTTAATGAGGGGGAGTTTATATCTATTAAACCCCTACTGCTTTCTTAGCCTTTCTCCATCCCTGGTCTGACAGCAAATTCCTGATCCAACAGCAGATTCCTGCTCCTCCATCCTTTGCTCTGCTGCCTTACAACTCTTCTCTCTCAGCAGAGGCTGCCTGTTCTGAGCAGCCAAAGCTTCTCTCCACACCTGGCCCCATGAGTTAATTCACCCCCTTTTTTTGAGGAAGAGTGGCTGGAACTGCACATCCATCCCAGGAAAGGAGCAGTCCCTGTGCTAGAGGGAAGCACTACACTTCTCCAGCTCTGCCACAAACACCTCACCTGATTCCCTGCCTGACATTCAGATCACCCAAATTCATCACAATGCACAGACAAACAAGAGAAACGAATAGCACCAGTGCAATGATGAGGCTGGGCCTCTGCTACTGAGCTGAATCCCAGAGGAAACACAACCTGTCCAAAACCATACAGATTTTCTCCTCTGCTGCTCTGTTCCTGTGCTCTGTGGTGTAAAGCAGTGGTTGCTGTCCTGTCCCCCCTCCTGCTCAGAGCAGTGGGTACCTGTGCCCTTGGATAACTGATGTGGTACAGGAGTTCACTGCCATAATGGACTTGGGTTTTTATATATAACAGGGACTACAGATGCTCATTTTAAAAAGTGTTCATCCAGCTGGCAGTTTTCAAGTGGAGGAAAGGAAACTTCTCAAGGAAATAGAGTTCATTTTTTATTTGCATAACTATATTACACACAACTGTATTCGATGGTATTTCATGGAGGGGTCTGGAGAAACAGGAGAGGGCATTTTGCAATAAGAAAACCAATAGAGAGATGTTTTCTACTCTCATTTGAGTTAATGGGAGATTTGCCTTTGTCCTCAGTTAAGACAGTGTCATTTGCTTCTCCATTTCATTCCTGGGTGATGGTTTGTGCTGATGTTTCACCTTGCTGTTCCTGAGTTCTGGGCTCATTTGGAAGATAAAAAAAAGTGTACTGACCATGCACATGCATCTTGAAAACTCTGCTGTGTGCTTGCTGCCTAGGAATTGTAATCAGAAGGAAATGATTACACAAACCCACATATTAAAAGCAATCCATCTGCCCGCAGAATAGTTTTTATGTACTAATGACATAGGGAAGAATGCTTAAATTATGGAGCACAGCTCCTTTCCCCACTGCCATCTTTTGCCTGATGGTTTCAAAAAGGAGAGGCAGCACTTTTAAAATACTACTGAAATTTGCCATCCTCCATCTTGCTTAACCTTGAGCAGCTATTGTAGCAAACCGGATGGTCTATGAAAACAACTCCCGAAGAGGAATAATGTTTTTTTTTGATATACAACATTAGTCAACTGTTTTTTGACACCTACATATAGAGACCTGTTCCAAAATCTGAAGGCTATTTGCATGCTGAGTACCACACTTCCTCAGCACAAAGTCTAAGATTTGATATAAATCCCTCACTTGCAACGTCCTTCTTGATTTCTAAACTTAAGACAATTCATTAATGCATAAAAATCTCCCAAAGCAGACTACAGACTGGCAAACTGCTGAGAGGCTTGGTTCCTACAGTGACCTGGCTGTATTCTGAGAGGAGGAACCGTAAATGTGTCTGTGATCAATTGTATGGATAATTGATCCTCTGAAATCAATTAAACACTTGTTGACTCACCCGCCTCCAGTTGCAGTCCCCAGATTAATTCACATAGTTCAACATAACAGACACTCTCAGTGCTGAATTAGTGACTCCTGTTTGAACTCTCTGCATCAGTAAAAGGATAAATAATGTGTTTGCTTCCTTCAAAGATTTGGTCACTGTCTCTTTAAAATTTTAGTGTATAATAGCTTCAGGTTCTTGTTTATTAATTTAAAGAGAGTGTGTTGTGGAGGAGCATTTTTCATTTTTACTTAATCATCCGCTTCTTTTGTGTTCAAACCCTAATCTTACAAGCCTTGTGAACTAGCTCTGTGTTTATAGACAGAAGGTAGCCTTGAAAGAAAAGAAAAAAAGCCTTCCTGCTCTGCAATACTCCAATCGTGTATTTTCTATAGTGTATTAGAGACACCTGTAGGCACACAGCATTTCACAGTGCACCAAAACCACAGATTTTGATGCAGAAAAGATGTATGGTGTGAGCTTATGCAGAATTAGCCACTTAGTAATATGGTCTTCCCTGGCAGAGATAAACTATCATCAGAATTCCTGCCAGGATTTGGTGTGAGAGGATACAGCACAGATGCTAATCCGACCCTAATGTTTCCCTAAGCTCCCCTTGGCCACCGATTAGCTGGACACTGGTCCCACTTGTTTCCTGAGGACTGTGAGCACGGATTAATATCCAGTCACCATCCTATTTCTTTTCCTAAACCCAACAAATCGTGCACAAATTATCAAGTCTCTCTGTGGTTCAAGAGCCAGTTTGCACCAGCTGAAAATCTGCCTCTGGGTGTCAAACTGCTTTCTGAGAGCATTTTGGACACTACACTTGGGCTGTGCACGTGTGCTTTGCCACCCAAGGAAAAGATGAACCTAGTGCTTGTTTAAAGGCAGGGTGCAAAGGTTTAACCCTTTCACGCCTAAGACACCACACTCTAAGACACAGACATCAGCTGGAACACCTCTGGAACACAGACGCAGTAAGCAGTAGCACACCTCTTTCTCTTGCTGCCATGCAGGGTGGATACTCACCAGACTGTACCTTCCTGACTTTCAAAAATCTCTCCCTCAGCATTGCTGGATGAAGGGTTGTTGTGAGAAGCCTTCCTTAGCATTGCTGTAGCTTTTTTTGCCCCTAAATCTACCATCTATGGATTTGCACATAGGTCACAGGGGGCTGAGTCTCCTATTGTGGGCTCACCAAAGCAGATCTGTGTCTGCAAAGCACTGAAACCCCTTGTCCTGGTTCCCTCCATGCTCTCCAGGCAGCATGACCGGTCCTTAACCTGAACTCATTGTCCTGCCTGTGGCTTCATCCCTGCAAGGGAATTTTCTCTAGGCTCTCTTTTCCCTTCCAGCTTGTGCTTCTTTTTCCCTGTGGTGCCTCGCACACTGGCTTGGCCAGCTGCCCTCCCTGTCTCCAAACGCTCTTCCTAGGCTCTTTCCAGTGCTGTGATTAACACTTAATGCTACCTATCAGAGGAGAAAACTCCTACTGTTTTTCCATTTAGCCTCTAGTGGGTTTATTGCAAGTACTTGAACGAAAGGTTACTTTCCTCTGTATGGAGGTGAAGTAATTATATGTTCCTCTGTGTCTTCACACTGCTCCAGAGCCATGTCTATTCCCTAATTTCACCATAAGGATGCTGTTTGTGCACCTTGGTTGGCTGGGAGGGCTCTGCTCCCTCTGTGTCAGCACTGAAGTCTGTGAGCTGGAGCCTGGAAAAACGACCCCCCCCCCCCCCCCCACAGGTGGAGATAGTGCCATGACTTACAGCTTTTTTTACCCCTCTTAAGTAGAAAAATAAAATGCTTTTCCTGTGGAAATTGGGATTTAAGTGAGCTTTCTGCACTTTCTCGGGGTGGATTAGTCAGCTGTTCCGTGAGTTTGATATTAAAAGGGTGGTTGCTTTGCTGCGCAGGAAACCGCAATGTCACTGGGAAAAGAAAGAAATATAAGACATAGGTAGGGAGAAAAATTACAGCTGAGATGAAGAGGTACTCACACAAACCCACAGTCAGACGCTCTCATTAGCTGCACCATCTTCACACCAGAAAGACAGGACCATCCATTTCCCTCTCCCCAGGGCCTGGCGCAGTTTGCATGCAGCACAAATGGGAGAGGGAGGAGCCCCTACCTGGGAAGCCCTCACTGCAGACTGGCTCAGGTGGGCTGCAGATTTGCCCCTTGAATATCCTGCCTCTGTGTCCTTTACTCACAGAAAAACATCCCTGTGTGTCTGAGCAGCTCTGGGTGCTGTAAGGCACCACCTGTGGCAGGGTGGTTCCGCAGCGTGCACAGAAAGACACACATAGATATGCATAGATATATATCTGTATGCCCACACAGAGGTTTGTTTGCACGTCCACTTGCTCAGGGAGAAGCACAGCCTCTCAGCTCTCCCCAGGCTGCTCACTGATGGTCTGGGTTTAGGAGATGATGCTGTGCTCTGACACGAAATCTCATCCACCATCGGCAGGGTCAGGCACACGCCTCCCCTCTGCTCCCTTCAGTCTCTGCCCTGCAATGGGAAGGCAAACTGGTAATGAGAGCTTCTGTGCCTCAGTAAATGAATTAATTACTCTGCATGGCCGCTGCCAGCTTTGCTTTTGCTCCTCCTTTTGAAGTCAGCACCTCTCAGGATCTGGCTGCGATTTCAGGGTGGCTTCTTGACAATCATGTCAAGAAGACATGATCTGGACAAAATGAAAGCCTAAAATATTTCAGTAAAGCTAGGCTTCTCTCCCCCCCCTCCCCCCTTTTTTTAATAGCACATGCGATATTCTGTGACTTTTCTGAGCTTACTAAATGGATGTCAGTGGGGAAGAAAGACATTTTTTTCCTCCTTACAAATGAAGTCATCTGAATTCACCAAATAAAAATAAATATGAGCTTACTGCTTGGTTCTAGTGGTGCTGCGGAAGGACAGGGCTATAGATTTTCCCAGGAGTGTGGAATAATTCACCAAGGCTGCTCGTTATTCATATAGACAGTGAATTAATAATATGGGACCCTGAGATCTCTTCTTATCTAGGCCGGAGCACGGCTACAGGGATGAGAAGCTGACTCCTTGGATTTCAAAAAGCATTTTTCCCCCTTTCTTCAAGAAATAAGAATTGATTGAAAGTAATTTCACAGAGTGGGAAAAAAAAGGCTTTCTGGTGATACCACCTAAAATACACATTAGATAAATAGAAAACTATTGGCTTTGTGACTGTGAACTATTTTCACTTGATGTAAGTGCTGATAGATACAGGATTATCTCTAACAAAGCATTTACTAAGGACCTGACCCAAAGTCAATAGGAGTGTTTCATTTGACTCTAGAAGGCTCGAATCCTGCTTCCACTCCAGGGAGAGCCAGGAAGTGTCTGAGTATCTCAGGCCCACCTCTCAGCTGGTGCAAGCTGGGGCAGCACCAGTGCTGTGGAAGGATGCTGAGGGCTGAGGACCAGCACAAGGGGCTGTGCTGCACCTCTGTACTGAAGGAATATGGCACTCCTGAATTATGGATACTTGCTCCACAGTAGGTATCTTACCCATAATTTAAAAATTAAAATAAATTAGCTGATGTCAGCAGGGTGACTGCACTTACTATCTGTCTAAAGAGTAAGAGACCAGATACGACCTTTTCATTTGTAGGTCCTGGGTGAGAGAAAGGAGGGCAAACACCAGCAAATGGAGCATGTGCTGTGAATGCTGTCCTCTCCCTGCTCCAACTAGTGACATGGAAAGATAAGGAAGAGCAGCATCAATCATCCAGTAGCATGACTGGAGAGTCATGAGGTGCTGGCCCAGAGAGACATTAAAAGTCAGGGTGTTCCCACTGGTCAGTAAGACGTGTTCAGTTTGGTAGTGCTGTCCTGATAAAGTGTGATGCAAAGTCACGGGGCCACATGGTGGCTAGTGATGCTCAGACTAATAGAAATCTAAAGTATGGGCATGTGTGTTAATATTTCATACATCGTGGAATGATCAGAAACTTGAGGTGATCCAAAGCCAATCTGTGAGAAAAGGAAATACTGGTTTGATTTCATTTTATTTTTCTGTATCAGTGAATGATTTCTCTTTCCTCTGATGCATGACTGGTATAAAGCAGGACAAGAGCTGATTATGGAGACGAAGCCACTAATCCTGCTGCCTGAGAGTTAATGCTTCAAATCCTGTGTTGCAGAAAACGTGGAATGGGATCACCTCAGGTGTCTGCAGAAGCCTTTCCTACAGGTACAATTTAGAGGGAGAGATAGTGCACAGCATTTCAGTAGCACCTTCCTTTCTCCTCATTGGTTTTAACCAGTGTTAAACCCACCTCATTTCCTAAAAGTACTGGCAACATGCACAACCTGCATGAAAGTCCCTTTGTGGCTGATTTCAAAAGCCAGTGCAGGGGTTTTTTTGTTATTCCATACTCTGTGGTCCAAAAAATTTCACAGATAATTATGCAAGAAATATGAGGTTGCCTGTGAAAGAGTTTAAAATAGCCTGGAAGAAGACTGAAGAGAAGGGAACAGAAAAATGAAACATTAAAAAAAAAGTGTGTCTGAGAGCATTGACTGTAACACAGCAAACTCCAGTATAGATGAACAAATTATATATTATTCACAAGCCTTGAAGAACACACAGACATAACCACCTACTGACTGTACAGGATGGTTCAATACCACTTTAAAGGATATGGTACAAAGCACGGTATTCCCAGTATAAAAGGGACAGTATTAAAATTATCTTTTTTTATAGTAAGGATATGACAAAGGAATAAAACAGCCCACAGGAGCAATTGTGCCAGCAACAGTGATTTGTGCTGAGGCACCTGAGCGCCTTCATTGGCCCGCTGGAGATACCGGACATTGCTTTCCCCAGAAAAAGGGATCCTCTAAAACTCCTGTAACTCCTAATGAAGTAAATCCACCTGGGACTTGCTCTGGAGAGGTATTTGGGCAAATGAAGAAAATAATAATATCTATGTCAGGGAGCTGAGCAGCCTGATGCCCGTGGTATGTGCTACGGCCAAATGGCAGGCAAGATACATTGTAGAGAGGGAAGGGAGCATTTCAAACCATACTTCAAACAAAAAGGACCTTGAAGTAGTAAAGGGAATCATGAAAGTAAATATGCAACAGAATAGGCAAAGAAACAGAATCTGTTGTCTGTGTTTCATGGCAAGATTTGGCTTTTGTATTGCTCTCACTGGTGCTACTGCATAATTCACCGGTGATTGAGGCAGCTTTTAGGACAGTGTCTACTGAATGAGCCACAAGGAATCCTTTATATCTTCTGATGCTGCCACAGCCTGGCCTCAGTATACTTTATTAAGATGACACCCCAAAGAAAAAGTTTGCTGGACTTGGAAGGAAGTGGTACTTGAGAATACACATCAACTTCATGCCCTTCATAGTACAAATAACACAACCTCAGCCTGAATTTTGGCTCATGCAAGAGGAGGACTGCATGCCAAGTCCTGTATACTGGGAGGGTGTGCTACCCATGATCAGGTCTCATAACAAAAGGGACAAAAGGACCATTCATCACCCCTCATACTTATTAAAAAGGTTAAGATAACTCCTATGTATAATTGTATTCTCTTAAAGAGGAAACAAAACCAGCTCTCCACACAGTCCCACCCACACAGCCCAGTTGTGTCCTGGAGCAATAACTGGTAGGAGTGGAAGGCAATACAATCTCTCCTCTGCAACTGGACTCAAACTGTCAAAGCAGCAGCCTTGATGAGGTGTTTTCTGAAGAAATTTAACTGGGAAACACCAAAAGCTTGATCCAAATACCATAGAGGCACAGTTTGGCAGGGCAGTACTGAGGTTCAGCCTGTTTTACACACACTACTACATAGCCATGGGGTGGGGATAACTCGAGGTGATAATCAACCGGCAGCCAAACTGCTCACAGGGGTCTCCCAGTCCTTGTCACCTCTCAGAGGTGATATCTCTGGGTGTGAGTATATCGCTGTACCTGAACATCTGTGGATATTCAATTAGGACCCAAGCATGCTTTCTTAGTGACACATTATGGTTTGAAATCATATACATTTACACAGTGCAAAGAAAACTTAGTGTGAGATTAATTGGTCTTAATCCTTTCAATATGGCAGATAAAGAAGGTAGAAAGTTGCAGGTGACTTTTGAAACATCCTCATATACAGAATAAACAGCAAATCCCAAATCTTTGTGTGAATTAAAGCATTGATGTCAATGGGACACCCATGGGAAGTTTTGGGAGTTTATCTTAACAAGAACCAAATCACCAAATAGGAAAAAGTTTTGACTTAAACCAGGTCAGTATGTCAAAAGTCAAAAAGCAAAGTCTGGGATAAAACAAAGGCCAAAGCAAATGCCCCTTGGATTAATTTTTACCAGCAGCATGTTGGGCTTTGGAACCGTTTTCCAGCCATCTTCAAAAGCAGCTATGGGCTGACTACAACAACCAAACTTGAAAGGGGAAGACATTCCTTTGTAGTTCACGTTTGCTGGCTTTGAAGTCACAGTGAGTCTTACCAGCGACTTCAATAGGACTTGCCTTACACTTTCATATTAGCCATTGTTTTATCCAAACTCCTTTCAAAATTCCAGACAATAACATTTCTCTTTATTGTAATCCTGACAGAGCAATTAGGCTCCAGTCCACACCTGCACCCGAGTTTTTTCTTAACACAGCACTCTTTGAGCTTCTCTTCTCTGAATAGAGTTATGAGAGCTGAATTAATGGTGTCTCACTGCTCTATCTGCTGCCTCTGTATTTCATGACCTGCTGAAGAACATGAAATTCTTCAAGGCTTGTACAGGTGATCTTTGGTTATGACCAACTCTAGTTTTCACCTACCATTTTATGACTGTGCTTAGCAGGAAAAGAAAAGCTTCTTTTTATCAGGGTAATTAAGCAATAACAGAATGACAGGATGTGGACTAAAGTGTAATCATTCACAGGTGCATTCATAGCATGGTTTTAATCATGAGTTCTGAAGCTGAATCACATTCCCAGTGTAACAAGCTATGAAACATGGCTTCATAATTTAAAAATTTGAATGTGTTTTTTAAATAATAAAACATTTCCTTTTGTATCTTTAATATATAAATGAGATATCCACATGCCAGAAATACCTACTGAGAAAACACGAGGATCTCATTCCTCTAAGGCACCCCCTAATCTCTCACCTTTTTGGTGTCCAATATGCAAGACTGAGCTTTGTCTGCACAATCCTCCATTCCACAACACCCACCAATATTCCTGTCTAACTACAACTCCTGTCTGGGCTACACTGGAGCACTCCCTGCTCCATTCTAATCCCTTTGCAGCCTGGGACTGAGGAAAGGTATCCAGAAGAAAACATTTTTCCCAATATTTCGTTCTAGAACTCCCCACTCTCGCTTGGGGTGAAGCTGAGTGCCAAACACAGACCCAAAGAAGAAACACTGGGTGCTTCCAAAACCAGCAGAGACACTGCCACCACTGGGATTGTAACGTAGAAAGAGCAAGGAGAGCCCAGCACAGAGCCTACAGTGCTTCACAAAACCAGCTCGTGGCTCTCTGAAGCACCTGTGGGTTGGTACAAACAGCAGCCAGCACACGACATTCACCAAAAAGAACAGCGAGGGATTTTTACAAGATACTCCATTTCACAAAGCTGCTGCACTGAGGGATTCAGCAGCACAGAGAAGCTTATTTGGGAAGGGTAACTAATGGGATTAGTACCACTTACTCCCCACCTTCTTATATGATTTATATTTTGCTAAGCACTTCCCAGTCGTGGCTCTCTCCCCGCTTGCTGCGTGGTTCCCTCTTGCAGTGCTGGCAGGAGAACCTCAGAGAGGAAAACACCCTGTGGAGCTAAACCTGATATGAAACCCAGACACAAATAACATGGTCTTTTCCATCAGAAAAAAAAAACCAAACCAGAACCAACCAACCAAACAAACAAAAAAAATCCTCGTGACAAGCAACAGCAGCAGTGCTTTCAAAAGACAAAGATTTTTTCCAGCCTTCTGTCATGTTTGTTTCAGGACTAGAATACAGGATTCATTTATTTATGTTATCTTACCACTGACTTTCCAAATGACTAAGTAAATCAGAAGGAATGGCAGTTCTCCTTTGAAATATTTATGAATCAAAACTAATGTGGCACCAATGGGACCCCATGAAGTGACGCAAGGGATAATTTTGTGCAGTTGTTTATCAATAGTAAATCTCTTATACTCATCAAAGCATCTGTACTGGGCACTATGGTCACAGTTTTCAGGTAAATCTCAACGTGACCTGTGTGCACAGAACTATGCACTAAAGTAGCAAGAAGGTGGTCTAAATATATACTTATTCTTACAGATGCTTCTGTTTTGTTAAATGAAGAACACAGTGAAATTCCTATCCACAATCTATAGGCTTAAAGCTTTCTACTGGATGATACACAAACAGAAACATATACACAGGAGGAGCTACTTGCCATCAACACAGGAAGGTCTGTTTCTTGTAGTCCCAGCCACTTTCCCAGGTAGACAGGAGCATTTTACTGTTTGTGATCTTTCCTCAATTCGATTCTTATTACAACATCTGTGTGCTGCTATAACTTCACACGTTCCTCCTTCTGGCAAAAAAAAAAAAAAAAAGAAAAAAAAAGAGAAAAGAGAATATTGACACTCTGATTAGGAAGAGCAGCAGTGGCTAATCAAAGCACCCAGGCGTGCTCCTGTCATTGCCTCTGCCCAGCTTCTGTATGGGTGGGATTACAGTGTTATTTCTATCTTTTTGTGTGCTCCTGAATAAGCCAGGTGCTCCTACACTACATTTTTAATAGAAAATGTAGATAAGTGTCCCTTGCCTTTCTTATGTGAAAAGTTTCTATGACATCCACATAATTTTTGGCCTAAAAATGATGGCTTCAAGGTCTGGGCCTGAAGAAATACAGGTAAAATACCACAGAAACTGTGCAACAACTGTTGGCTGGTTTTAGGCTTGTAATATTGGAGGGCTCTTCCCCAAATATTTTCTCATACAAGGACAGAGACTAAGGGAATCCATCTAGAAATAAGATTTTTCTCCAAATATTCGATTCTGTGCTAGCGCTCAGCCCTTAGGGAATGACAATGAGTCTCTCCAAAATACAGGGTGGCTCAACAGCATTTCCCTTTGCTCCCCCACTCACTAAATTGGCAGTATTAAGGCGGGAAACATTCCCATTGTGTGTGAGATCACCAGGCTTAATTTGTCTTCTCCCTAGCTGCCCTTTATGAACATTTGCAATAGTTTTATTAGAAGGAGAACACAGAGGAGTGATAGGCAGCTAGACAGTGGCTTTGGGCTTATGAGTACTTGGTGTTTGTGGCGTATGCTGAGCACAGAAATGAAGTGTCAGGTGTGCCATTCCCCTTCACCTCAGCACTGCAGTGCGAGGAGACAAACCCCACAGTGGGCTGATGCATTGCCCAGGTAATTTCTCCATTCCTCGGTTTGGACTGCATTTAGCTCATAATCACTGAGTGTTTAGTAGTGTCAGGCTGTTCCTCACAGATATTTGACTACTTTCTGAAATTGCAGCATAAATTTGGCAGGGTTTGTTTCAACTTAGTACAAAGCCTCATGGGCTGCCCACTAAAGGGCAGGATGTGCAAGATTTTCTGGAAGAGCATTACTTCTTCATGCCATTAAGAATTGCTAAGTGCACAGCACTTTTACTACAGCATAAACCACATTACTCATATCTTTGGCTTTCACTCTTTTTGAAAGAACATTGAGAGCTTTTGACACTGTAGTGCTGTGCAGCCAAGTAGGAGAATAAGAAGTGTGGGGGTACTGATCCACGTCTGGCTATGAACAAGGGGTTTTGGTAGGGGTCTGGGAGTCCAGTGGCATCTTCTTGCTCAGGAGCGAGTCCTGGTACCTGGAGTTTCTACAAGTGTGGCATTTTTAGTGAAGCAGTGGGCAGATAGGCAGGGGGGAATCTCCTTTGCCTGATGTTGGTGATGTGGTGGTGTCATATGGTGGAGTTTGCAAGAATGATATTAACTCTGTAATAAATATTGAAGTCATCTGGAGAGACATGCTGCTGTATCTCAGTTGTTAGGTGCATCTGGCCTGCTGACACAAGCTTTTTGAAAGCCAATAGGTGTCAGAGAAGAGAGATCCCAGCAATTCAGAGAGCCATCCTCTGACAAACGGTCTTTAAAGTGTCTCTGAGGAATAAGAGGAATTGTGATAATCAACTCAGTCCCAAATGCTTGCATTTTCTGTGAAGTAATCCTTCACACAAACTCCCTGTTCCCCTATCCAAATCATATTGAAAGCAATGAAAAGATTCTCATTGGTTTAATCCATCTTATGGTCATGCCCTAGGAGAAGAGAGATTTGTGATTTTATTGATTGCAACTTCAACAATAAAGATAATGTACACAGTAATAAGCATTTCTAATTTTAGACTACATAGACTGTGTGGTAAATATCTGTGAATAACCTAAATGCTTAATTTTCTCTATAAATTTGCTGTATGAGTACTAAGAACCACATGAGCTAGTCTTGATTATTTGGTTATCTATTCAAAATAATGGGTTGTGGTGGAGGAGCTTTATAACACCTTTAATTGTTATGTGGAAGCTCAAGTTGCTGGAGCAGTAAAGAATTTAGCTCTAAGTGTGTAGTTGTTTAGGAGGGGCAAAACATAATGAAACTATAAAAGCAATGAAAAACCATTTTTTAAACTGCTAGACAGTTAAATACATTAATTGGAAGTTTTATCTACATAGGCTATAAAAGTATGCAAATAATAATAATTATAATAATAGAAAGACCATTTTCAGTGCTGACAGAGAAGAAAAAATCCACCTCACATGAAGAAAGTTCTGCATGTTATACACCCTGTTTTCCTGAAGAATCTGTTAAGTGGGATCAAGATAGATATTTCAATTAAACCATGTTTAGCCTATGGATACCTACTGGGTAGCATTGCATGCAATGTCTTTTTCTGGTATGCATTTTACCAACCATGCATGTACATGTGGGACTTTTAAAAAGCCGTACACAAAATGGGAATAGATACAGATATAAACGGACACAGTGAGAATAGGAAAAAAGGCTCATAGAAAAAGCATACTCCTTACTACATCATTCACAGAAACACATATACCACGAATATATTGAGGGTGGGATGTTCTATTTAAATCTATTTCAGTTGCATAAATGAGCAAATTAATCGAGTGGGGAGAGGAACATGAACCCATCTTCAGTTTCCATTGAAAATCACTCAATGTGTTCAGATGGATATGTGAAATACCTTTGTATTCTGTGATTTTTATTTTTTATTTCTCACTTTCTTCTTTTGGGGGAGGGGGCTGGAGAGCACCAAGAAATGTTCTAATTCAATATCTGATTACTTTCTTGAGCCATATTTTTTTCTCAATGGTTCATCTGGATTATGGGAAGACCTGGTGGGATATTTGATGGCTGGGAGTGCTGAAAAAAAAAGTGAATTATTGACCTGATGGGCTGTGAGCGCAGCAAAAGTTTGAATCCCTGTCATAAACCCCACAAATGTCTTTGTTTTTGGAAGTTTATGGTCTATTGAGCTACAGTAGCTTCTGACTTTTATTCCACAGTAACAGCCTCATCCCAACTCATTCAAGTCAATAGGGGATTTGCCACAGCATTTAAAAGGAGAGAAAAGGGCCCTAAAATTCTCAAAGTAAGTGTCTTCTGAATGGTGTGTTGACAGTTACGTTTCATGAAGTGGCTGTTTTATCCACCTGGCTTTTTTTTTTTTTTTTTTTATAATTCCCTTCTGTCCCAAGAAAATCAGAAGATTAGAAATGGAGTTGGAACTTGGAGGTCAGGAAGAGCATTGATCTTTCTTCAAGAAGCTTCAGAGGCAAATGAAAATGTCCTATCGTGATTTATATCTCATTCACACCAAACATTAGCAGGACCTGATAGCGAGAAGAGCTTATCTTTTCTGAGCACTCAGCTCACAGGAGGCCCTCAACTTTGCATGAAGGAAATGTGACACCTACCAAAGCAAGAGGGACAGAACTGGCTGCCAGGGAGGATCCTGAGCTGTTGAAGATGGCAACTGTGTCATTGCAACTCAGCTCATTCCCTAGGCTTCCAGAAATCCTTGTTCTGCATAGACTTAAAATAGAAAACTGTAGAAATAATGCATCATTATTACTGTAAAACGGGCAACTGTGTGTTACCCCTGCAAATGCTTTAGTTCTAATTGGAGGACACTAAACTCTTGAAATAATGCTCATTTTTGTCTCTGTTACAAAGCTACCTTGAGTTTACACACCACACAATGAAGTATTTTATCATGAGTATGAGCCTGCTGTGGGAGGCTGTGATTTAAAATATCTAATCACCTATAGGGTCAAAGTGCATGCCTGGCAGAAGCCAAAAAGCCATCTTCTAGTCATCTCTGCTTTTTATACCTCTAGCTAGGAGGTAATAATAAAAGCATATTTTGCACTTCAAAATTATAACTCGCCTCTGCATTCCAGCCAAGCCTGAACTCATCAGTAAACAAACATAAAAAAAGGCAAACAGCACTACTGATTTGTGTTATACATTGTGGAAGTCATTAACTATGACTCAGGTAGCAAAACTTATACATTCTCTCTTTGACAGTGATGACAATTTAATAGCATTTGACTCTGCTGAGTTACATGGAGCGTCCTGCAGCAGTGAGAGAGGTTGTTTATCAAAATGATAAACATGTTTTCATTTCCTCCTTGGCTGCATGTATGTGATCGGAAGTCTAAGGCCATCAAGAATTCACTTATTCTGGCCACCAGACAGACATTAAGCTATTCAGGACCATCTGTGCTTGAAATGAGTTCCACTTAATGGACCTTCCTAGGGCAGGTCAATCATAATGAATGCATGTGTGCATGAATGCATGAGCAGAGCAGCGCTTTGGTGAGACTTCTTGGGCTGTTTGGCAGTGGCACAGACAGCTGACAGATAAGATGTACCTTTCTTTTTGGGGTCATATGCCCAGTGATTTTAGAATTCAGATCCTCTGTTACATTTGCTTCTAGCTCATTGCAAATGCACCTCACAGCCTAATCCAGATGAAGGTTGTTGTAAGAACTTGTTCGTGCTACTTGCAAAAAACCTAGCGATGCCCAAACAACATCATGGGCTTTGCTGGCCAGGTTCTGCCTCTGTTACACCATTAGTAATTCACCATGGGAATACAAGCAAAAGAAATCATATGGACCAATTTTATCAACATTTCCAGACAGTTCATTAGGACTATAGCTGGTTTATGGTAGCTCTATTTATTTGTACAGCTTCAAGTAGCCAGTCTAAGTGCCAGTGCTATCATCCTGCTAAAGTCATATACCCATATGTTATTCTGAAAATGCTTAAGTATATGCAGATGCTGCTGCTAGACCTAGAAGAACAGAGAAAATTTAAAAGAGAATTAAAGTTCTATAGACTCCAAACAAATGTTTAACAATGTGACAGTAAAAATTCTTCAGACACTTGCAGACTTGCTGAAAAAGTGCATACAGAAACTAATGGGTAAAATAATTTGCACCCTCGCCACCTCATGTCTTTATACAAACATCCAAGAGAAAGAAAAAACAGCCCTGTGACAGCCATTTTTACATTTACTATAAAGAATTCAGGTTTGGGGGCTGCAATTTAAAGAGTTTTCAGTTTGAATAAGCTTTGCAAACTTCCCAGGTGTAATTAATACATTCATAAGCTTTAATCAAAATGTTTATGCCAGCTAATGTGCCAGAACTACAGACTACACTGTGCACAGGGGAAAATACTATACTTTACTTTAAGAAATAATAAGCCACTGCTATGGAACTTACAAAGTAACATTTTTGCTTCTGACAGGAATATGTAACAGATGGAAAAACAAAGTCCCATGCTACGCCACAAGCCACTTCACAAGTGAACAAATAAAAGACTCCTCATAGCCACAGTGCAATTACACTCAATTTTTCTTTTACATATAATCCACTGACATTCTGTATCTGCTCCAGGAGGAAAAAGATCAAGCTTATGGGATGCATTTGCAGAGCAATCAGAGAGGACTTAGGGTTTTCACTCATTTTCACAAGGTCAAGGATAATTGCCATCAGTGAAGTCACAAAACAGCCGAATTTGGCTCATAAACCTGATGTAACACAAAGGTACCATCAAAAAATTGATCTAAGTATAACACATTAGCATTATTCCTTGCTTAATTCTTTTCCATTATGATAACTGATACAAATAAATTAATGGGCTGTTCTTTATGTATGGAGTTGCCATAACCATGGGAATTTGGAATGCTCCACACATGCTCTGCAAGTCCCCTGGTTATACACTGGTTTGGTTTTTTTTTGGCCCAGTGGATCAGAGTAGACTGCAGTGGTCTGTTTTTTAAATTTCTATTTATATTTTTATTAATATTCAGTATTTCATTATGCAAGATCTATATTATTTTCATATTGGAAAGACTCTGTGCAACAGCAGCAACATAAGTGACTCCCACTGTGGGTCATTAAGTTTTGAGTTGGGGTATTGTTTTCTTGAATGCTGTTGCTATGAAAGGGTTCTGGAGACACAGGGTACCTCCTTAAAGAAACTGCTGCTTCTCTACAAAAGACCAGAACAAGAGGACCATGGCTAGTGAAATTTATTTTCCCATGGAAATACACCTTGTGTTAAATTTTAAAATCCTATTGAGGCTCTTCTGATGTCCAGACCACTTAAGAGAGCACTCCTGGAGGTCATAGCTCTGAAAGCCCACAGGACTCTTTCCCAGGGGATGGCACAACGTTCCTATAGGTTGAGGCCCCAGTTCCTGTGTCATGGCACAGCAACCCTATTTTGAGTAAGACCAATAGTGAGATTGTCCTGCTCTGTGCTGGCCCATGGTCAGAGTCTGGAGAAGAGCTGCTGGATGAAGCAGGTCAGTTACGTGTGAAAATCCATTCTACACTCAGCCAAAGTTCTGATAGATTCTGGAGTCAGAATTCCTGAGCTAAGAGGGGCAATGTGCATTATCACAGGTATCTCTGGTTATTTATCTTAGAAACTCTTAAGTTTTTTAAGAGAAGTCTTGACAGAAAAGGCCGTTTTTATGAAATCAAACTTTTCTGCAGAAATGAATAACAAAATAATTTCTAGAGGAAAATAATATCTTTAAAATATTTTGTTCAGCAGAATGTTAATTTTTCAGATTAATATTAACTTCTCTTTTTTTCATTTGTATTTTATTTCCCATTCAGTATAATAGGGGAAGCAGGGATATGCAAAGCTCTAATTAGCACAAGGATTTGTAGTCTTTTACAATTTTCTACTAATGCTCTCTGCCATCAGCCACAGGAGGCTTTTTGTCTGAGAGATTTACAGATCCTTATACTTACACCCAGAATAGAATAGACTCTGATCCTCACAAACTGGTTTATTCACAGAACTTAAAAATACGTATTTTCTGTAGAGGAGAAATGGTATGGATTCTACTCTCGAATTCACAAAGAAAACCCAGAGCACACCAGCATGTGAGCTGTGATTGGATCTAGGGCTGGCTTATGGATTTCCATATCAAACCAATATACACACCAGAGAATAGGTTTTTCTACTAAAGAGCCTTGCAAATTGATCTCCTGAGAAATTTGCACAGGACCTTATTCTTATGCATATTAAAAAAAAAAATTCTTACAGATGAATCAAAGGGAAAATGGTATCCAGAACAACAAGGCAGCCTTCTAGCAGCTCCTGCCTCTGGCACATTGCAGTTCCAAAGGCAGTGGAATAACCAGCAAGGCTGAGGAAGGCGAGGGGACAACAGGGCAAGAGGAATGCTGATGAGGAATCTGCTCCTAGCTCTTATTTAAGCAGGGTTATGAGTAGTTTTAATTAGGATTTTGCATGCACGTGTACAATATACCCCTAAATGACAGAATCTGTGAGAAAATCCCACCTCTTGTGTGTGTAGCTGTCCCTGCCAGGGCCATACCCACTTCCCCCAGGACTGATTGCTTTTCTGTCACAGGGAGTATGGCAAGGGAATTGTAATAAGGACTATGAGCACTCTTGTATTGATGAATTACAAAACCCAGACATGTAACTCACGAGGCAGGCAAGAATCCAATGTTCTCTTAGTGGGGATCTTCAGTCTTTTAATGAGATTTTTTTTGCTTCAAAGGGAGACCAACTTACAGCAACTTTGAGAAATGGAGGTTAGAAATTAGAAGTCTTGGTGGGATTTACAGCTCTGGAATGCCATTAAGAGATGTGTGTGAAGAGGCAGGACTTAATTCAGAACGAGAAGAATGTGATTTTTGAGAAATAACTGAAGTTCCATATCAAAAAGTAATAAGCATTATGACTCTAAATTTCATTGACTTTCAGTGAGATATGACACTCCTAGAGGTCTATATCACTTGTAAATAGGATGTCTTGGTCTAAATGATATATGCCAGCAAGGCTGAGCATAAAATCTTGTAAGTACCCTAAAAAAAATCTTGCTCTTAGTCACTTGGGTGGTTTGGAAAATTTAATATTTGATATGTCAGAGAGGATTAAAAAAACGAGTTTGGACAAAATAGATGTAATATGCCTGCATTGAAGCAGTGCTCCTCCTATAACTTAAACTGCAGGCAGCAGTATAAACTAGAGATTAAAAAGACCTGCTGTGCTATTCTGATCATTGCTTTGCAGCTGCACAATTCTTGCCCAGAACAAATTTTCTAGGTATCAAAGCTGTGGAGAAATGTACATTTCTGCTGCTGAACAGAAATGAACATTTCCAATATTGACATCTCTAGTTCCTTGCCAGAGAACAGTGAAAATCGAAAGTGGAATTAGGCCTGAAAATACCCTAACAATAAAATTTGAGTGAACCACAGAATATTGTTCTTGGGACCTCAAAATGTTGTTCTGAATGCTGCCAGCAAAAAATGCTGCCAGCAAAAGGCATCCAAAGACTCAGTGTTAAGTTTCAGGAAAAACACACAATGAAAGAAAGACAGGACTACACTCTTTTTGGATGGAATAATTAAGTTAAGAAATAAGTGATTCAGTCACAGCTGCTAATGAGAAATGAATATAGAAGCCTGCATGAGAAGTAGTCACTAAGAAAGATTTAGAAATTATTCTCTGTCAACTATGAAGCACAGCTTGGTCCTGCCAGAGTCTCACTTGTGCCCAACAGGGCTTTCCCAAGCACCAGATCTCTAAAACTGCCCAATGCTTTCATTGAATGCCTTCATCTCCAAACTACTCTCCAGACTGGGAAACTGTATTAATTTTCCCTTCAACCTTAAAAGAGACACAAAATTGATTATTATGCTCATGATACACCCCTTGCTTTTTTCATATGGTACATGAAAATGTCACACTTTTAGGATTTTTAAAAAATATTTATAAAATAATCCACTGATTACAAAGAAGCTGAGCAAAAACCAACTTTCAAATCCAGGCTTTGAGTCATCACAAAATGATTCAGGGAACTTAAATTCTTGTGGAAAAGCAAAACAATGTCGCTCCATGCAGTTCATCTTTTGATATGATGGTTGCAGATAAATTCATCCCCAGATAATTTTATCCACCAAGGTGATTAGCCTATGGAGAGCCTATGATGTGTTTATTGAGCACAGTAGCATAGTTTATGGTAATGCTCTTGTCATGCTTTATAAATATGTGAGGTGCTTTTATGAAGTAGTTAGATAAGGAGTGGTGAAAGTAATGTGATCCATAACAAATGCACAGTGATGAAGAGCTGGGATTGCAGAGATACTACAGACAGACTGATAGAGAGAATTATAACCAGTGCAGAGGCTGCATTAATCTTCCAGAGAATGGCAATAAATAAAATAGCAAGAAGGAATGATTCTAAACAAATTTGGCCAGTGTATAAAACTGAGATGTCAGGGTGGGATCGAAGTGAAGGTGTTTTGAATGGGATCTCTCAGGGATGAGTTGACTTGCCATAGTGGCAGTAACATTTTCATCTATGGGGTTGACCACGTCTTACAAAATCCATGAGAAGGAAACCAAAGGACTGCAAGTCACAGCACATGTAAGCAGATGTCACTGTAAGATGCTGTGTTTGATGAGCAGCAGTAAATCCTGTCCTCTGCAGCAGCTGAGCAATGCCAAGCAATCACTTCCCAGGCATTTTTCAGTGGACAAGTGTGCCCATTATCCCATCCCATATATTTCTAGAATTATTCATACCGTGACCACCAGCAGCTGGTCCTGCATTTGAGCAAACGATTCCTTTGCCAGGAGCTGGCTGCACAATGGTGCAGAAGGACAGAGGATGGGACCAAGGGCTCAGAAGCAATCAGTTGTTTTTGCATGGAAAGCATTTTACACTGCATTCGTTATCCATAGCAGAAGAACCTGGTAGTCTCCAGCCTAAGGAATTTATAGCACACTCATTTCTGAATCTTATTTAACTTCAAGCACAGTGAAGCACTTCAGTAAATGTTAGGGACTGGGTATGTGAACAGCAATATTTTAACTTTCAGACTACTGTACTTCAGTTATGAATTAACAAGTCAAGGAATTCTCTCTCAAAATAATCTATTTTAACTTTCAGGCCACTCCACTGTGGTTATGAATTAGCAAGTTAAAAAATTCCCCCTCAAAATGATCTATTCCCTCCAGACTTAAGCATGATGGAGCTGTGTTACTTCTGGTCAAGACCAGAGGCTGAGGAAGAGGGGGAAGCAGAGGATGATGTGGGATTCGGACCATATTGTTCTCAAAATTCAACTCATCGGTGCAGCCACTTCTGTGCGACGCTTCAGCAGGAGGGTGGTTGCCTCCTCCTCACTGAAATTTTAAGGGAGGGGACAGCGGCAATATTTTCTTCATGACAACTTTTGGCACCCCTTATTTTCTTCTTTTGGCTTTGCTCTTGTGATATTCATCTCAAACAAAGCAAGTCTGACTGATTTTCTCTTTCCCCATATTAATTTAATCATTTCCCAAACCTCTCTTCTCCTACATTTTCCCATAGTCACTGTCTTGAGCTGCTTTTTTTTTCATGAGTGTCCATGTTTTTATGTCTCTCCCCTGCCTATTTCTGTTGATGAGCAATATTTTATTTCCTGCCACCTTGATTTGCTCTGTCTTTCCGCTCCAGCTCTCTGCATACAATTGTAACCCTGATTTATTCTGATTCCCCACCCTCTCTCACTCTCTCCCTCTTTACCTTTTTTTCCAACTGCATTGAATGTTTCTCTCTCTGACAATTTCTTTCTCTTCTCTCTGGAAGCTCCTGGTGAACAACACAATGCAGTACAACCTTCTAATAATTGATCACCTGGCTGCTGTTCAGATTTGTACTGCTCCTTTGAATACATGTGCAATTCAGTTCACTCTGTTCCTTTATAATGTGAATAAAAGGGGCTGCATACTCGAGTGGAAATACAGGCAGTCTAGTGAGCAAATAATTTCTTACTTTGAAAGAAACGTGTGACATTACAACATTGGCTTGAAATTCATATTAATTTATTTTTTATTAGTTAAACAGTAACAGTATGCAGGGAGCTCTGCACTTAGCAGAACCTAAGAGGCCAGGCAGAAAACACATTTATTTTTCTCTCTTGTTTACCCTTGGTGATGATAAGTATTCATCCAAACACTATCTAAGAGAATTTGGAGTCAGATTTTTCAATTAAAAGTTGCTATTTAAATGCTTTTTTTTAAAAACTAAATCCTTTTTGATGAAAAACATTGACAATTCACTGGCCAATGTCAACAAATTTCAATTAAAGATAAAACCTCTGTCTCAGGGTGTCTTATAATTCATACAACTCAACTACTTTTAGCAAATGATTCCCAGTTTCCTATATAGCGCTACAGCCAATAAACTACATCATACTCACATCATCACCAAAAAGGGTAAAGTGTCTTGAAAGCTGAGATCCAGACAAAGAGGGAAGTAAGAAATTATTTGAGCTATGTCTCTTAATGGTCACAAAGGAACCATTTCACATTAAGATAAAAATAAATTCAACTCTGGTTCCAAAATAATCCAAGTGATCTATTCCAAGGAAATTATGCAAAAAGAAAAAAGATACATGCACGTGTCCTATTCATGTCCTGAAGCTTCCTGAGGAGAAGCAGCCTGTCTGATGTGCTGCAGATTCTGTGCTAATTCCAGCATTGCCTCCAAAGGGTCCTTTTCCCTCGGCTCTTAGACTTGTCCTGATTCATGTCCAGCTTAGTCCGCTTTTGAGCTAGTTGGAAAAACCCCATTCCACTCAGTCCCCAAGGTTTGCTTCAGAGAGCTCAGGTTTAAGTGCCATCCCACAGGGTTCATGTGCATCCAGCTCCAGGTGAGCCTCACTAGAGAAATGACGCCAGTGCTCTGACCCCTCAGTTCAGCATTTCCACTCTTAAAAGTTTTGGCTAATGTTGACTATAAACTGGGCTTTCATCAGAAATAAAAAAATAAAAGAGAAAAGACTGTAAACTAGAAATAGGACAGCTCTGCCAACTGTCCTTAATGGTGCGCTAGTAATCACAAGCAGAAGAGGTCATCTTGCCAAATTCTTTCCCAGTATCAAAATGTTTCCCTCCACACACTCATGAGCATCTTGCTCAATTTATTTTCACATTATTTAAGCAATTGGACTTCTGCTGGTGCAACGGGAGCCTCTGAAGACGCCATTCTAGCGTTTAATGGGATCTACCATTGGGCCAACCAGAAAAAGAATGTTCTGTTTTCTTTTGCTCAGTTTTCCTCATTAACAGTAATTGTGATGCTATGACCAACTGAACACGACTATTCCCCGTTCCACGTTTGCAAATGTCAGATATGTTTCAGATGGTCATCACATCCCCCATCATCATTATCACCACTTAGACAAGCTGTGCATCTGCTGCTTCTCTTCATCTTTCTTCATGAGCTTGTCCCCATCACCTCACTGATGTCCATGGCTCTTCTCAGCATCATTGACATCACTGATGTTTTTAAAATTCCACTATATAACAATTACATTATTATTAAAAGTGATAAAAATTCTGTGCTGTAAATTGGATGAGTATTATTATCTCCATTTAAGAGAGAAAATCTGCCCCATTTTCCCAATCCAGCATTTATCTCTACTCAGCTCTTCAGTACTACTAACTAAAACATAGACAACCAGCAGAAGTTAATCAAGTTTCAAGAATATTTGATCACCTGTGTATAAACTACCAGATACATTGATATTTATTACTGCCTGGGGTCGTCAGCACTGTGGAGATGGACAAGGAATAAAAAACAGGGTGTAGAAACAGAGACAGATGCTCTGTAATAGAAAATCCAGCCAACAGTCTGAGATGGAAGAGGAATGCCATACCTAATTGAAATGGTGCTCTGTGCTTCCCAGCAGTGTTCTCAACAAGGAAAGACACTGTTACCTCCTGCTCTTGGAGAAAATATCATCACTTTCCTATTTTTTTCCATCCCACTGTAGCAGCTGGCAATTTTCCAGCATTAATGCTTGAATACTTCTTTTCCCCAGGTATATAAGTTCACTTTTTTTTCTAGTTACACTCACATTATTTCTTGGGCCTTCAGATTTTTCTGATCCTTTTTATTCTGAGTCTTGTACTTCAGTGACATGTGTTATAACACATATTTTACTATCACTGATAAATTGTCAGAGGCCCTGTTTCTTGTGAGCCACAACCTGGATAAAACCATCCCCAAATATTTCTTTTAAAACCTGAAAGATGCCTTTTTGCTTGGCAGAAAACCAAACTATCACTTGCAATAGCCATTGTCCTAAATGGAGTAAAAAGAACAGATTTTCAAGCCCAACCTACCAAGTTATCCAGCACTGCAAAAGTGTGGGTTTCCCTCTTATTCCAGTGGGAGCCTTCTCCTATCAAACTGCACACTAACAAAGAAGGAATTTAACCCTGCAGCCAGAAAAACTACTGACTTTCCACTGAACAAACAAAAATGTAATATCAGCAATACCTTTAAGGCAGGCTTGGTTGACAAACAGGTGCTCTCCCTGTAAGACAGTTTTCTTATTGATCTGTGCTAACATCTTGCAGAAGTGAACAATCTCATTGCCATGTCAAAGGCTAACCATCTGTGAACAAGTAATGCAGCCAGAAAATCCTTGTTGCTACAATAATAGCTTTAGGACGTGGGTTTTGTTTCAATCACCACAAAAAGAAACCTACAGGAAACTTCACAAAAATTCTTTTTCTGATAAAATAGTGAACCTAGAAAAATACTTTTGCTTATACAAACTTCATATAAATAAATTACAATAATTTACACCCTATCGAGCAAATAAAGTTACTGAAATAATTGGAAAGTTCATTTTTTCCCTTTTTCTCCTTTGATATTGCAATCACCTTCTCACAGTCTCATGCATCACAGCCCTTCTCTTATTTAAAAATCATAATTCTCTCAGTGGGAAAAATCACCTCTTCAATACCTGAATATATATGTTAATACTTTCAGGATCAGACTTTTTTTTTTTTTTTCACATCAATAAGCAGTATTCAGCCATGCTGGAACCACAGTTTTAGACTAAAAGACCATTCTAGGAGATTGATGTGTAAGCAGTGTCATACTGAGAGACAGACTAGTGAATTAATGATTCTGGAACAAAAATCTAATGGCAGGACTTCCTGAGACCAGGAGACGGTCTTGTGAGAAACTTTCTAACCCAGAGAGATAGCATTAGGTCCTAAATAATTGTCATGTCAGAGAATATTGAGGTCCCCAGGCATAAGTTTTGACTAAGGGATTTAATAATTTGACTATTCCCTTAGAAATGTGAACCAGGATCTCCCTTATATCAAGGTAATAAATTAATTATTATTATTATCATCATCATCATCACTAATTTCTGCCTTCGATAAGTTACTGGACATTGTTGAGTCTCTATCTAAGTGTCAAGTGTATAATTTTATCATTGAAAAAAATCTAAGTTTCTGGCTAGATCTGGAAGGCCTTAACTTTGTCCTCCTACTCACTGGTTATGCCCAAGGAACAGCCTCATGGAATACCAGCACTGTGGCATCCAGAAACGACTTTGGTTCCCAAATCCTGATGAAAATCTGCAAGGAGCAAAGCTGAGCTCATGATCTCTTGCACACAGACAAAGTTGGTGAGAGCACTCGAGTGCGGATGTTTCAATGGCACAGGTGAATACTAACATATTTGGGGTAACTAACCACTAATGAACAGCAAATTCCTGTCCATTCACCTGCCCATTTACAGCTGGGGTAAGGGTGTCAGTGCATGGAGCAGAAAGGAGGTTGGCTTGTACCATTGGATCTCCTGGTGAGGAACTGCAGCAGAGACAGAGTCAGGGAGGGAATCCTTGATCCCAAGGCTTCTCAAATCGGTGCACAGCACAAGCTGGGCTGGGAAGAGGCACAACAGGACAGAGCTGCCACAGGTTTCCCATTCTCCTTCCCTGCTTTGTTCATTCCTGTTTTCACTCCAGCAGTCTCAGGCTTGTCATCCCTGGCTGATGCAGTAAGCTGTCTGAGGGGTCGGTCATCTTTGTGCATAAATATCCCACATCCCTCTGCTTTCCAAACAGATCAAATCTCCTGGGCACTTGTGGGCTGCTCCCCACTGTCCCTGTTTTGTTGACTTGTTTCAGCTGAAAATTTGCAATAATTGAAGCATTGTTTTCAATTCTTTTAAAATTAGTCTGGATAAAGAAAGTATCAACAGGAAATAGAAACAACAGCACTGTCAGTAATTCGGTGAAGTCATGGTTCACTCTTCTTGGGCTTTTCAACCCAAAACATCAGAGACAACAAACTGGAACTTCTTGATGTATATTTGCATACTTGTTTACTTTTCAAACTAATTAGCTTTCAAAGTATTACCAGGGAGCTGAACAAATGTACCGTATAGCTCCAAAAACAATACAAGAGAAACTGTTTGCATTTGAATGAATTTACTTTGCTGGTACCATGGATGTGTCAGCCCAGTGAACACTTAATGTTGAATATTAATTATACAAACAAAGGAAATGGAACAAAGCTGTTTCCCCTATTAGTTTTCTTCCAGGATTCAACCATGTTTATGTTGGAGGTTTTGTGTCCCAAATAAATTCCTGACTGTGACGGCTTCAAACGGGATGATATTTCAGAAGACTGAAAATATGCACTGATCGATGCCTGAGACAAACAAGCTCCCAGCTGTTGTTGCTCACTCACTGACCCTCTCTCAGTAAGAAATTCTTTACATCATGCTGTGAATTTCATCAGCTGATCATCAGCATGATGGACTGATGGTGGCTCTGCTCCCTCCGGCCACTTGTCTGACATACAGCTTTCCAGTCAACTGCTCGTGGGTTTACGGCTTTGCTTCTGATCCTCAGGACAGGGGGAGTAAGCATTTGGGCATTAGAACAAAGCAAAAAACATAAGTTCAAAACTGCACTGAAACTTCTTGGAGAAATTCAGATTCAAAGTGAAAATTTAGATTAAATTTAGGTTTAAGTTAACCCCGCCAGATACTTTTGACTGTCAATCAAAAAAAAAAAAAAAAAAAAAACCAATAAATACTCGTTAACAAAATTCAGTAGAACAGCAATATGAAGTCAATGGAAGAGGACAAAAAAGTCAACTGCAACTCGTTGATGTCCAACTGTAAAAAAAAAAAATTAAGATGGTGGTGAACTAATACCAGTTAAGAACAAAATTTACATGTTTCTAACCAACATAAGAGTGACTTTCTGAAGAATAATATTATTGGGAGTGATGAACAAGAGAAGTGGCTGGAGCCATGAGTAATCAGGGTATTGAGAGATGTCAGGAAAATACAAATTTTCACTGTGTCTTCCAGTGTCAAATCCAGGAGTTAAGACAGAACATGAAGTTGAAGGTTCAAAAAAATAAGGGAAAATTTCACACAAGGCACATGAGCTGAAAGTTTTCCGTGAGCTCACAAAGCAGTTAGAAAAGCAAATTATTTTAGGGGTTATTAAACACAATCCCTGCATCACAAACTACTGAAAACTGGAAAGGTCTAGAGGGAAATTCTTGTTGGTTTATCGCTCCTGTACTCTGCCTTAGCATGTGCTCCAACTGCTACTGGAAACAAGATTGGATTCCTGACCTGACCCAGCATGGTTGTTTTTAAATTCCCAGAGATGGTCCCAATGTCCCAGAGGTCATTCTTCTAGTCATCTGAAAACAGTAACTCACTGTAAAGTATCACCAAGCTATTTAGGACACATATTCCTAACATAAATCATATATTTGGACTTTCCCTTTGCAGGTCTTGCATTTCCATTTTTTCCTGCTCTTATCCAGGGCAAATCTCCATCACACACCCATCTCCTGTATTCTCTTTATATTCAAATCACATCCGCTTTGACGTTCCCTCTCCAACCCGTGCTATGAAATGCCATCACCAGTACACTCTAAACTTTTATTTATTTCCTCACCATCTGACAGCCTGCCTCACGGAGCCTTGTCCAGAGTCACTGCTACAGGACACAACAAGGGAGGAAATGTCAAAGTTGTCAAGCATATTCCCCAGTTCTTTGATTTCTGCTGCCAGCCACACCTTCTCCAAAACTTCTTTGTTCTTGGGCTTCAAGCTAAGGATGAATCTCCCACGTGCCTGAGAAATCCTCAGATTTCTGAGCGTCCCAGATTCACTGCTAAATGGCCCTTAAACGTGTACAAACCTGGAACACAAATACTGCCACACTAGATCAGAACAGTTGTCCATCATCTCTTCTGCACTTCCTGTGACAGATGAAACACAAAGGGCTTCAAAGGAATGCTAAGGAAGCCCATAAACGGGACAACTGCAATATAGGCTGCCTACACACTTATTTTCTGGGGAATAGGAATTCCTATTCCTTTGGGAGCATTTTTAATCCTAGATAAATTCATAATGTTCAAATGATCCAGAAAAATACATGTATTTTTATATATTCCTACTACTATTGGTGTGCCATACCTTTTATATACATTATACGCTGTATTAATAAATATTTTAAACCTAGTTCCCCGCATCAATTTTACAAATTTCTTGGGTATCTGCATTCATTCATCAAAAGAACTGCAAATATAAGAGTTATTCTGCATTCCATTTTGTGCCTCTTCAGTTTTTCTCTAGTGTATATGGCCACCTACATGGCAATTTTTGCTCATATAAAGCTATTTCCTTGTCTCTCAAACATATCATGTGGCTCCTAGTTTAGATTTCACTGGTTAAAATTGATGATAAAAGGGGCAATGTGAATCTGTCAATAGACATATCTTAAATATTCATAATGACATTAAAGAGTTCAGTATTCAATACAGTATTTCCCATTTTCATCCTGGTGTGCTGGAGCAAGCATTTCAGTAGTCACCAGTTTGGGCACACCTATTTCACTCTGACACTGGATTTTTCTGATAACCGATGTTTTTGTAATAAATCACCCTCTGCAGTTTCACCAGATAGGTGATTTTCCCTCACCACTCCAAGGGCAGGAGGTGGCTCACCCCTGGGACTACTCAAGCTCTGCTTTCAAATCATTCTCCATTTTCTTTCTATCCTCTTGGGCCTGAACTCCTTTTGTGCTGTTCTGCAGTCTCTGCTCATCCCCAGGAACATTTCAGCACACGTTCCCCTGGGTGCTCTTGTCTCTCTACCGTTTACATCTTGACAACATCACCTTCCCTCGTTCTTCACTTACAAGATCCGTCATGGATCCATTATTCATTTTCAGAGCAGAGTGTTGTGAACCATGTCGCAGGTTCAATTCACAATGTTGTGAACCAGATGTTCTGCTCAGGAGAAAGAATTGGGTCTTTGAATCCAGTAGTTAGGATTTAATTAGAGCCCTGTACTGAGGGACATTCACAAGGACTGCCCGTAGCCCAGACATGGTCCTGAAAATGGCACTTTAAATGCACATCTCCCTCCATTGAATAAAAAGGCAGAATAATGCCCCAAGGCTAAAATTATCCTTTGTGATTTTCTTTTTGAGTAAACATTTGTTTAGTTTTTCCTGCGTTTATCAACTTTTTCAGATCATCTGCCATTACACTACCCATTCACCCAGTTCTCACCTAGTTTTCTCAGTTCCTGTGAGAGTCTTTGTTATGTTCTCCACCACCCAAGACTGTATCAGTCTAAATTAAGTCTTTCCATTTGCTTCATAAAAAATTTTTACTCCATACTTCTCCAGAGGTTCCAGATCATTGCCCAAACCTTTAATAAATCTAATTTATGGTAAATATTTCTCTTCATACTAATTAATTAGCATTAAAAATAAGATATGACTGTAACATTTCTGCACACCTCTGGAAGGGCTTAAAAATAGAGTTAGCACACTAAAAGCATTACTCGTGGTAATTCCATTACTTGCACATACACCCCCACATGTACACACACTGTTACACGAGCATTATTTAACTTTGTCTTGGCTCCCTAAAGATAAGGAGCTTTTAATTTTAATATTGGTTTGCATGCAGTGAGAGAGAATTTTAGATTACAGCAGGGACCATGAACTACATGCACTTTTTAACAGTGGCTGTGCACATCAGTCTGTAAAAATTCTGGATGCACATGCACAGGGTGGGCAATTGTGCACATCAGCATCCATCCATGTCTGCAACTCTCTGTTCTGAGCGTGCCAGACTGCGGTCTGTGTATAGATACAAACAGTTTTCCGTGTTATAGGCACAGGGACTATTACAGAAAATCATTCATTAGATGAGCATTACATTTTTATGCAGTTTTTCCAATCATTAAAATATGTTTCATAGCGTATTTTTAGCTCAGTTCATTAAATGCATGCACAAAGTTGCCCACATATCTAGAATTCCACTAGGCTACTCTTAACAGTTTTTCTCAGTAGCATTAAACTCTGTGTACTGCAGGCTTTGTGTTTTACTACTACTGCCATGAGCTTTGCAAACTTAATTGCCAGAGTGACAATATTTCAGACAGAGCTGTGAATTGAGGCTGCTGTTGGAAGGATGTGTATCACAGCTGAGGTGGTGGAGGGCAGACACTGGATATCTTTGTGTGGAAGTGTTAGAATTTTATTCACAAAAAGCCAATGTTTGCGAATGCCATCCATGCCTGCAAGGTGTTGGAGGTCACTAAGGGATGTGTCAAGGTCTTTCTACCACACCGCCTGATTCGTGATGCCAATCACCAAAGAGCAATTGGAGAAAAGGCAAAACACTATCACTCTTGTATACAGCTTTTAAAACTTACTTTCGACTGTGGGTAAGAGATGCTGATTCCCTTTCCCAAATATGGTAACAGTTTAATGATCTTAGGCTTGGATTCTTTTCACAAACAAGTTTGTGTCCACTGTGATTGTGTCCTTGGATTGCAGAGGATCACACTCACATCAGTTTAACTGAACAGCAACACCAATAAACACCTGCAGCTCAACTCAGCTTCAGCTTCTCCATCTCAGGCTAATGGTTGCAGATGAAGGGAGGAGCCATTTCTTCATCCTTATAAACACTATTATCAAAATAATTATTGCATGTCTAAACATAATTCCTGAGAAAAGCAGAAGGGAAAAGTTGTCTCTTTGATAATGCAGCAGAATCAATAACAAAAATTAACTAATGAGATGGTAATAACATAGAGAAGTGGAAGGGAGGGAAAAAGTAAAGCTGAAGTACAAATACCAGAGCACTGGGAATTTGAATTAAATAGACCTTTCTGTCTCTGTCTCACTTTGAATTTCCACAGCTATTCCTAGTATATGTAGCAAAATCCACTTAAGTACCTTTCTAAGAAGCTTCTGAGGAATTAACATAATTGAGAAAAAACCTATCTCATCAGGACAGCTCAGAGTGCAAAAGTTGACAAGAGATTTGGTCTCCCTATGCCACATAGAATCTCAAGGCAAAATCCTGGTCACACAGAAGAAACTGGCAAATGTGGACAGGATTTCATTCTGCATGTTTCATTATTCAAACTGAAAACTGCTTTGTTTGTGGGATGTGGACTGCATGAAATTGAGTTGCCTTCATTTTATCTGAACAGCTGATCTCCAGCCTCTGGTGAAGGATTCCAAACTCTAAATAAAAGAGGATAAGTGCAATTTAGAAGTTCATTTTGTGGATTGGCTCCTTTTCTCCCTGCTTTGGGCTGTAAATGGTTCATACTAGGACAACATCAGAAAGTGTCTAAAGTTTATCCACCATACACCCAGGAATCCAGGTGTTTCTTTAGTTAATTTTGTCATGCAGAAATATCTTTCCATATGTGCTAACCTCCAGGGTTAGGTGGGTTTATTGTTTACATTTTCTATCAAAATTGTTCAAGGAAGAAAAACAAAAGACGAAATAAAATGTTCAAAGGAACACAGCAACACCACATCACTGTGGAAGGGATCCAGACAAAACACCTACTCTAAAAAAGGCAGTGTTGTGTCGTTTTCCCAAGATTCATAGGCATCAGGTATAAAACATCGAAAGCCCTCGGTCCTACATGATCTATTTATATATTTGGACATAATTACACAACTATAATTCCAAAGGTTTTTTGAGTAACACATCATGCACAAAGAACTCCATCATCTCCAAGGGCTACAGGTGGTGATCATTCCTTAGAAAAATCACTTTTAGCCATGTGGATACCACACTAACACAACGCTAACTGCTTTATGAACAACTGTATCACCTTTTCCTAGTGATCTATTGTGGACGAGATAGTGCCAAGAAACTCCCAGTTCTATGCTTAAATTCACTGTATTTTCATGAAGGACAGGTTCTTTGGCTGGCTGGAGACAGTTTTCTACCTGGGTGAGTTAATAAACAGTAGTGCATCAATTTATTTGAGAAAGGTTATTGCTACAGTAAGAATGGATGGAAGTTACCCGGCAGCTTGTCTTATTTTGGAAAGAAAAGAGAGCTTCAGAAAGTATTTGATTCTTGGATTCCTGCACTTAGCTCGAATGGCTGAGATTTTCCCTTATTATTACGAGACTTGGGCAGTAATGCGAAATTTTTTAAAAAGGGGACTTTTTTAGCTGTTTTCTCTGCTTGCCAGATCTAGAAAATGACTTTTAAAGCTCACGTAGATCATGCCGAAAAAGTGCTCTTTGTTAGAGTAAAATGATCATTATATTGTAATTAAGAGTAACAAGAACCTCTTGCAGGGCTCACCCATTTATTTCAGCTCAGATGAAGAGCTCTGTCTCGTTAAAGGATATCCTACATCACCTGGAATGTTTTCTACAAAATTCAAATGTCTCTGCAGGACCTTTCCCTGCTGGGGTGGAGCCCTTGTTGGCTGTTTGTGTTTCCTATCATGGGTGAGTTTCTTCCCAGCCAAGCAAGTCCACTGCTTCCCTATCCCCAAAAACTCCCAGTGAGTGCCTTCTGAAATGGTCCAGGGAGGCAAGAGATGTTGCCTCTTCACCAAAATATAGAGACTCTTAATGGCAACATTGGCACAACTAATACAGTCCCATTCCCAGGAACTTTATCACATTGTCTTGTAATATCACTAATCAGGTATGTTTGATTCATCAACATAATTTGCAGGGTGTCAGCCACTGCAGAGTCTATTCACCAAATAAAATCAGAGTGAGCCCTTTGGTTTGTGGTTTTTTTGTTGTTTGGTTTTTTTTTGGTGGTTTTTTTTTTTTCTCAGATGGACACAACATTTGGTTATCATTCTTCCCATCACAGGAGGCAATCCCATTTGCTGAGTAACTATGCCTCTTGTTACTTATTTGCTCTTTTCTTGCTGTTCCTCTAATTCCTTTTCAATCTTTGCGCTGTCCTACAATTGTTCCTGGATCTGATGTCTTCTACAGTCTTTGTCCCCACGAAATCCAGATGATGCAACAAGTAGCTGCTATAAATGCAAACTACAGTACCTATAAATAAATAAAATAAAAACTTATCTAAATACTAACAAAAATACCAGCTCTTCTAAAGCTGAGGAAACCCATTTCCAGTCACCAAGCAGCAATTATTATTACTATGACTTTCATGCAACAGTAGGCAGTATTATGTTTGCTCAGAAGACCAAGTAATAGATAATAAAAGGGTCATCAATTAATGCTAAATTATATTATCTATTTTCATCTATAAAATCAGAGACTGAGTGTGACTTCCCTCCTACATCATAGTTTGAAAAAGGCAAATAAAGGAGAATGAGAGAAATGGTACGAATTGACTTTGAAGCAGAGCATATGATGTACTTCAATGGAGATTATGTCAGTTAAGGATGTATTTGCACATACTCAGAGTGAATATCTCCAAAATGTCTGTGCATATGTATAAGCACACACTCATTCTTAAACATATATAGGCATAAAAGTTCAGCTTCCTCAGAATTTAAAATTCAGTTGTATCTTCCTCAGGAGTCTCTGACTATCTTGAAAGATATGTGCAGTTAGCAGATAGCTGGAGGTACATTCCCACAACTGCTCTGCCTTTACCTGCTGTTATTTTCAGAATACAAGAGAAAAGTGAGTGATGTCTTCTACTCTCCATCTAAAAGCACCACAGGCACTCAGTAAGTGTTTTAAACCATCTTTGCCTGAATAAGTTTCTTAATGTCATCTGGCATATTCTGACATTTACTAGCTATTTGCAAGTTAGGTTAAAAAAAAATTACATATATAGATCATTTTCTACAATCAAATATCAGATTTTGGTGATAATCCCAGCTCACCCAAGGAATTCTGATTTCACATAGATCCAGACAGTAGAACTGATCTATTGTGTTAATTAACTTTATTAGAGTAAATAAATTATTGCATTATTTTTCTGTTCTCTACCATTTGAAAATACCAAAATTAGAATCCTGAAATGAGACCATAACTAATGTGGATCATCACAGACATCATTGCTTGTTCTGTCTACTTGATCTGACCTTAATGTTTTAAAATATGGTTCCCAAAACTAACGTTGCCATTAACTAAAAGCATCATCTCTTGAAAAATGATTCCCTTTTCTAACACTATTTGGTGTTTCTCTTATTTATTGGTGTCTTTTTGGCCTTTCTCTTACTGTGTCAATATACATAAAACTTATGCAGTTTATTTGGTCACATGTTCTCTACATGGCTTTATCAATACTTTGAGCATCTGCTGCCTGGCAGCAGCATTCATTAGATCATGCACAGCTTTTGAATGCAGGGGGATATTTGAGCTCAGGGGTAAACTTTTGTATGGTAACCTTCAAACCACTGTGAAATGAATCCCCCTTTCCTTGTCATAACAGGATAATATTTGTGCAACTGTTAAATATCTAGCCTGAATTCTTCTTATTTTTCTGGATTGGACTGCCATGGAAAATTCACACTACACACGCATTAATACTTGCACTCTTTGGCACAGGTTGTGATTTTTCTTTTCTCTGTCTGTTGCACAGTCCTGAGTAATGGTTGCTTATTCCTGGTCTTCAGTTCTCTCGTTTCTCTCTTTGATCAAAGCCCAACTGTGTCATCTACAAATTGGTTATGACAGTCAAATGCAGGAAATAATGTTTTTCAAAGATACTTTGGATAGAGAAAGTAATCATTTTCAGTGATGCAAAGACTTTGTCTGCATCAGTGTTTCAGCCTAATCTTTGATCTTGCTGCTCCACGTGTGTACTATTATACAATTACCACCCATGTGTCCCTGAATTTCCATGTATTTATTCTAGTCCTCACTCTTTCCCCCAAGAAAACATGTATTTGCACAAGTTCCCTCTGTAGAAGCAGCATTGCTTTGTGCAGCTGCAGTAGGCAATCTTTCCTACCATCTCTTTGATGTTTAGAAATGATCGATAGTAGCGAAACTGCATCCATCTCCTGCTTGCACGTCTGTGGCTAAGGAGCAGACACACACACAGCTCTCAGCCTTACAGGCCTCATTATGCATAATTACAAGGCATATTTCCTTGTATTACAATAAATAAGTGATCCATATTCATGTTGTTATGATATCAGACAGGGTGGATAAAATCCTGCAGCCCCACTAAGATGATAAAGTCAATGGGATTTCTACTCAGTAAGAACTAAAAGAGACGTGAAGAATTTACCTGATATTATTAAGAGGTCCTTTCTGGATTACAGATAAGGTGCATTATATTACCCACTGTTTCCAGTCCCAGAATATTTTACACTTTATCATATTACACTGCAAGCTCTTTAGAAGTTTCTATTTAGCGGCTCTTACCGCTTTCAGATAGGAGCAATTGGATTCAGACCACGTGAAAATCTTGGAGGTGTTATTAAGGACATAAAGAATTTGAGGGGTTATTGGAAAAAATTATTCCTTGTCTTTGCTTACCACACAGGAAAATGCTTACTTTTATTTTCATTTCCTGAGGCAGGGCTCCAAAAATGTATGAATTACTTAGAAGTAAGGTATTACTTATCCCAGCCTTTGCATGTATTAGAATAGTAAATGAAAGAGGTGCCAAAGGAAGCCCTTGCACACCCATGTGCAGAGGTACATAGAGGTAGATAAATAGAGGCACTACTACTTAAAATTTTCAGTTAGCTGGAAAATTCATCCTTCAGTCCTAAATCGCCCCTGAAATCTGGAGACATCGGATTTCAGATGAATATTTTATATTACATCTTAAAGGCTCTTCACTACAAGAAGTAAAATAATTGTTATTAAATTCTCAGCAGATTACAAGGCATCTCCAGCACAGAGTGCAAAGGAGGGATTGGGCCTTTGTGGTGCACAACTCACTGCACGCTGGGGAAGTGGATTTCGCCTTTTGAAGGATATTTGCCTCCAGCATAATACCAATAATGGAAATAATATCACATCATATAAAGTTGAAGCTTTTATTCTCTATAGAACTGAGGAATGATGTGAGAAGTACTCTGGGAATTTTACCCTTTAGATTAAATATTTGAGTCATGAATGTCTGAGACAATCAGTTTCAGTTCTGAAATTACCTTGCTATCTCAAGCATAGGAAGAATAAAAGATACTTTCTGTACTACAATTAAGACATGGAAAATCTTATTTTCAACAAGATTTTATGCTTAACACAAGAGAAGAATTTTTTTTTTAAATAGTGCTGAGCCTTGATGTCAGCTTTTCCAGCATTGTCTGAACTCAGTCTGTGCATTCATGGATTGGTCTGGTCCTCGCTGCAGCCCATTCCATAGACACCCAGATCACTGCGGTTCTTCTCTCAGGTAAAAAGCCACAGGATAAGAGGAAACGGCCTCAAGTTGTGCCAGGGAGGTATTAGAAGAAATTAGGAAAAATTTCTGCACCTAAATGCTTGTCAAAAATTGGAACCAGCTGCCGAAGGCGGTGGTGGTGTCACCAACCCTGGAAGTGTTAAAAAAAGCTGTGAACGTGGCACTAGAGGACATGGATCAGTGTGGAACATAGAGGAGCTGGGTTGATTGTTGGACTCAATGATCTTGGAGACCTGTTACAAACTTAACTATTCTATCAGTCTACGGTTGCACTGGAAAGCCATTCCAAGGCAGGAGGGGACCACAGTGGTCATCTGGTCCAAACTCCCAAAAAAGCATTTGCATTTCACTGCAGTGTTTCAGGCCAGCAGACACATAAGATGCAGACATCCTAGAGAGTACCAAAGGTTTGTTCCCAGAAAATTCCACATATGAACCCAGACCACACATAAAAAGTAACACTTCTGTAACAAAGAAAAAATGTAAGTTAGAATTTTCTCCACCTTGTAAATTTGATCTATAAAGCTTTTACAAAGTTTCTATCTTCAGAAACTTCTGTCTAAACTGAATTCATTGTAGATGTAGAGATGATCGTGATGGAGGGATTACAAATGTTTGCAAAACTAACATTATTTGTTCTCAGGGACACTTCAGCAAGTAGAGAAAGCAGCATGAGATAAATGTGTGTGTGCACATGTGTATTCAGAGGACTATGTCATACATATCTTCTCTATAAAAAACCCATTAGATTGTACTTCCCAAGAAGTGACATAATCTCTATGTGTTTAAATACTTTTCTACATAAAAAGATTGGCATTTTGAATAAAAATGGAGCAGGACAGAAGGGATTTGCCAGGCTGAGAGGGGCAGGCTCAGTTCATTTCTTCAGTTCGTTGACTTCTGCCTCAGTAAATATGCTTATTCAACAGAGTTTACAAGGCTCAGCACTGAAACAGCTGGATGAAATCCTGTGACCTTTGCTACACAAGAGAATGGAATTCTAGAGGCACTTTCTGACCTTAAAAATCTTCGAGACAATGGAATAACTACAAAAAAGGAGAAATTTCATACATCTTTGAAATGCTGAGTCCGTGGACTTTCAAAGGATTAATTCCATGTATTCCTTTTTTTAGCTTATTTCCTTTTTTTCCATAATTCACCTACATTGGAGATAATATCTAAAATCCAATGTAATTATATTGCCACCTAATTCACTGGGGCCAATATACAATACAAGAAAAATCTACAAAATGCCATAAATTGTGCACATTAAAATGAAATAGCAGGGACCACTTATTATGAAAAAATGGAAAAATGTTTGACATTTTTGGCACAACTGGGACACACCAGAGTTACAAGCATGAAATGTTGGTGTAGGCACACAGTGGTCCCAAAGGGTGATGATTTCACAGCTCATCTCCAGGCACAATGGACTGAGGTTCTCTGGGCTTAAAAAAGGCAACAAAAATATTCCAAAGGCCTTCAGAACTACAAGAGGGTGATGTGGGCTCCTGAAAGGCACAATATCCATGGAGTTCTCCAAGGTGCTGTCTGCAGGGTCACAAGGGAAAATCCGTGATCATGAAAAAATACAGAAACCTGACCATTATTTATACAAATTATTCTTCTTCAAAAGAACTGTTTGCTTCACATCAGGGGTGTGGATGGGCTCAACGATGAAAGGGAAAAGGTTGTAAATAGAAAAAGCAGAGAATTGCAGTCGGAGAAGCAATAAAATATGTATCACTTGGGGACTGGGCTGTTTTATGCTGAGACTGAAGGTGTGGAGCATTCTCCAAAGGTTCTGCAAGAGGAAAGATGTTTCACTCATACAATTAAGCAAACTCCAAGAAAGAGAAACTTAAATCTAGTGGAACCTGAACAGAGACTAATACAGCTTGACAGAAAAAATCTAAGTGATTAGAGGAGTAGCCGAGTGCTCTTTAGAGGCATAATGAGCTTGGATAGGAAGGCCAAAGACTTTCATGCAGCACTTCTTTTCAACCACTGGTTGATTGGAATTATGCAAATAGAGCCATGTGCAAACTTGATTTATATATAGACCTCAAGTCCTGAATAAATAAATTGGACCCATCCTAGCACAGTTAGTGGAAATAAAATAAGGTTTCTGACTTTAGGCTGGCGTTTTTTTGTTTCTTTTTAACAGAAAGCAAGCTGCATGTAATAAATTCACTACTACTAGGTTTCAGTGTATGGTTAAATTATTTTCCAGAACTAGGTACAGTCTAAGTTGGAATTAAGGTAATTGTGAATCAAGAGAGTTGCTGCAAAATTTGATCCAAATCTGAAATATTAGGTGCTGCCAGGAGTTTTAAGAGATCTCTGATTTGGAGTTCTGTCATTTTGCTAATAAAAGCTAATTATCAAGAACCCTACTGCTGGTAAGAAACACATACGTACAGCTTCAAAAGTTCTGTATGAGGAATAGCATGGTTCCTAGAACAGGACACAGGTTACTGGAGCACAGGGGCAATAGCTCCCCAGAATATTCCAGCATTTCTCACATTCCTTCTGAGTTTACTTTTCACATATATTTATTTCTCAGGGATTTACTTGCATGACTTTGAGCTTATTAAAGCTCGTGGTACCTTTCAGAACCGTGCCCTGTTATCCTGTGCCATCGTAATTCATTTGCAGATGCTGTATGACAGAAAGAACTGTCCAAACAAGTCCAACAATACAAAATCTGTTTTTCCAGACCACTTTCCTGCTATTAACTGCCATGTCTGTGCTACTGTAGATGAAGTTAAAAGAAAAGGGAAAGAGAAGTAACAGTTTTTGGTTTCCCTAACCAAAAAGTTTCCCTAATTATATTTCTGAATTGGGTGAGAAGCAGGGAAATTACTAAGGATTTCTTTTTCTTTCAAGTAGTTTCCATCTAGTTTTAGGACCAGATCTTCTCAAAGGCATGCCACAGGCAAAAAAAAAAACCAAAAAAGAGAAGTTAAATGCTTTGCCTAACTACAAACTATGCAGGTCACTTACAGATGATTACAAGTTAATAAAAATTTGAATTTTATGATGTTGTTCAAAGTTATAGGTGTCTGAATTAGCCTCATTGGGGGTAGTGCTTGCTTATGCAGGATTAAACACCAATTAGTTCTCTGACAGCGGGAAGTGCTGCATTTAGCAGGCAAATGGAGTAAAGTATATATGCATAATATATGAAGACAGAGGAAATTCCACATCTCATTTTGCATGTGAACAGCTTAACTGAAATCATCAGCACAAATATAAAAGAAATCACGAGCAATTCCTGTTGGATCTGATCTCCCACACAACCAGAGAAAAGGAGACACTGTGGGGAAGAGCTGCACAAAACAGCCCCACAAAGGTCCTTGACAAGCCCAAGAAAGCCAACACTCTCCATGCACTCCACAGCTGTGTGGAAAGATTCACTTCTCTGTGAAAAGCTACTGAGTCTTGGAAGCAAAGATCAAACAGCCAAGCTTCATAAAATCATGTCAAACACGTCAGCAGCCCTAATTTATCTAAATGGGGGAGCTCTGTAACATTGAGTTTCACCGTGTGTTAACACACAATGACATTTGGGCCTGATGTGAATATTTGAAAGGCTCTCTCTTTGTCTGGATAGAGATAAATGTATCTCAGTGTTGAGCCAATTATTCACAAAGACACCGGGGGACTCACATCAACAACTAGTTAAGCTTCCAAGTTTGCCAGTGAAAGCGAAAGATGCACGTCAGCTGTTTGTCTACAAATATTCAGCAATTATCCAGACACTGAGACACCCAGTAATACCCAGTAGTCATGGCAACCTGCTTTTGCCTTATTTGAAATTGAAGATCAAAGTGCTATTTGACTGGAGTAAAGTATTCAGTTTTAAAATTCTTTATTGATTTAGGAACAAGATTTTAAACTTCCGTCCCATGTTGTGAAGATGTCATTATGAGTATTCCATCCTTCCTGGACTGTTCCCGCTTTTCTACTTACAATGTCATTATATGTCATTATGTATATGTCTATACAATGTCTATTTATATGTCATTTGCAATTTTACTGTCTCATTTTTACTTCGGCTCTGATGAAGATGAACTAATGAACTGGACTCTTCATCTGTAAACCCTTAGCTTTCCTTTCATATCAATCAGCAATGACAACAATAATTATTTAAATAACATTGTAACAGCTGGGTCCTGTGAAAAACACAGCATTGCTTTAAGTTTGACTGCAACAAATGCAACTCAGAATTATTCTGAATCCTGAGAATCCCTGGCCAGTATTGTATTGTATTGTATCTTCAGGCTTGAAACCACTCATCTCAGACAAATCTGGTCGTACTTATTTTGCTTTCTTTGTATAAAGCGAACCACTGCCCAGAGCATATCTGAGGGTTTTATCCTATCTTGCTCTGAAAGATCGATGGGAACCTTTGCTGTGAAGAGAAGCTGCTGGAACTGAAGGAGGAGGTGGCACAGAGAACATCCATTCCCAGGCTCTGCCTGTTGAGCTTTCCCCATTTACCAGGATTTGGGCTGGGAGTGACTTTTTTCCCCTGTGTCAGATCTGCAAGACTTGCAGGATGGTTCTGCCTTTCTCATTAAGAAAGGTGAGATTTTCTTGTTGGGATCATTCTCTCACTACAGAAAGTGCCTGGATTTCCCAGCTCTCCCTGACCTCTGCCCACCACACCCTGTCGCCACCCTGAATGCTTTGCAGTCTCAGTGTGGGATATCTGGACAAAAATAAACTCACAGTGTTTAAGTGCAGCCCAAGTAGAGGAACCAGTCATCTTTTGTGTCCTCACACTCCCTGAAACTGCCAGGCTGCAAAGATGGATACAGGCCAGCAGTGACTTTTCTGCATACAAGAATAAAACAACTGTGAAGGAGTAGTTGCATAAACCTGCAAGGCAATAAGCCAGATAGTTTTGCTAAGATCATTTCCAGGCAATGTTCCATTCCCAGTGGAGGTTTCTATTGATCAATAGTTATTTTTGCTTGCAATCAGCCACAGACTTGAAAAAAAACAACAACCAACCTCTGCTTAACCGAGCATCATCATAAAGTGTATCAAAACTAGAAAGGACCTTTGATTACAGTTTACATCCACTCATTATTTTTATTTTCTCTATCTGCCTTCTGTTTGTTTATTGCTATTCTTTTTTTCCATCGCTTAGAATCAGGAAACAGCTCTGCCACAGTCAGATGCCTTATTTTAGGTATTTATAGCAGTATAAGGGTACAGGAGTTGCTGCAGTTTAGAGAGTGTCAGTCTCTCACCATCCTACTGAAGGCAGTGGGACTCTGCAGAGTGGGATCTCTGCCAGTGGACACTGCTGTGGATGAGGGTTTAGGGAACTGGGTTTTCAGCTGACTTTGTGCTAAAATAGCACTTTGAATGCCTCTGTCTTCTGACAGCTTGGAGCAGCCTGGGAGTACTCACACTGTTAGCAAAGGCAGAGTTTATTTCGTAGGAGACTCCACACACAGCTAATGTTTGCATCTGTAGGTCTTTTTTTGTGCTGTTGTGTTCCATTGCAAGAATAATATTGCCCATGTGAAACAAATATGTATTTGGCTTTAACCACACTTAAATGTAGGTCTTTGTGAATGCTGGTTACTATAGTTACGCTGGCATTGTGGGTAATTCTTTCATTATAACTGTTGCATGTTTGTATATAAACAGCTGAGCTGTATTTTTCTTACTTTAATCTAAGAAGCTACAGGAAATGCTTTGATTTAAAAATTGCTGATCAAGCCTGCAAAGTTAAAAATGTGAGATCAGGGTGAAATCAGCACAATTCACTGCATTATTACTTTAAAACTTAAGGGAAAATGTACTTCAGAAAGCTGAAAAAATGTTAGATGATATACATGAGTGGGCCCACAATCCATTATGATTAAACATGCACTTAACCATTTCACAGACTTCAATTTTAATGCCAAACGATAGGCTTGTTAAGCAGACCATGAATATAAAGGCTTGCTCTATGCCCAGGCTTTGGTGATATATCCAGATCTATTAGAAAGGAAAACTTTCTTCTCAAATTCAAAATAACCAGGGTTATTTTGTTTGGTTGGGTTTTTTTCGTGGTTGGTGTCACCAAGCAGGAGATCAGATCAGTCAAGTAGGACCTGCCTTTCCTAAACCCCTGCTGGCTGGATCTGATCCCTGATTGTCCTTTATGTGCTGTGTGATGGCACTCAAGGGTCTGTTCCTAAAAGCAAGGTGGGAAAAGGAGGGTTGCAATAGCTCTCATAGAATTAAGTATAAATGAACATATTGACTCCTACCAGAGTGAAGTTCACTAAACAGGGGGACACGGCTCATTGTCCTTAAGCTCTACCTTCCAGTTAATTAAAAATTAAAGTGTTGTGGGTTTGTACCTCAGATTCCAGCACCTCAGTAATTGCTACTAAGGAATAGAGTTAAGTGGAAAATAATTGCAATCTGAAGGTCTATCCCCAAGCAATCCAGAACACCTCCTGCCCACCTGCTCGAAGATTTCAGCTAAAGGAGCAGCTCTGCCAATGTCAAGATCCAGGAAGATTTTCAGATACTTTTTGAACTGCAATAAGCAATGGAAGAGAAACCATGCTCTTTCTCATCCGTGCTCACTTTTGCTGGATACATACGGACTAGTTTTCACTTTCAAGTCTTTTTAGGGTTTTTGTCTGAATCAACCTGCCAGCCACTCAAAAGCTGAGTTCATGTTGTTTCTGATAGAGCCACCAAACTCATTGACAGCACGTACACAAAAAGCTTAAATGAGCATCTTCAAATCAATGACATGGGTTAAAAAGTAGAGAAAAATTTTGGAGGATTTCACCCCTATCTTCCAGACATAGTTGCTCCTACTAATTCTGCTCCTTGCATCTTACACCATCTTACACATTGTATTCATATCTCAAAATCTTCAGTTTTCTCCTAATTTAGCTCTTTTACTCTCAGTTCTGTATTTTGCATTTATAGACTCTGACTTTATTCACGGCAAGCAGGACTGTTTATTTAAAATAACACATTTCTAATGTATGGATTAATGCTGTTTTAGGGACAGAATAGTCTCTACTTGGTCATATTAGTGTATCTCTCATTTAATTACAACTACAAAGGTTAGAAAGTTTTATCATGCAAGAATATTCTCTGGGAATTATCCGATTCTAAAATATAATTAATCATCCTCTGTCATGCTTTTATTATACCCACTGCTCTCTGGAGTAATTCTTTTATTTTGCCTTCATTCATATTCCTCTGACCTTCTTCTTCACTCTGTTCCCACAGACCTCAGGTGAATTTTAGCCGACTGCTCAGAAAGGAGTGGATATTGTTAAACCCATTTGTCAACCACATTATCAACTCACAAACATGAGATCTCTGCATATGCTTAGCATTTTCCATATATAGCAGCCCAACTATTAACATGGATGACATCTGTCAATGTTGACTAAAATTAAATTTTGGAACTCCTGTAAATAATAAAGCAGTCATATAAAGATTATTTCTCTGGAGCATAAGCTACCAGTAAACATGATTTGCATATTGTGCTTACAGCTGTTTCAACATGAACTGTTTGCTGTGGTTCATTAAAATGATTTTATTTGTCAGATTCCAGGGTAGTTGCTAGTCTACGTACACCAGGCTGGATGAATGTGGTGACGATTCAGGTTTTCAGAACTACACACATGTGTACTGGATTAGTGACCTGAATTGAATAATAAAGTTTAAAAAGAGATCATTAATCACATGTCTCTGAAGAGAGAAATGAAAGAGGGAAGACCTCTGAGAGATGTTCCTACAAAACAAAGAGTACAAATAGCAAAGAAATGTCCCCAGTGAAAAGAAAAGCACTTTTATAGACCTACATCTCACTTCTATTCAACACACTGCAATCTTTTCTATTGACTTAGCAGAAGTTAAACGGGCACTTGGGCACAAAACTTAAATGTATTTCCATATAATACTCTTGGTCTAGATAATAACATCCATACATCTATGAAATGTTTTGCTCTAATTTACAGTAAATTCACACAAATCTTTTTGTTCCTCTCATGAAAATTACCTATTTCCTTCCTCCATAAAACTACAAAAATCCACATTTTCCTCTCCTCCTTTTTTCTTCCTATACTCACAATCTCAGCAGAGCAGCAAAGAGCAGTCAGAAATTTGATTTCAGCTACGGAGTTCTCTCTTCCCAAACAGAAAAATGGCAAGATGGCACAAAGACTGAATTAAAAGGAATTCTGTGCTGTGAGGACATGTGAATGCCCAGGTAAGACTCACCACAGCCTCAGTCTGTATGTTTACAGCTGCATTTTAGAGTTCAGCTGTGCCAGAGAAGAGCAGCAGAGACAGGATCATTGACATAATTTAGAATTTTGAGGGTAATTCATGTTTCTGTCAGACCCCCTGGGTGTGAACTGAGCTTGCTGGGGCTGGCTGTGAGCTGGAGGCCGGATCCTAGGTGACTCCAGCTTCCCCTTGTCGCATTCCCCAGTGCACTCAGTCCCAGGTCAGGTGGGAAATTTAAAAGGCAAATGTTGTGAGTAATTAGGCCAGCAGCAGCTGCCTGCTTTTTGGTTATCCAGCCTTCCTTTCCACCTCTTGCTCTCAGCCATCATAAAAGGACCTCAAGAGGTGTCCGTGGATGTCTGTTGGTTCTTTTTCTCCCTTTTCAGAGAGTGCAAGTTACACAGAGCACACAAAGCAATAGATGTGACACCCACTTGAACAGCTGTGTCCTGAGTGAAACCATTCCATTCTGCCTTCTCTCCCCATCCAACTCCTTGCTCTTCACAGTCCTGAAGTACTTTTCAACATTATAGAAAGAGCTGCTAGGGTGAGAGATAAGATTACCATGGTGTGGCACTATATTTTTATAGGTTTGGACATCCCTGAGAGCATTAGTGTGTGGGAGTTCAGCACTCCGTACAAATGCTGGTTCTTATCTTCGCCTCTGGGAAGTTTTACCTCGAGCCCGAACAGATGAGAAACGCCTGCAGATGTTGTTTCAAGATGTTTATTTCTTCTTATCTCTAATTTGTTCTAAGCTCTGGCCGCACGTCTGATGCCAGCTGAGACCGAGCGGGAACTGCCCAGTCTTGGGCCGTCCCTGTCCTTTTTGTGCCCTTTCCAAGGTCCAACCATTCTTCACAACGTATTTATTATTTACTCTTTTATACCAATTAATTTGCGCCTACTCTAGACACGTAATTTCTACCTCTTTTTCATTCTACCAATCATTTTGTGCCACAACTACCAGAGAAGATGGAAGAGAAGGAGAAGAAGAAGAAGAACAGGGCAACGCCCAAAATCCTCCATCTTAAACCCTTCATCCTCATATTAAAAACCCTAAAATCTACTTATTTACCTTGTAAAAAACTAAACCACTACTCATTTTCACGCTCTCATGGTTTGCACTGATTCTTGTAATGTTGGTAACTTTTCCCATGGACTAAGGTCAAAGACAGTGTCATTCTGGGCTTCTTGCCAGGGTGTGGGACCCCCTTGCCGGGGCTCCCGACCACCCAGGACAGCCCGAGGCATGCCCTGACCTCTCAAGGCAGCCAGAGGCGTGCCTTGGATTCCAACATTAGTGCAGCTTTTAGAGGTCCATTTTCCAACCAGGATCCAACCTAGCTGGAAAAGACGTGGATGTGATTGCAGGGGCTCTGCACCAATCCTGTTTAACCAGTGCCACCCTGAGAGCTTTGGTGGTTTGCAAACGCACACCAATTGACTCCTGAGTCTGCAGTCCAAATGAAAAGGATGTTTCCACTGCTCACAGAATATTGCAGGAATTAAACTCCTACATTTGCCATAATAATCAAATCTTTAAAAAAAATACACATGGAATAATTGTTCATTGAGTGCATGTCCAAGGAAAGTGCTCTACAAAGTATTTTGCAGCAACAGTCTATCTCAGAAAGAACACATGTGAAAAATATTTCGACAGAAGAAATTCTGTTTCTAATCACAGGTAAATAGATTTGTTTCCAGGAAAGCCTGTCCACTCTCGAAAAGTCTGCCAAGGAAATGTAGTGATGCCTGAAGTAGGACTTCAAGAATGCTGGAATACGGAGAAGGAGAGAGAAAAAATAGCTTTTTCAGTTTCCAAGCCAATTCTGGACTTGAGGAGGAAATTGGTTTAGGTCAAAATACACATGCTATTTCAACAACAAGAAAACCACTGCATTTAGCATATGCACAATCTAAAATGCTTCATTTAACCTAAAAAAAAAAAAAGTATTTTATTGTGTTTTCAGTTTATTTAATTGAACAAAGCATTGTTTCATTTTTTAGTAGGTAGAGCCTTTTTTTTTATAAACTGAAAATGCTGATTTGAAGCAAAAAGTTCAGAAGTCAGATCATTAAAATGCTGAAAAGAAACATTTTGGCATTTCCCATGAACTGGTTTTGAATTCTCTCTTGTTCCTATATTTTTCATCTGAGCTATTTATAAGATTTGACCCAAATTCTTTTCTCCCCAGCTAACTCCTCTTTTTCAGATAATTTATTAGTTGTCCAGTAAAGTAGTGGCCAAGTCTGAAAGGTAGAATCAGTTCAGTTAGTTAATGAAAGCAGTAAAAATCCTCTTAACACCTCAAAAATGGAAAGCAATGGAAAGAGAAGACTGTCCTTACTGCACTTCTATTTTTCAAAAGATTTCCCATGAAGGGGCCCTCAGAATAGGCAAATTGTGCCTTAAGTATGTAGTTTCTCCTATTTATGACAAATTACCCCGTGTCTGCCTGCAGGGACAGTTTTTGTGCCTCGTGCATACGCTGAAGCCCAACTGTTTGTTATGAAATCACATTATTGCTCCTGCTCTGCCATCCTGCAGGCGCTGATGCTGGAGGTTGGAGCTGTGCATCCTCCTTTGCAGCACAGGTAACTAATTCCCATGGATTTTTGTGTGTTGAAAGAGCAGCTTCTCATGGACTGGGTGAGGAGTTGGGAGGGAATGACCATATTTAAAACACAGGGGTTTAGGGTACAAACCCATGGAGTTTTCTCCTAGCAGATATGATAACTGAACCAGATATTCCAGGTGCACTCTGGATTTTGGTCAGGAGCTGTACTAGGAGCCGCAGAGTAGCTACTGAGGTATGTTTGCTCAGGTTTCATACTATTTTCTATCCCTACCATTTTCCATACTCATATTCTGGTTCTCAATTCAAAGCAATTTAGTGGAGTCAAACTCTCACCCAGATGCTGACACCAAATAATGCTCCAGAAGTCCCCACAAAGATTACTTGTGGGCAGGTGCTAAGCTGGCAGGAATAGGGTTTTTTATTTTAGCAAGCAGAAAGGTTTTGATATAGTTCAAATTACATAACCCCGTTTTCTTCCAGCAGAAGAAAGACAGACCTTATTGAATTGAAAATCAAAACTCCCATTTACTTAAAAGGGTCAAAAAGTTAAAAATCTCAAACTTTTGTAGCTTAAAAAGGAGAATTATAAGAGAACCAGCTATCCCATTAATTTTCTAGGTCTGTCTGAAGAGTCTGGTCTGAGGAGCTTTTTTTATCTTCTAAAATTTTTTGAGAAGATTGAAGGAAAGAAACTACCTGCAAAGAGGAAAAGCAAATGGACAGCTCTTTTAATTCTGTAGTGAAAAAAAGGAAAAGTAATATCAGTCTGAGGTGCAAGTTATGAAAAATCTTTGTAATTTTTACTAATTAATTTGTACCCGTTTATTAGCAAAGATTGCTGTCTGCACCAGATTACTGATGATGGCTTTGAGGTGGCTGTGACGAATAAAACCCCACCCACCCTCACACTGAGATGGTTTTAGAATCACAGAATGAAGGTATTACCCTGCCAGTCAAGCCCATTGCAGTGAGTAGGCAGAAAAAGGGACCAGATATTGCCCTGCTGCAGGACAATATGCAAGGACCTTGATAGAGCAGTGACTGCTGCAAACAGACAGCCACAAATCTCAGGTTTCTAAAACTCGGTCACAAATCAGCCTGGTAACAGCTCATGAGCAGGCTGGCAATGACCTCAGCACTGTCACACACACTCTTATCTGCTAAATTGCTTTGTGGTAACCTCACGTCATGTCCTTGACCACACTTTTACAAATATTTCTCCCTTGCTTTCCAAAAAGCTGACAGTGGGGCTTCTGAACATCGGAAGGATTTTTTTATTATTCTTTATTAAGTGTTTTTTCTTTTATATTTGTAGACGCAGTCCATTCCTCCTTATTGACACACAACTAAAGAGCTAAAGCAACTTTGGGATATGGTATTTATTTATCCTATGAACAGCTACAGCTTTAATTAGCCAATGGGTATTTGGCAAACAGAAGAATTTCTTATGGCAGTGCATGAAATGGGACAGTTTCAAAGGCTGCTCTAAGAAAGTCTAGTTTTTCAAAAAGGAAGAATTTAAAACCCAATAGAAAACCTCAGTATAAACCTTTGTTTGTCTTCTGTATGTAGATGCTTTACCACAGTTGTAGGACAGTTTTGATTTTTCAAAAACATACTGAATATTCCTGCATTAAATAAATAGGACATTGCAGTGGGCTTACTGGAGGACCTAAGACTGCAGCTGGGGAAAATATGATTTCCTAAATCTTCATTAAGGAACATCATTCAGATGTGCTTGGAAACCTCCAGGGAAAATCCACTATCCCAATGCATAATACGCTATGGCCTTTCTCAGTCCTTCCTCTCCTTTCTATTGCAAATCTCTCCCCTCATCTATCTACAGTTTTCTGGGAGAGAAATAATTGACTGTAACATTTGTCTCTATATAGCATTTTCCCCCTTCTGTTTGCATGTTCTACCCTGTCATGTCTTTTCTATTTATACAGCAAACTTTCTGAAGCAGAAATGTTCTCCTGTTCTGTCTGTACTGTGTCCCAAACCGCGGTGTCCCATCAATGCTCGGTCTGTTGGCACAACAATAATAGACTTGATAGCTATTACTGGTCCATGCCATTAAAGTTACATCAGTGACATGGATGTGCAAAAACATCGAGCTGCTGGGACAAACATCTGCAAATTTTTTAGCAGATGTCATGCATGTGTGAGAGGCTGAGGTAAGGAGCTAAACAAGTACAAATCTCTTTACAATATTATGAAAAAGCTCGGAAAGGATGGAATTAGTTGGCACAGCACAAAATGGAGGTATCGTGGTGCTAGACACTCACTTCACCTATCCTTGTTTTACATCAGGGGTCATACTCCATTACCTCTTGCTCCAAGCTCCAAGTCAAATTTGATTAGGGACTAATCTGATTCCACATAATGAGAATACTATTTAGGATGCATGCTTTAAATGTGGCTTTTAGTCCACAGTTTGTGAAGTTAATGAATTTAACAATTGAGATGATTTGTACGTTCCATGGATGATTTGGCACAGAAGACATTTGTAAAATGTGCAAAACTGGCTAAAAATGGCATTTCAAGGAACACAAGTGAATAATTACAGCTGATGCTACAACTTGCATTTGTCCTTCAATGATACATGGGTGGTTAATATTTTTCAGATTCTTTAGAAGTATCAGTGGAAAACATGAAAGGAGGAAAATTTTCTTGGACAGGTAAAATGCAAGAAAATATTAAAATTTTTGAGCAGATCTAGTACAGTACTTTGGTGCTACCACTCCTACACTTACACAGTGCCTCCAAATGAGTATGGAACATCTCATGTCGGGAGCCCAGAGTACCTGAAATCACTATTTTGGTCCAGGTATCCATCAGCAGATGTGGGTCAGATGTAAGACTTAACCCTCACTTCCAAATGCCGTACTCCCAACACTTTTCCGTGGGAAAGTCCCACCCAGGGCCCTCTCTGAACACACACATCCACAACCTTTGTATCAGAACATGGGCTCCAATCAGCCATTTAGCTTTTAAAGCTAAAAAAGCTAAACTTGATGATGCCGGAGCTTTCCTTTTCATTGAACAGAGGTTTTGTAGCTAAGCCCTCAACCAGCAAAGCAGAGGCCCAGATGTTCTCATCACCCACCTCTGCTGAGCACCCTGGTCACCAAATCATAGGCAGAGCAGCCCAGTGCTGCTGGGTAGTGGAGATTACAGGAAAGCTGGTAACTACCTCTGGAAAGGTAGAAGCCCTGGATTCGGGACCCTGCTTCCAAAAGTGCTGGCACATTTTATCCAGTCACTAGAGGAATGCTGTTAAATCAAAACACTTACGCATTCCCAGAGCAGGTAGCTGGATGGGCTTTCAGAGCTGCAATTCCAAGCACAGGAATCTGAATTTTGCCCGAGCCTTATGCTGATGCTCAAATCCTGTATTGGATTTGTCTTTTTTGTTCCTACTCCAGGACTTGAGAGCCAATTTCTTGTCAGAATCACTGAATCAGAGTAGTGGGAAGGCAAAGAAACTCAAATAGCACTAGAAATCAATAATGACTGTTCTTATATTAAAACTTCGTTGCAGCACAAAGCTCTGCAATCAGATGCTGCACTTATCATTGGTCTTTTTTAAAATTTGGAGACTCGGGCTTCTTTTGGTGAACAGAGCACTGGGACATTTCATGCCAAGGAAGCTGTTCTAGGAGAAAGTTGTATATCCCAGAGCACCATCAGGCCCTTAAAAGCAGTGGCAACAGTGGCAGCTGAACAATGTCCTAACAAAAAAATAAAATCATCCATCATGGTTACACTGCATCTCAGGGCTCACTCTGTTGTGTTTCCTTAGAGCTCTGCTCCAAAGATTACCTTGCTGCCAGCATGTCACTAATACTTGTGCCCCCCACAGCAGCTTCATGGAACATGAAGTTCACTTTCCCTCTCATTGAGTCAAAACCAAAACCTGTCAGGAGAAGTGGTGTTGTCTCCAGACAGAAAGGATGAGTTCATAAAAACCTGGAGGAGAAACAACCTCTTGGTGAAGAGATGCCAACTGGTGCCTGGAAGGATCTGCAAAAGGTGATGAGACACTCTCTTCTCTCTGGTTCTCACCCTTAAACACTCATGACACAGCTTATGCCACCCACAGCGACCTGCCTTCATTGGCACCCATTTACCTTTACAGTACTTTAAACCTAATTTACAGTGACACTCAGGTCAGCCCCTTGAGAGTTTTTGTGCCCAGCTGGCCCTACTCTGCAGGGCTAAGAGGAGCTGTCCTCCAGCCACCCCTCCTGGGTGCACCGGGGCCCTGCTGTGTCCACGTGGAAATACAGAAAATCGAATTCAAAGGGCCTCCAGTTCCGTCACACGAAACTCACAAAAGCTCGAAACGATAATGCTCTGAAGCACTGTTGTGTCATCCCACTTAAGGCAGGAGCATTACTGCGCTCTTTGCTCTCCTGCAGAAGCAATCTCTCCCTGTTAAGCACACAGGGTGTATCGCAGGATTCGCCTCGGGGCAGAGACTGTAGTGACTGCATTTCCCAGCTAATGAGCATCTGAGAAAAGGGTGTGCGAGGAAGACACGGAGAAGTAGCAGCAATGCTTTTAGCTAAATATCAGTCATTTGATCAGTTTTATTCCAGCTTAGTCCAGCCTCAGATGAACGTAAACCCACTAAGATCCATGATGTAACTTACTGAGCTGGGCAGCAGACATGATCTAGGGAGGATCATATCTCTCCCGCTGACAATCCAGAATCTGTGGCTTCTGAACAACCACCTCAAGCACCTGACAACCTGACAGACATTTCATAAAAGTACCTTACATTACAGGGTACATCCTGACCAACACAGACTTACTCAGCTGATTTTCGCCAGCTGCAGATATTGCCTTGGAATGATGACAGCAGGCCAGGCTGGAGAGTCATAACGAGAAATAAACAGTTGGTGTAAGTTCTGCTGTTGTCTTGAAGTGCCTCAATTGAGTTTAATGGTGATTGTTTACAGCACAGAGTGCAATACCTGTCATAAATTGGGAGAGCAAGTGATCAGATGACAGGGAGAAAAAGGGATGTGCATTTCCCTTTTCCAGAGTATGTCACAGAAACCACAACGTTAATTCTCTAAACTTCTGTCCTTCGAGATACCTCCTCATATTGATCTGACGGTACAAGGATTCTATCTAGTCCAGCATTTACAGAAATAAGCTGGCAAGACTATACTAATATTAACATTTAGGAGACTGTCCCTGGTTGAGTTAGCTTTGGACACATGTACATTCTGTTGAAAAAGCACATAAGAGGATCTTCAACAAAAAATAATCGTTTCAGTGACCACAATGCTGAAAGCAAGTCCTGTTGATTGCTGGATGCTGACCAATGCAACAACTCTGTGTTTTACATGGATATTTAAATGTTTCTATTGCTCATATCTTCTTCATGATTTGCTTAATACTGACCTTCCAAATGCAGCTACTCATAATAACCAAAGTAATTTGCCAAAGGTAACAGCAGTAACAAGTAACAACTGCACTTAGGCTTAGCTCCCATATTGCCACAATAATATAACTGAATTAGCATCTGATGGCAGGGAAGATTTCCAGTCCCAGCACAGTGAGATAAATGTTACTAAATGTTAGACTACTGTGAAAGATTCAACAAAACATAATTACCATGATTATAGGCTATAAAAAGTAACATTACAGAAGAGCTCACTTAATACAAAGGAGAGGAGGAACAAAAAATAGATTTCTGTCTAGAGGTCCCTTTTACACAATTACAGAACATTTCAGCAGTCGATACAAAAAGCCAGGTGGTTGTACCCAGAGAAGCAGAGAGAATTGGTTTTTCATTAAACCAGTGGTATCTGCTCACTTCCCTCCCTCCACCTGCTTCCACCAGTTTTGTTCTGATGAGAGTTGCTTCGATGAGCCATGACCAACTTGTCACCCCACAAAGGCATTGAGGCTCCACATTCCACGTAAGGAGTTTCACACTATCCACAGGGGCACATAGAAGGAAAGAGACTTTGAATAGGTCCAAAGCAAACACAGAAACAGCGGGAAAACCACATGAATATAAACTTTCTTCTATGAACTATATAGAAATATTCCTTCTTTTGCAAGACATGGAGGTGACTTTCATTAGATTTTCTGTAATCAGACCAGTGGACTGGTCCCTATGTACGTCATACACAACATATTGCACAGAAGAGTAATGAGTGGATCTGTATTCAGTGCCACTTTGGATAATATTCATCCCAGAATATGCACATACTGGTCTGTCATTTGAGTGACCATCTCCTTTTTCCTCTCCACAGTGTCACCTACGTTAGGTTAATGTATCAACATTTAACTCACTCATAAATGAATCTTGGAGACCTGGCACAAGTGAAGGTTTACCAAAATCTCTCAGACTGCCAGCCATTCTCCCCCTGTTACATTGCACTGGTATTTTCTTTCTCTTTCCAGTGGAAAAGCAAGTGCACAAAGGTATTTCTTACTAGCAACTCAGCTTGTTAAAAATATTTTAATGACAGATAGAGCCACAGTGATTTTTTTTTTTCCTCTCATCAGGCATTCTTATCGATTACATTTTTCCTCACTGAGCTGCCTGAGTTGCAGGCAGGCAGCTCAGTCTCTGCTTTGGCCAGAATTAAAAGCATGACCCAGAAATTACTTACAAAGAAAAAATGATTGCTAAAATAATTAAAAGTTTTAACTAATGATCCTCTTGAGTAACTTGTACTGAGGTCACCACGTTCTTGTTGTGGGTAACTTGTTATTTTGCTGCTATGGAGAGACTGTTCTTAGCTAGATCAATAATGTTCTGCCCTGCCACTTTAAAAAACCTGAAGCATGAAAAAGAAGTTTTGAAAAATATTTTGAGCCCTCTTTTGTGCTTCAGAGACCTCAGATTTGCTTGTGTGCTCTAAGAGCATAGATCTGTTGTGCCATTCACTGACTGAGTGCAAGCAGTTTGAATTCAGTGGTGATTATTAAAGGAATGCATGCAAAGGACGTTGCATTGTTGAAGGGAGAAGGCTCATGTAAGAAATTGAGTCTGTTTTGTGCATCATGAAAGGCAGTGGAGAAGGATGGAGTGGCAACCTAAGGTACAGCCAGTACATGTGAGTTCATTTGAGCCTCTGCTCTTGCTGAAGCCTTGATGGAGTGAGGCACAGAGTGATGCTCTCAGAAGCACTTGCCTGCATCTTTAGCTGCCTAAATAATGTAGGGAATCTTAGTCATCAACATCAAAATATCGCATTGTATTTACATGCACTGAAGGCAATATTCCTATTAAATTCATGCCAGGTATTGAACAAAAGAGAAAAGCAGAAATGAAACTAGCTTTTACTATCTTTGCCTACAGTACATTCTCTGAGGGGTATTTACACAGCATGAGGAATGTCCCAAAACCAGCCTCATTAGTGGCCTCCCACCTCCTCTGGCTGCAATTTAAGGAAAGGCTTCAATCATGACAGGCTCACAAAGCGCCGAAGAACAGAAAGACAGGAGCTGCTCAGTAACCCGCGGCATTCCCATTAACAGCCCTGGAGCGATGCGCGTTCCTCCGGCAGCGCTCCGGGAGCAGCGCCTGGGAGCCGCCTCCTCCAGCGGGGCTGCACAGCAGTCCTGGGAGCATCTGCCAGATGTCCTCGTCCCTCTGGAAATAACTGCACTCCTAGGAGCAGCACACCCCGGTTTTACCCTCTTCCACCTTCAGACCCATCCAGATTTCGCTCTTTGTGTCTGTGCTAAAAATGTAGTTACAGCAGCTTCCATATCACCTTCCCACTCTTCCTTCCAAACTGGCAAACCACCAGAACCTCTTTTTTTTTGTTGGGCTTTTTTTTTTTTTTTTTTCTAAATTATAGCCAGCAACAGGAAAAGCAGAGAGATGGCCCTGGGTGGTGGGCAGGGGCCAGTTTTGGTGGGGTCTGGGGTAGCTGAGCCAGCAGAGCCATCTCCCCTTCCTTGGTGCACGGAAGAAGTTGCTAATGAGCCACCAGTGTAACCCTGATGAGTTTATGGATGAGGAATGGGTGATGTGCTGCAGGCACGACTTGCTTCCCTCTGCTGTTGTCCAGGTGCCAGGTCTGCCTACTCTGCAACCTTTTTCTAGGCTTAATGGTTTATTTTTTTGCAACCCAGCCACAAGCACAGGGACTCGGACTGGTGGGAACCTTTCGTGTGTACAGAAGCATTTGAACTTCAGCTTTGCTCAGGATCACTTTACACGATTTGCCAATCACTAAACATGACTAACGATCAAATAAGATATAAATGTTTTGTGGTAAAATTGGTAAAAATCAATGAACAAATCTTAGTCATTCCAATTATTTTCCAAATTCAGTTCATAGGTGACAAATTATTACTTCAGCATATTGGGGGAGTATGTGCCCTTTATTTAAACAGCAATATAGATATCAATTAAAGGACAAATTAGTTATACCTTTTGACTTATGTGCAAGGAAGAGATTTGCTATGGTATGAAGGAGTTTTTAACTAGTGGGTAGTTTGGTAATTAGGGAGCTGTCAGAGCTTGTTATGTTATCTTACAGCAGTTGGTGTTCAAAATACTTCTTGCCACTCATGATCTGAGTGGGAAGCTGTTAATATGCAGCTAGAGTCTACAAGAGTTCAAAGGGTAGAATTTAATTACGATACTGTAAATTCTTAATTTTCAATTACTATGACACTAGGGATCTGCCCTTGAGAAAGGGCAGATAAAAGACATTTTGGCATTTACAAATGTATGAATAAATAGGAAGGCAAAGAGAAATAATATTTGCAGGATTGTTACATTTGCAAGTTCTCCAATTGCTTTTTTAATTTATTTTTGCTGTACTAGATTGCAAAACAGTTTTCCCGTGTCAACAGTTACAATGCATCATTTGCAGATATTATCTCACTCCAGGCAGCAGTTTCAAGGCCAGCAGAAATAATACTTTGATCGGCAGTGTACTGTAAGCCCACGCACAGCTGATGGTCACAAGAGTTATGTACAGCAAAAAACTGCCTATTCTAGGAAAAAAAACCCTTGTTTAGAATCAAACACCCAGCTACCTTGCAGGTCTCCTTTGTTGTTGAAATTCACAGGACCACCTTGGCCAGTGTCATGCAAATATTTGGGAGGAAGCTTTTCCCTGTTTTCCAGTTTTATCACCGTTCACCAGTGACCTCACACAGCAGTACAGAAACAGTCCAGTTCCACCAGCAGCCAAGCTCCACCCAGAGGTTATGGACCATGTTGGAAACAACGGATCAAAGGATCCTCTTTCCAAGCTGATGCTCCATTACTAACTCTAGTTAAGTCTATAGACCCAACCTCAGCACACATGAACACTTCTGTATGAAAGATCAGGTGTTCATTAGAGGGGGTACATGGGATCATCCTGAAGTCAACATTAATGAGGAGAGCAGAAAAGCAGAGGAAGAAAAATCGCCTAGGTAAAATGATCAAGTTTAAAAGGCAAGAAACTTTTGCCACATACCAGCACTTCAGCCCTGTTTAAGGGGGACAACACTGAGCATTGGCCCCACATAGCCTCTCACACAGGAGAGCACCATCCTTGAGCTGCCCTGCTCACAGCACCCAGAACTGACCTTCCAGATCTGCTGCAGGGCTTCACTCCTGATATTCCTGCAGTTCTGAATACCAGAGCTGAGAGTTCCACAGCTCCCAGTAAAACTGAGAGAGACCAAACTCATGGAAAACCCTGTGCTCCTCTCTGGAGGTACAGTGGTTTTATTTTATGATGGTCTTTATGCCAAGTTTCACAATCACTATCTGGGGGACTGCAGCAAAAATCATATTTGTGGGTGTTTCCCACCAAACCTACAGAATGAGAATGAATGCGCCAAACCCAAATATTTAAAGAAACCTTTTATTCAAGCTGAATAAATAGTTGTGATTGAATCCCATGAGCAGACTCTCATTGGTGGAGGAAGGGATAAATAGCCATAACCAAAAAGTTTACATAGCGTGAGACACTACATTGGGAAACTGTGCTATTAAAGTATTTTTCCTGAAGTATTTTTAAAACATTTATAATTTATATAAAAACACCAGGCAGTACCTTTAAAGTTATTTAGCATGAAAGTCCAATAAAAAGCTCCTTAGGTTTTAACAGCATGATACAATAGCTCTCACAGTATGTATAGTTAGCCAGCTCATATTCAGTAGTGCAGGGAACAAAAGCACAATGTTTAGTGCTCTCTGTCAAATCAAGAAAAAGTCATTTCACTACTTATGGTGATTTACATGCATAGCAAGTCAGCCCAAAATGCCAGTGCTTTTTCCAAGAATGGAGAGGAAGCACAAAAGGTCAGAAACATCATCACAAGCACTTAATACAAAGCAGTTTCATTAGGTTTCCACAGATACGTGATGCTCAAGGAAATCCCAGCTGAAGCATGTCCTTCAAGTAACACACATGTAGCCCTATCCTAATTTGCTCAGTTATTCAGCAGTGGAGATCATGTCAGCTTGTTAATTAGGCAATTAGCATCTGAGACATCAACACAAAGAAGTAGGAAAACAACCTACTTTCAAGGTGTAGGTGCGCAGAAATAATTTCTTTGGGGACTCAGATTTCCAATCCTGAGCTCTGACTGGTCTCTTGTCTAGTTTTTCTTTTTCAGAATGAAAAATAAAACCAAGGCAAAACCTCTGGTTTCAGGTCCCACTGTATAATCTCACTCCAAGTCAGTGGGAGCCTAGAGATACAGCCATGGGCAGATTTCATCTCTGTGCCTGTGATTAGTGATTTGAGGAGGTGAGAAAACAAAGAAAAGAAAAAAAGAAACAAAACTCATTTGATGTAGGACTGCTGGTTTTTCATGCTCTAGGCCACTGCGTACCATGGCTGTAACTTTGACATGGACCAGCTTTGAAAAGGCACACAATAAACAGGAATCATGATTACATCAGCATCCATGGTGCTGGCAAGTGTACATCTCCATAGTTGATCTAAGATTGGTGGCAACAGTAACAACAAAATCTCAGCCATTTTCCCTGTACTACAAGTTCTGACACCTGCACGTGCTGCAAGACCCGCACTTGCCAGCGCTCAGGGAGGGGATGTACTGTGACATTTTGGATGACAACCTGCAGGCCAGTTGAAAACTCTATCGGCACATGGGAAAGAATGGTATCCTACCAATGCAGGCTGTACAAACCAAGGCCCTGGCAGGGCCATACATGCACAGACCTGTTTCACAACCAGTGGCAGCCAGTGGCATCACAACATTATTCTTGTGATTGTTTCGATTTGTCCAGCACACAAACCCCAAATGTATTGGGTAGGGCTGGAGGGGAGCACCTTTTTTCTCAACTCTGATAGATTTTTTCTAAGCTGACTTCCACAAACACAATTTAAAAGTGTTTCAAGGACGTCTGTCAAGATCCTGAGGTGTTAATAGATTATTTGGTAGACTCCAACACTAATCCAGACAAGCATCATGAATAGGCTGAGGAAAAACCCAATGGTTGTCAATAAACAACTGAGCCATTGTCATCCATTCCTTCAGCTTGATTAATGGGGAGGGCTCGAGTGAGAGTGTAATGGCAGCTTCTTCTTGATATTGAAGTTACTATCACATTTATACTCATTGTCAAAGAAAATAAAAATAAAAATCACAGAATAAATTTTTAAGCTTCCAGAATGTAACACTGCTTTGTGATCCCAGGGAGAACGAAGCTTGAACCTGCTCCCAGAGCAGAGCAGATAAAGCAGCTTTGGTCACCCTCAGCCATCAAACTCCTGCCCTGGTGCCTGTGTCACAGGCTGAGCAGTGCCATGAGTCAGCTGTTTACAAGCTCCTACCACGGGATAGATCCACTGAGAGCACTTTGCCCAAGTGCAGGTTGAAATTGCTCAGAGCAAACTGGTCCTTGCTCTGTCTCAGGACCTTCCTGCTGGAGGATGGCAGGAGTCTGAGCAGGAGGGTTCACAGCTCCCCCCTGGCAGTGACCTGCCAAGTTAAGGCACATGTACCCAAGGCAATAATCTACAAGTGAGCGAGTGCAGAGTATCCACCTAAGGCACACACAGCAAACTCATGTCAAACTGCAGGGAATTCGCCAAAACTGCTTCTCTAAGGTTTGTGCTTTTGTGCTGACTCAGTCACTAGGAAAAAGGCAAGTAATGACTCTAAGCGAGTGTGTTCAAAGAACAAATAGGGTTTTTTATTTTTTATTCCCAATGCTGCACCCCTACTTCACTTTAGAGGTAACAGCTGAGGATCTAAGTGCATTATACTGTAAATACACCAAAATGGAAATGTTCCTCTGTAATGGAATAGTTCATCACCTAGGCCAGCTTCTCCATTGATTTACATTCCGTGTAGCCTCAGGAGCACTGCAAGGGCTGTAAATCAGTGAAGAATAGCATCCTTTGAGTCTAAATCTCCCCAGCCATTCAGAAGCCATGTTAATATGTAGCTAGAGCTGTGGTGTACACGGAGGGACTGTCAGTGGGAGCAGTTCCAATCAATGGCATTGAAAGGGAGCGCTGTGGTTAACGCCGGCATCGATCACGCTAAAGAGTGGTAAACAATTACAACCATCAGCCCAGGATCACTGCTTGACACACTGCATGAAAGATTCCCACGTCTTTAGGGCTGTGGTTTTTTTAGAGTTGACTGTATCTTTGTTCAAACTACCGAGTTTTATAAGCCTGTTTTTCTCCTTTCTGTAAATGGTGAAGCACCAGGATCTGGAGGACAAAAGTGCTTTAAACCGATAAGTTGAAGACGCAGTTGGAAAAATGGCTGTAAAAACACGCCTAGCCAAGTGGCAAATTTTCTTCTTCTCAGTATCTTTAACATCTTTGAGCTGGATGCCAGGTTGATTTTTTCTTTAAACAGTAACGCGGTAGGATGGACACTGTGAGCTCGTGCCTGGGACACACCTGGTGACAGAGGGACAAAAACACAACTCCAGGGGCTCAGGAAACTACATCCTGATGTAATTTGACAAAATCAGGATTGGAAGTGAAACCAGCCAATTTCCATGGATGCACTTGATACGCAATTTTGCCAGAATAGAACACATTCCAAAGTTTTACTAGGTGAAATAAATACAATTCCAAGTACCTCTAGGAAATAGAGCCATAAAAAACATGTGCTTCTTTTTTTCTCACAGACACACTTTCCATGCTAATTTACACCCCATAGCAACTAGGAATTTCCACATCTTACCAAAAGGCAGACAAAATCCACTTCAGAGTAGAGATGGAAAAATCAATGTTGATTTGTGCCAGTGTAAGCTTTATACTGACACATATGAAGATAAGAGAAAGGAATTTTCCCCCACTCTTTCCTTTATTTTTGCATTTCACATGGATAGCTCTCAAAATTTGGCTTTCCCAGTCTCTATAAAACAGTCCACCAATATCTTAACTGATTGACAGGATTGCTATACAGAACTTGCTCTTTCTGATTCCCTGTGCTGATGTTCAGCTGTGCGCACTGGATTTAGCTTTCAGATGCTCCATTTATGAGGCATTCTCCATTTCATCTTTTCAGAAGGAACAACTGGAGAAAAATGGCTTCCTCCAATTGATGGGGGAAAAAACCCCAAAAAAACCCCCAAAACCAAACACCAAAAAATCTCACAAATTAGCAGCTAGAAGAGCAAACCAAATGAAGGGACAAGCAGAAGTACTCAGGGTAATAAATCTAGAAATAGAAATGGGTACACCTGCCCCGAGAACAGCTCTCCCACTACCCCTAGCCATTTATGGTGTATTCAAAACCTGTCCTTGGTTTAGTTTCACCCACAAGGTTATTCTGTAAAACACTTTAAACGAAATTCACAAAGTCTCTTCCCTTTCTGAGCCAAGCAGGGTCCCCAGCTGAGAGCCTTTTCATACTTTATTTTGTGAATGAAGTTAACTGTGAGCACACCTGAATTTGCCTTCTGACTACATCTCCAACCAAGCTAAAAGAAGGATCTTCTCTGCAATGTCTGTCTGTTACTTTAGTGATGTTTATGGGGTCTCCTGAGCTAAAACATACCTGTAATCATTTTCCTAAGGGGTTTAAAAGCAGGTACTTCTCCATCAGTAATTATTTGCATGTGATTCATTGGAGCTACTGTTTCCATGGTAGGGGTGGGAGAGGAGACTTTGGATTTTCAAAATGTGAGATCCCTTTCTTCCACAGTAATAATGGCACTGCTGACTGAATAAATAAACATTGGGCATCTCAGGCTCCTGCATTTAGAAGTGGCCATGTAATGTGTGTATTTGCCCATTGTGGGGCAAGCACTCTGTGGGAGCCTTGTGCACAAATCTTATTAAATAATCTGCGGGATGCACACAAAAACCCCAAGAACCTCTTTAAATAAACGAATGTGAACATTTATTTACCATTTTCATTTTCTCTGTCAATCAACTTGGGGGAAAGTGAAAAAAAAGGTAAATTGTTGGTATTCATAATGCCTCAGTACAGGAACACTGAGTTATGGGTTTGTTGTCTCCAGCATGTTTCCACGCATCTTTTGATGAGATCTGTTGGCTAATCTATTTACACAGCATTAAGGGTCTATTACGTATGAATCAAATGCAAAGGTTGACAAAAAAAGGTCCAAAATTCCTCCATACTGCAGTGTAGAAACCAACAAACAGAAGCACTAACCCAAACAAAACTGACTCCTGAACCATTTTGGAAGGCAGGCTGATTTTCATAAGCCCATTAAAACAATTCCCAATTAGGCATAAAATAGAAGATCCAAGATGCATTTTGTAAGGAAAGAAGGAGGGTATCCATCCTCACAGCAGACTGACATTAAGATTTGAAGAGCTTTAAAAATAAATCTCCGTACCACCCTCTCTCAGCCCCATTTTAAAATACTGCTTTCCAAGGCAATCAGGAATATCTCCTGGAAGAGCCAAATCAAACTACATCTTGTCCTTGAGAATATTAGCTGAGGAATGATTTTTGCAAGCTCCACTCTGAGGCATACATTGATCTGACGACAGCTTTGGAATCTCTAGATAGAGTTGAACTCTGGTCTTTTTTTCATAATGCCAGTGTGCCTGTCTCCATGAAAGCCCACAGGGTCACAGTTCTTTTGACCAAAACCAGAGAAATAAACTATGAATAATCTTTTACCCGCTTCATTTTGCCATTCCTACTTCTCATGCAATTTTGAGGGATTGCTCCTGATTTCTTTTTCCTGTCATGCTGTAAGCTAGCTCAGAATTTTAAAGAAAGATGTCAGTAATTAGGCTTATTGAGTTTTTCAAGTTGCTGGAATTTTAGCAATTTTTTTTTAAAGGACATGAAAAATTTTCTTCAGTTTTCTTATTCCAGGACAATTGACAATATCTTCCTCATTCTTCAGGGTGGTTCAAAACTGCATCTAGAAAAGAAGAAATGGAATGTATTCCCTAATAAAATTTATTTTCATTTACAAGATAAAGAAGGGTGAGATACTTATGAAAAGAAAACAAAAATCCTTTAGGAGTTGAACAAAGAAACTTCATTCTTCCAGCCACCTGTAAGAACCAAGGCTTCTGTGAGCACCCCACTTGCCACTTCCACAGAGTTGATATCCTGTAACTGAGAACTTCTCCATAGCTCCTACAGGGCTCCCAGCAGCTTCTACTGGCTGGGATTTCTGTATCTATGGAAATCTAACAAGGTATCAAAAATACTAATTCACTACTGGGAAATCAGTGGGATGCCAGCAAGAAGACAAGATAAAATAACTCTTAAATATGTAGATAATTCCCGAGGAATAGAAAACTTCAGTGCTCAGCCCCTCCATCAAAGCCTGCTGAAGTCAATTAAAAGACTTCACTTCGGCTGAGGTCTGTACCCTAGCATGTGGGGAAGGTTCAAAGAAAATGGCTAAGTTGGCTAAAACCTGCATTTTCTCTCATTCCCCAGCACCTTTGTAGTTCAGGTACAAAAATCAAAGAGATCTATGCTAAGAAAACTAAAAATACAGCCCAGGAGAAGGTGTTTCTTCAATCTTGCACCTCTCAGGCAGATTCCACAGGACTTTACCAGTGAAATCCAGAAGGATATATCTGGAATCCATACAGCACTGAGCAGTTGAGGTAAAAGAATATCTATGGCACAATTTCTCTTAAATACATCTCACATCTGTCAAAGCTCACTGCAATCAATACTTTTATGACTGTAGCTGCAAGTTGCTGAAGAAACACAGCAGCTATCTTTTAAACTGATATCAGCAAGATATAATGGGATATCGGAATTAACGTTAGCTCAGTCAAGCATGACAGCTCAGTGTAATGACTAAGTGTCAGCTACTTTGAAAGTTTACATCTCTTTTAATTACCACGATTACCCAGCTGACTGGTTTTCAGCTCATACAGCTCCTGGAGGCTCCAAATGAGCAGCAAACTGCAAGACACAGAAATGTCAGCAAAGTTTTCCACGGCATTGTAAGGATCAGATGTTGATCCTTATCAAACTGCTGTCCCCTGCTAAGAAGCACTCTGCAGAACACATTACCACTGCTCAGGATGGGGAGATAGATCCTGTTTTTGTTCTCTCACTCAATAGAACAGCTTTTCTAGGAGGTGGCAGTTGTGGAAATTCAGTAGATCAAGGAGTTTTCTTAATGCAAGGCCTCTTCTGTATCCCACCAAGTACAGGGTGGCAGAAAACCTGCTTGTTTTATTTCTAATTAAGGCTTCCCTCTTTTGTCTCCAGGCTAATACAGCACTTCAAACCAAATCCTGTGGGTTACACACTAGGAACAAGAACTACTTTTCCCCTGTGTGCACGGACAGGTTGGAAACACAAACCCAACTTTTAATGAGTCCTGTTTCCAGCTAAACCACCTCTCACTCTGTCACCTCAGAACTCCCAAAAGGGAGCATCTGTGAGGGAGCACCAGGTAAGCACACACCTACACAAAAGCCCTTTAATTTGTCAGTCCTATACCAGACCTGGATAAGGCAAACGGGGACCACTGGGACTCTCCAAGTGCTGATTCCAGGGAGGACAAATGGAAACTTCTGGCTGGTGAGTGCTGAACTAGACCTTTTCTGAGGGATGGTGTTTTGCAGTAGAATTCAGTCGGGGAAGTACATCTCTTCATCACCTCAGCTGTCCATGAATGTACTTTTGCACTCCTACCCTTCAACCCCACATTCTGTGGATTGCATGACTGGTGTGCTCCCCCTTAATATATTTTTGAAGCAAGTATTTCAAGAGATATGAGGAGATGTTTTTACAGTGAGGGTAATTACCATTGCATTTTAATGTACTGCAATACAGAGCCATGGTTCAGCAGCTTTACTTTAGAGCAAGTGTTAAAATAGAGAGCTTTAGATCTATCATGAAATACATCTGTAACCAACCTTTGGTGCCTCACGCCAGGATTTTCTCCTACTAAACACTAATAAAATGTGCTCTGGCCTGCCTGCCACAAGTGGATGAGGCCCCTCTAATGAGTCTGTAACTACAAAAAAAAAAAAAAAAAAAAAAAAAAAAAAAACTACCTAGTCACTTTGGCCTCGTTTTATAAATAGTGCCATCTAATAATTCTAATTGTGACAGAACATTGCCTCCTAGAGATTGATATCACTACATTACTAAAAAATAATCAAATCAGAGTGCAACAAAGGACAGGGGAACTCAGACAAAAAATAAGATTAGCCATAGATAGGGCCAACTATCAGAACCATAATAGTGTTATAAATCCCATTCCTTTCAATATATCTGACATAGTATACATGTATAGAAAAGAGCAGTAAAATACCACACACAGGTTCATTATTTTCCTTGCCACACATTACTTCTTGGATAGTTTTTTGAGAAGTGAAGGAAAGGGGAAGAGGTTTTTTAAGGGACGGTGAAGGAGCATTCGCTCATCTTTTTTTCAATGAGAAAAGTGCTTATTTTGGACATGCACAGGAAGCTTCTCACAGGAGAGATGAAGCCACTGACAGCAGCCCTCAGGTACTACTGGCAGCTGTTCCAAAGCCTGTGAACTCAGCCAAGCCATGAAAATCCTTCTCCAGCCTGTCAAGGCCCAAAGAAGGCAGCTGAGCCTTGTTAGCAAATCAGCCAGGCAGAATAGGTAAATTTCAGTTCTCCCAAAAAGTCAATTAAGAGGACTATGAGGGCCTATTTAGCTGGATGCTAATAGAAGGGAGATTGGCAGCCTGGGCTTGGGAGGCAGGAGCCAAGGTAGCCAGGATAATTACCAAGGTTGTGCAAGTACACGATGCTCCTTGGGGCTCTGCTAGGAGCAAACAAGACTCGGGATGGGAATGCTGTCAATGGAGCACTGCAAACAAACCCCAGCCTGGACAGAGCTCTCCCCTGCAACACCCAGGTTCTGTGTGAAGTGTGCTGGCCTGACCCCATCAGCAGTCCTGCTCTTAGACAGGGGAAACACTGCCCATCTCACAGAAACTCCTGCTCAGGTCTGTGCTTTTGCTGAAAAGCAGCTTTTATGCATAAATGAGTAAGCGCAGGGAATCTGGAATGGAACCTCCATGAACGAGATGTAACTTTAAAGCAAAGCCTGTGACAAGTCCCAATGGGAAGCAGTTTAACAATTGGCATCAGAGCTGGAGGGGGGCAGCAAATGGAGCAAGTGAGAAAAAGCAGCACAAGGCATAAATTGTGAGGCCTGGGGTCAGTTGGAGGAGAATGGGTGAGAAATCTCCTTTATTCCAGCTCTCACCTATTGTGATTTCCCCATAGAAAAAAAAAATCTTTCCAAATGGAGAAGCCTTCAATGTAAGCTGAATTTTATGTTGACTACAAAACTACTGTCTTATTAACCCTTCATCTGAGAATCACTATAGGTTCTTCCTGCACAATGTCGCATCTCTCCCAAACCTGAAAATCTCTTCCTTTATAAAAATCACTGTCCAGTGGCATTTTCCAAAGCATGAACCTGGCAGCCTCCTCTGTTTCCCACAGGAGCCCCAACCTCACCTCAATCAATCACTTTCCTGAGAAAACTTTCCTATTCCTCCATCTCTCAAGCCAGCTAGAGCTGGCTGTTGTGAGGAAGGCATGGGCACAAGAAACCTGTAAAAAGGGGGCTTTACAACTAGCAAATGTTAAGTATTATTAATGCATTAGAGAGCCAACACAGTGGCTGTTGTTGCTGTCAAATGCTTTAGCAATACACTAATCTCACCATCCACATAATTCTGAGCGTCTCCCCAGAGAAGCCAGGATTACTGCATCAGCCATATAAAGGTAAATGTTGTTTTTCCCATTATGATTCTACCCACAACTTCCAGCACTGCCTGATTAAAATAACTTGGCCCTGACTTTCACAGTATTTTGAAGGTGACAACATTTTTAGACATGACATCCTTCTCCAACAGAGAGTGCAGTTATAGGAGCCTTTTAATGGTTTTTGCAAAGCAATAACTCTGCAACTTGCAGAAAAAAAAACAAAAGGCAACCTAAATATGAAAAGGCTGCTTATATTAAGATCCTTTTTTTCATTAACATTTGCATTTTAGAGCTGAATATCATTCTATGAATATCTATGGTAGAGAACTGGGTACTGTAGCACTGAAAGCTTCTTTTCCTAGTGATTTATTTTACAGTAAGTACCCTTCATTTATTTTATTTAAGATTATAAAAAACAAAAAAAATAAAAAGAGAAAAAGATCATTTTGATGTGTGCTTTTTCCCCATGCTCAAGTGTGAGATGTCTCTGGCAAGAATAATCTGTCAGTATTTAGAGATAGAATAAACTCCATCAGAAACCTGGATGTTTCTTCTTGAATGTGTTGGGGAATTCTACTGAGAGACCTGGGAGCCCTATCCAAAAGCAGACTTCTGGAGATCAGAAAGAGATGTTTGTTTGGAAGTTTCCCTGCTCCCAGAGCTGCTCTTTGTGCAGCCTGTGCAGGGACCCTCTTGAGCAGAGCCACCACAGCTGACAAAGATCCCCAGCGGCCTCTTGCACCTTCCTCAGAGTTCCTGCTATGATTATATTTTGTTAAACTAGATCAAAGATTTGAATCGCCTCACAAGTCATAAAAATCTAAACACAGTCACAATAAAAGTACTCACCAGCTATCTCAGAAATGGTGGTGGAGCTCAAGGACTTATTTTTCCTTACATCTGTGAAACTTTCTTTTTAAGTAGCCTGGGAATGTAATGTACAAAAGATTTCTGATTCAGTTCCGTTTAACTCCAGGTTTGTCCTTGACTCTTCTATCAAGATGATTTTCTTCTCATACTTTTAAAATTTCAAATCACCAGCCCTGCTTCCAGAGCTGTTCAAGTGCAACCCTTCTTTTGGTCAGAATCCTACACAGGTGAGTTTAAGTGTCTCAACTGTCAGCAAATGAGCTGCAAAGGGGCATCCTACTACCCACTTTATTTCACTTAAGTAAGGACAACAAATTCTCTCTTTTGTTTTTTTTAAATCTAATGTGGTATTTGCAGATATCAACTTCATTTAGGGCTGCCCTGTAACTAATTTTTGTAATCATTTTTTCAATAAATGCATCTTCCCGAATTCCCAAGATCAGTATTTGTCTCCCCAGCACTGCAGCTCAAATACTTTTTGACAGAAATATTTACAGTTGATCTTAAGTTTTTGACAGAAATCTTCCAAGAATATCAGCATATCAAGGATATCCGTTTGAATTCAGTGAAGCTACCGCTTTTTTCCTCTCTGCTTCATATGAAAAGATTACTTTAGAATATCCTAAGGAAACTTTTGCCGTATTGTGACTAAATTTTCATACAATTTGTAACTACTTAATTGTAATGAAGTCTGGGGAGAGAAGTACCCACTCACATAAATTAGGCTTTTGGGGACTAGCAGATATTGCTGAGAGGAGACAGATGTAATGGTGAAGCAGGATTATATTAAAAGGGCCACAGTTTCTTCCCACTCATCCTGACCATTGACAGAGCACATCTCGATGGAGTATGGTCCTGGCTGAGAACAATGTGTGTAATGGGTAGAAATCTCCATTTTCCCAGTTCCCAGCCAACTGGGAGTCTCTGAAGCCACAGAGCAACTGGGGGCAACTTGGAGCCGCCCCCTCAGATGCTGCAGTTGAAGCCAGGGCAGGAGCAGATGGGTTTGTGTGGCCGAGACCTGCAATGGGCTCCCCAGCGCCCCTCCTCTGCACTGAGAAGATCTTGAACCTAGGCCAATATACACAGAGCCCAGAAAGGTGCTTGAAGTAGCTTAATTAGGGAGAAGCTTTAAAAAAGCTGGTCTTGTACAAAATAACTCATTTACTAGCATAGAGTATGGTAACAATTCAATTGCTTTCTACATTTCCATGTCCAACATGCTCAGTAGAGCTAAGGAGCTCCCTTACAGCTTCTTAAGAAAGAATAACAATGCAAATTATTAAAAAAGAGCCCGAGACACCAAAAATCCAGCAATTTAAAGCACCTAATATCATATTCATACTTTCATGTATCAAATGCTCCCAATCTGTTCTTGCTGCATGCCTGCATTCATTACAATATGTAAAATTGGGAGTGATAGTCATGGTCTTAAGTCAAATTATCCCACATCAAAAATCAGTCTCAGCTCTTCTACCTCAATCTTGTCACGCTGTTCTGGCTCCAAACTTGGCCACTTCCCTTAATACAATCCTTATCTTTAATGCTTCCCTCCCTTCACCCTCCCTGCACTTAAAAATTGCTCTGTACTGCAAAATGCGGCAAAGGATTTTTCGGAAGAAGGGGAAGACCTCCCTGCAGTAATCTCTCCTCATATCCAACTGCCAATTTAGGAACTCAAGGTGTCAAAAACCTCCCAAGTCGCATTTTCCTCCCTTATGTTTTTAAATGCTCCCTCCCCAAAGGTGACCCTTCTGAGATGCCACATCAGCGGCAGGAGCACTCCACTTCCAAATCCATCTGCTCGGACCTGACACTTTAATTAGCTGGGTGGGGAGGGGACAGGCACCCACCCTGCTGATGGCACAGTGGGGGATGCAACCAAAGTCTGCGCTCAGGAATGACCCAGCACCTTTCTCATCTCAGCTGCTGCAAACAGAAACCACCAGGATTTCCCTCACACGCTTTGGGAATGCCAAGTGGCAGAAAAAGAAATCATCCAAGCTAATTACTGAAAGAGTGGGACAAGTAAATGAGTCACAGCAACAGAAATCTCAGCAAATGCTTGTCCTTTCACTGCATTAAAACCTGCTATTTCTCTTGGAAAAAATCAAAATAATTTCCCTTCCTTTAATATTAATAAAAATCATATCAGAAACACCAGCACAGGCTTACGGAAATGTGACTAAATTTTAGATATATGGCTTCTTTGGAAAGCTATTCAAACATGCTAAATAATCTTTAATCAATGGAATGCTTTGCACTTGATTTTTTGCATGAAGTGTTTTAAGATAAGAGAAGCTTTTAAAGCAACTTTCAGGTTCATTCCAGTCCTACGATACCTCTTCAAAGTTCAGAGCCATGGCTATGCATTCAAGTGCTGCATTACTGAGAACTGTGCATCAGCTGGAAAATCAAAATATTATCACATGGGCATAAGGACATTATCTGGAAATGAAGATCAAGTAAAAATTTTCAACACGTACAAAAAATATTAGGGGAGGATAATACTGTAAATGAACTGGAGAGTTAAATAGCACTATCGCAGTGGAGAGAAACATACTTATTTTTATTCCAAGAAAGAATAGGTGGAATTTCTAGGCAGTGGGTAGGCTGAGATCCTTCCCATTGAATTTGATGACGGACTGCAAGAGATGCAAACTCAGACCAACACAATTTTTGAAAAGCAACAGGTTTCCTGCCTTGAGAGTTAAAAGATCCAAATCTCTCAGTGATCTCTCTTCTTTGGAAATTCTTGGAAGTTTAACTGTGGTATTGTGCCTTTCCCTGCACACGTAGGCAATCTGCATCTCTGAAAACAAGAGACAGTTTCAGTGCCAAAATTAAGTCAAGTGAGATTTATCAATGTGCAAATGTCTGCTCCTGGAGGAAAGATGGGCTGTGCAGTTTTAGGGATAATTTTGGCCCTTGGCAGAGGGTGCAGAGTTTAAGCACTTTGTTCAGGCACCCAAATTACTCCTGAGCTTCCCCTCATGGTGGAAAGAAACTGGCATTTCTTGAAGGTGGTTCAGCCCATCAGAGTCCAGGCTCCTACTCAGGGCATTCAAACTGGGTGCCTAAATTTTTGCATGGTAGTTTCTTACCCCTGAGTTATTCCATTACCCTGACAGGGTATGCTGACCACTACCAATAACCTAGGAGCTTTCACCAAGGGCAGGTAATGCCCAACAAGTGTTTTGATACACTTACAGATGCAGAAACAATCGGCTAAGAATGGAATAGGCATCCTATAATTATACAGATCACATCAAGAGGCTCTGTCTTCTATCAGGCTGACTTATTATTCCTCAATATATGAAAAATTTCTACTCAGATGAAAAAAGTAAAGTTTTTCAGTAGAACTGCATCAAGCCATTAAACCCCCAGCCTGTGACGGTTTGCAATGTGTCTAATACACAATACCAAGGGTATTGCAGGTCTCACTTCACATCACATCAAGTCATTATTTTTTTTTATTGATGTATTACATTCCTGCGTTTGGGATGGCAAAAGTTGCAGGGAGGTCTCTGAGGTGCAGGTCTGGATAAAACAGAGCATCAGGTCATGAGATATTTATCAAGTGATAATGTGAACGGCCAAAAAAGAGATGAGGTGGGGACAAAGGCTTCTTCTGCTGGGAAGTTATTGAACACTTGAAGCCCAGGAACAGACAGCTCAGTGGCAGCTGGCTGCCCTGACTCCCTGAAAAATTAATCACTGCAGACAAATGCATAAAAAGACAACACCTCATTCTGTTTTCCACAGAAGCTGGTGGCTAAATTCCCATGTCTTGTTCCTATCCACCCTCCAGTCTGTGCCATGAGGCCCAGATGTGCTCACAGCAGTCCTGTTGTTGTGACAATATAACACTGGTGGGTTTGTGAGTGGTGCCTGTGAGGAAGATCCACAGGACCTTGTCCCACCACTGTGTGCTCTCCTCTTGCTCCTTCTGCACAGTGCAGAATGAGCCTCCAGTTTTTGAGCCTTTGCAGTGTCAAAAGTCCAGGTTTGGCCACTCACAGGAAACTCACCTTGAGGAATTTATTTCTATTCCTCCAGATACAAAACCTCATTTATGGTATATCCACTGAAGGTGATGGAATTGCGACTGAACAAAGAGCTTTACCATCAGCCTTTCCTGGTGTTCAGCGGACACATTTGGAGCCCTGAGATTCTTCTAACACTGGAGCAACATTTCTCACTAACCTGTCACTGTTTTCAGTGGACATTTTTAAAAACAAGGATTTCTTACACACAATGCAAGAACACTTCATGGTTTCAGAATAAGTACATGAGCAAGTAACAGAGTAGACCTTGCAAATATGTCTTGGTCTAGAAACAGTCATTCTATGAATATTTTAATTGATAAAACCATATTGTGGAAATGTTCATAGAAAATTAACACAAGTGGAGCACAGAATAGCCAAAGGAAATTAATTTACAAGTGTGATGGCATGAAAATTCCCCGGAGACACTGAGCAATTGAACTAACCCTAGTTATATGAGCTCTCTTTGTGCTTTCAACATCAGCACTACACTTGGAAGGAAAATTCTTCTACCTGCAGCAGAGCAGCAAATGCATAAAGGGCTGATAATGAAGCCCAGTTAGAAATCTTTCTATACTGCCTTGCACTTGCAGCAGAAGTACCAATCCTGTGGGAAACTGCAGCAAATTCCCACTCAAGAATAAGTTCACATCACAAAGTACCTGCTATAAGTACCTTTACAGTCTAAATAGGACAATGCCACTTATGTTGTGAAAAAGAACATTTAACAGTATGCAGCTATGTAATTATGGGCTGCCAGCAGCTGATACAACTCTGTGCTGGCATAACTGCTGTGCAGACTTCACATTTACTGGGCCAGCTTTTTTGGTTTAAGAAAACTGGTTGTAAAGACAACCCCTGAAAAAAGAATGGGTATCCATTGAAACTGCTCTGGGGAAAAGCAGGGTGGGATGCTACGACTGATAGGGCTGTGCTGGAGGTTTTCCTGCCTCTCGCCCTGATCTCTGCATAGTTCCACCACTTCCCTTCCTCCCAACCCCATTATGTCAAACAAAGGTAACATTCACGAGCAAGAAGGTTTTCTGGATGTGCAGCCACATTGGAAAGGGAGCTGCCCTACAGCAGCAATGAGCTCTTTGGAGGCATAAGTTTGTGGATACCTTTTCTCATGCGAGAGTATTGTTACGGATGTGAATATTATTTTTGTGCTCATAGGAGTGAAATGGGCTGAATTAAGTTGGAAAATAGCCACTATATACATAACTATCAGATAAAAATCTGAATTCGGGAGGGACAATTAATTGTTGTACATGTAGCACTAATACCCAGCACCTTGTGAAGTCAGGGAAGCTTTGCCACCAGCTCAACAAGCCAGGGTTCCCCTCTGTGTGTACACAAGACCATAAACATTTCATAAATGATTGCAATCAAATCCAAATAAATATATTTAATAGACCAATCTTCTCAAGATTGATTCTGAGGAAGCTCTGTAAAATGATACGTGTCTGTACATATAAAACATGGTAAAAAAGGGCCCTTTTCCCTGACGTGTTAAATTACTGAATACTCCAGACTGGCTCCTTTGATTTTAATCTAAAAGGCTGAATTTTCAGATTGCCTAAAGATAAATGAATATTCGTCATCTGTCCCACTAACATTTTTCTAAGATATTGCTTCTCCTTTTGGCAAACCTGCTAAGATTTGCTTCTCGTTTTTATCTTCTGTTGTAAAACTGAATTTGTTTTGAATGACAAATAATTCATTACAGAATTCATTTTTTAGCTTTTCTTGCCTGAGACATCTTTTTGATGGTTTCAGGGCATTGTTCTAGCCAAAGTATCAAATCCACTCTTCTATTTATTCCGCTGTGCAGTTTTGTGTTTTGCTCTGGCAAGCTTCCAGCTGAATTAATTTGACATTCACTGATCAATCAAACTGTCTCATTACTACCTTCTGCCCGCCTTGTCATCATGGTCCACTGTTGACAAGAGTAGGGAATGAACATCCACAGGGTCACCTTCAGAAAATCTTTTATTTAATTATTGTAGACCTACGCTAAGCCCTGAGGTTATCTGCAATGTTCCTGTGTGTCTCTCCTTTTCTCTTTACAAGTGTAGTGAATAATTTTACGTGGGCTCATGCCGTTCACAGATGGAGCCACTCCAGCAGAGCTGTTTAAGCAGTGGCCTCAGTAATTACCCTGAGTGCTTGCATGAGGAGGATTGTTTTATTTCAAAAGCCACAGGAATGACAGGCCAAGTAGACCATTCAGAGCAAAGTGTTCGGAAAGTGGTACTGAGAAAGACTGACAAAACTCTCAGTACGGTATTATTTATGTTCATCATGCAAGAAAGTCACTTGCCTTTTTCCCTGTTATACAGCACATTATTCCAATTAATTACTCTTTATTATTTATATTTTTATTATTATTTATGAGTGCCAAGTAATATGCCCAAGACAGTAGCATGGCTCACCAGGACAGGTACCCTGCCAGAAGATCTGCAATTTCTGTTTTCATTTGTCTGAACTGACACCTCTAACAATTGTTGTTAACTTCTTGTGGAATCAAAACCCATGTGTCTTGTGCAGGAGTTAGAGCATTTGGAAGGAGCTATATGCATTTTTGATTTTTCTTTTTCTGAGTGGGTTTAAATTTCCCATAATAAGACACACTTTTTAAACATTCTGTGATATTTTGTCATGCAGATATTTTGCTTCACATTTCGCATAAATGACCAGTGCATTCCTACGCATTGCTGGAAAGGGAACTGAAGTCGTTTATATTCTCCTGAGATCATTACAACACAGGTTTGGTTTTCTCTAGTTACACATATTCATGGATTCTTCTGGCTTGGGAACATCCTATCATCCATTGCTACCCAAGATCACATAATGCTGATCTTTATGTACCATTAGGTTTCCTAGGCAGCACAATTCTACCATATCATGAATCTGATATTTCAGATTGCTTTTGTCTGGAAAACAGATAATATTCCTCAGGCTTATTGTAAGATTTGGGCTGTTGTGGTGGAAAAGAAAGTGTGATCTGATAGACAGGATTCATTTATTTCAATACATTGCATTTTTTGATGAATAATTTATCCTCTTTTCCTCCTATTTCTTACAAATTTTCAATGAGAAATTAATTTCCACTATGCATATAATGACTTTTTCCTTAATAAAACTTTTGTCTGAGTTAGGTGTGCGTGTTTGGAGTTCTGTGTGTCTCCACATAGCAAACACAACTCAATATTGCAGATGTGCAAATTCTTAATTAATAATGGGACAATCACAAGCATTAAACAGAAACTCCATCACTGTCACAAACTGGGTAGGGATGCTTTAATAGGAGAGAAACTGTGCCAGGAATGGGGTGGATGTTTCAACGAGTCAAAGTCATAAGACACCTTGGGACCAATTTACTGCATACTTAGAAACCAAAGGGTGTCATTAACTTTAAGAGGAAAGCTCACTCTGCAGTAAAACAGAACCCATCAAACTGGAGATGGGAGAGTTAAAGGAGTTATTAAAAGGATGGGAAGTAGTTTGGCAGGAAGGCTCCTGGTGTCCTCCCCGAATGCAAAGGGGAGTTGAGGTTTTGCTGCTCCAGTCCCACAGAAGGTGCTGATCTACCGAGAATTTGTGGGAACACATGGTTTGGTCTGCACAAGGGGTGTCTGAAGCAGAAATAATAATCTGCAAAACCATGAGACTAGCAGAGACAAAACTGGAAGAAAAGGAAAAGTCAGGCCAACAAAAGGTAATTTTATTAAGATTTATAACACTGATAAGAACAATATTAATTAAATCCTAGATGAATGCATTGGGGTTAACCTTACGACACGCAGGATAAAAAACCCTTGACTTCGTCTCTTGACATTCTGGCTGATGTAGCAAATATTTTCTATGTTGCTGGATCTAAAAGAGGGTTTAAAGGAGGTATTTTGAATAAAGAAGATACATTGTCTTACTTGAAATGAGAGATTGTTTAGTTTTCTACTTGTCACACAATCACATGCAGCCTGAACTCTCTGCCCCTGTGTTCGCAAATTCATAAAAAGTTCAAAAAATTGCCCGAAAAGGCTGCTGAATTCATCATGAGACATCTCTCAAACCCAATATTAATGTCACAGTCTAAGCAAGGGCCACCCATCAAATCCTTTCCACCTCTCTCAGTCCCACACACACCTTGGACCAGCCCCGTGTGCCACTGCCAGGCAGCAGGGGAACCCCTAGGAAACAGAACCAATGCAGTGAGGAGGAAAACCAGATGTCTATACATCATTTTTAATAACATTTAATGCCATTTTTAATCAGTTTATGTAAGCTTGGAGCTTTATGTAAAATTGCAGCTTTTCTGCGCAATTTCCTCTTGGCCAACTGATCAGGTCTTTGCCAGAACAGAAAAAGCTTGTGAGAATATCAGTCCCACAGGACATGGAAATAAACTTACGAATCACTTGCTGAAAAATCAAAGAAAAGGGGTCATGGAATACTTAAAATAGACTTACACATTAAGGAAAATAGGACTTGAGCATCTTTTCATTATTATCACGGTACTATTCAGAAAATAGGCTGCAGCTTCAAGAAGTAGTGACTCTCATTTCTTTTTTAAACCTGTATTAGTGTGGATGAACTTTGTTGTCGTCTCTCCTGATTCTGAGCTGTAGGATAGGCAGTTATGTAGGCATGATAGAGAAAGGGGAGCGTGCCAGAGAGTTTGCTTCGAAATATGATTCAGGACCTTGTTCTGATGCAACTTCTTAGGAAAGTGCAGAAGATTTCTCCAAGCTTTGGTACTCTAAAAAGACACCCCATTTCCAAATAAGAAGTCACAGTCTTAATGTAGCTCATGAGAAATTAGTGACTTGTTCCAAGGAACCTTTAATCAGCAATGTAAAGGGACATTTCACAGAACCATGGAATGATTTGGGTTGGAAGGGAGCTTCAAGTTCATCTGGTTCCACCCCCCAATTTGCAGCCCCCATCTTCACAATTTTTGTTGCATATTCTTTTAGCTGCTGCCATTCCTGTTAGGGGCTGCTGTGTCATCTGCCAAAGGTGTTTCAAAGGTCTGTTTGCCCACAGTAAAGTCTTGCAAGCCTTGAATTGCAGGTTCCAAGACTCTGGCTCTCAGCCCTGCACCCTGAACACCAAGCCCAAACTCATTAATTCAAGCAGAAGTGCAAGAGTACAACCCTGTTTCTACTGGGTGCCAAGAAAGGTATTTGTTGACATCAGGGGAATGCTTGAATTTTGTTTTCTACAGTTAAAGCTATAATAAACTGAGAATCCTTTTATTTTCCTTCTTATTTACAATACAGAGTTGCAAGACAGATGGTAAGAAGCCATCTAGCATAAAGAACAGGGTAGCTTTAATTGGCATTTCTGTTAAAAGGATTACTGTTTGATAAAGGCTTGTATTTTCCCCTGCTAAAGGGAGGAAATTAGATCTTTGATGGAGGCTTAGGATTGTGACTGAAGAAAGTAAATACATCATTTTTTGGGATGGACAGCTTATTTACAGCTGGCTCTGTAACATTAGCTTATCAATTACCTCTCAAAATGTGATTTACCTATCTGGAGGAAAAAAAAGGCTTTTTTTTTATTGTCTCTAATGATCAGTTCTCAGAGTTCTTGTTATTCCCAGCTGCAATAAAACAGTTTTAATGACAGAAGTTTCAATGTATTCTGCCAAATTTTCACTGCTGTCAGCATAGAGTCAGCACACATCTCTCCATTCTTCATTTTGTGTGATACTTCTTTGAGAGTGCACTTATATTCATTATGATAAGAGAAATGTTGGGGTTTTTTCTCAGCTGGTTAATCTACATGGCTTTAAAAATGTATGTTTAGGTAAAAAACCAAACAAACCAACCCCGATGAACTGTCAAGAGGACTGAATATGTCTCACTGAAGTTGAAGACAATCTGTCATCCAAAGCTCATACAGGAAAAATCCACAAAACGCCCATTAGACGGACAAGAGGATATGAAACAGATCCCAAACACTTTCTGTCACTGAAACCTCTTAAGGATTCAGAAATCTCTCAGAAGCAACTGTTTGTGCACAAATCTCACACAATGCCTGAAATCTTTCCATTGAATGATTCTAAGAGGGTCAAATCTGGTCCCAATTCACCATATTTCCTTCCCTTTGCTCACCAAAACCCTAAACTCAAACCCACAGTTCTAACACAATCAATAAGTAATCTGACTTACTGAAGGACACATTTTCTCACCTATCTGTGTTAAAGATAATTTTAGGGAATTTCCTTCATTGTCCTCAATTGGTGACAACCCCAACTCCATGAAGAAGAAGGCTGGCTCTAACCCTTTCCACTGTGTTTGTGGTAATTTGTGTTTTTATTTCCTTGTGGGAAACAGTCTGGACTATTCTGAATGGGCCTAAAATGTTAGAATTCAACACACTGACGCCACGAGAGTGACCACTTACCATAAAGAGAAGAGTGAGCAAGGTTTTGCTTTTACCAGTGACAAATCCAAATGGAAATCTTGGCATACTATCAGTAAGCATCAGGCAGTGTGGCCATTTCAGTAATCTTTGAAGTGTAAAACTTTCTACCTGGGAGCGACTTCTTACTGTCTTCCCTATTTTCTCTTTCTTCAGCTGCTTACTGTTCAAGTGTTGGTAAATGAAGTCCTTCATACAGCAAAGGTTGTAAGCATGTGATTAACATTAAAATGGCCTGTCAGCAGTCTCTGAGTGGATTTTATCATGGGACTACTGAGGTGCTTAATGTTCAGCATGAATTAATGGCTCTGCCAGTTTAGAAGGTCTGTTTGCCATGTTGTGCCTATATTACCACTGTAAGTTAAATTACCACAGTCTATAAAACACCTTGTAGTCCATTTCTTCTGGATGAAAGGAGCTATGAAGAATAAATTACAGTTTCTGAAACACAAACACCCACCTGAAGTGATTATAGGAAAATGGTTGTGGATATATTTCTGTTCCACTTTAGTGTTGCAAAACTCGCTGTATTCTCTTTGTATCAGATAATTCCATCTTGCTAATTTTCAAGTTTCGCTATCACTAGTAACAAGGAAAATGTCAAAATAACAGGAAGATAAGGCACCAGGGGTATCATTTTTCTATCACTAAGCTGTCTCTATTCATAACTAAATTTAAAATACAGCTCAGATATTGCATGTCAGAAGTCAAGGTAAAAGAATTTCAAACAAGCATATTCCTACTCTATGAGAAACCTGATTCAGACTTAATTTAGAACACATTAGCTATATATTTGAAGAAAGAGATGGAGCAAATGTGTGTGCTAATATGGTCTTCAATCCCACATTTTAAGGGGCATAAAATCATGTCAAGCTCTTCCATCCTCTTTTGCCTCGCCTACAAGGAAATTGCATTAGTAAGTGGCATAAAATCATTCAGTTTTGATCGGTAACCTGACCCTTTGTTTTCAGTTGTGTCAGAGCTGAGAGCTCAAAGGGACAATGGGAAGAGATGGCACCCTAGAGACAGATAGATCACACATTTTTCCTATCAATCAAATCGTCTTTGTGCTCAGATTGACTGAACTCAAGAACGTGGCTTGAATTAGACTTGGTGTCATAAATGTAGCCATTAAATTCATTATATAATTATATAATATAATATAATAATATAATGATATAATAGAATTAAATTTGGTACAGCAGCTACATGTGAATGCCAGAATTAAGACTTTCTCAGTGATGTGGTGAATGTGATACGTTGACTTTTGGATCATCCAAAATAGCTCAGAATTAAGCAGAAAAATTTGACTCTGACCTTGCAGACTGGTTACTAACGTGCTCTGAGGTACTCTTTGGTGATGTATATATAAATACATCCCTTAATATGTTGCAACCTTGCTCGAAAATAATGCAGGTGGAGTTGTACATGTGCATGAAGATCCTGGGCAGTCCAGACAGTAACACCCATAGAAGGAAAGGTTACAATGCTTAGCCATAAGTGGCTATGTTCACTCTATTTAGCATCTGAAAATATTTAGAGACCAGTGTTTGACTGATGTCATCCCGTAATCAATTAAACTGACATCATCAGTTTTACTTGGCAATTCGGGAAAACTTATGTGGAAATTATTTGCTATCTATAATTCAAGACAACCAAGGGAATTGGCTGAAAGTGCAGTTTTCTTCAAATGTACCTAAAGGAAGCACCCGAATAATTGAAAAGCCATCTGTGACACAGGGCTTGTAGTGATGCTTCCAGGACCCACGGTGCTGAGCTTCCCACCAGAGAGTGGTTAAAGTTAACAGGATCGTGAGCCAGACAAAGCACTGTAAATCATTGAACAGTGTCTTGTCAAGCGTTGGAACAGGCTGTCCAGGGAGGTGGAAGAGTCACCATCCTTGGGAGTGTTAAAGAAATGTGTGGATGTGGCACTTGAGGACGTGGTTTAATGGTGAATATGGTGGTGGTGCCGAGTTGATGGCTGGACCTGACAATCTTTGAGGTCTTTTCCAGCCTTAACAATCTCATGACTCTCCTTGGTGTCTATGGTCCCTCCCTCATACCCCACGTCGAGGTTTGCAACTTGCTTCCCAAAGCACAGTCCACAGGTAAAGAGTCCAATTGTAAAATCAGCACTGAAACTGTGGCTGCAGAGGGGTGAGAAATCAAGAGTTATGGGCAAGGGGGAGATATTTATGGCTGGTATTTGAAAATAGGTGGAGAGTTATTGCAGTAGAGATACACACACAGGTTCTTCCTGAGGGCTGGGACTGCAAAGAGGAGGAAGCTCAAACCTCAGCAGCTGTGTTGGGCTGGGAATTGAGAAGTTTCTGGTGAAATAAAGAGATGAGTCCATGAGAAGGTTTACAAACCTTAATCTGCTGGGAAATGTCATGGACAGTTACTGGATATTCAGTCTTTGGGGCTGCATTTTCTGATCCATTTCCCTGAGCCATGAACTGAACAAAGATAAAACAAGATGACATTCAATGTGCGGTGACATGCCTCATGATGGGTAGGTGGGAATTTGTCATTAATTTCTCCTTTTGATTATATATAATAAAGAATATATATATGTAAAATATAGCTAGATAGATACATAAAGTCTTTGCACCTGGTCCGTGGGAGCATTGCAAACTTGTAAATATCATTTAGTGATATTTAACAAACCAACCAGGGTTTGACAAAAATAAACAGCACCAGCATGAAAGAAAGCAAGAATTTTCATTAAACAACATCTTACAAAATGAGTTATATTTAACTTCTTTAAACCAGCAAAACTCCAGTGCCTTGGCACACAAACTGTGGTATTTTTCTTGGCACACTCTATAGGTTATGTCTTGTGCAAGGAAGAAAACTTTGGTTCTTCATTTAAGAATTATGATTTAGCATGAATTTAATTTTTTAAATATACAATTACATATGTAACATATAAACACAAATATCGATCTGTGATTACATAAATATATATTAAAAATGCTTCAGAATACACATACACACCTTTCAAATGTGCACACCTATATGCACATATGTGGGTAAGCTTGACTTTCAAGCCTGTTCCCTAGCTACCACAGAAAAAGAATTCTGCTTTATTTTCAAAGCTGGGCCTCCTATCACAAGCTTTTCCCTTGGAGTCTTGAAATAAGCAATAATTTCAATGCATTGGGAGTAGGTTTTCAGTCTTTAGCTGGGAAAAATCAGCGCAGCTCTGTATTCACTACAGTATGGAAAGTCACAATCAGGTTGGCCAATGCATTTAAAGCTGTAAAAAAATAGCTTTACCACACACCAGTTCATGCAGGGTGAAATTTGTGAAAAATCCATCGTTACTGACCTGGAGAGGGCTCTGGTATCACCCCCATTTTTGCTACTGGTTAAAAGTGACAACTTAGAAGTGCTGCTGACTTAGCTGGTGAAAAAACCATCTATACCACAGATGCTGTTGTAGTGCTTCTGGGCATCCTGATAATATTAACTGAGCCATTCAAGCATATTATAAATCTATTTTTATATATATATATATATATCATATATGTCAAGACAAGTGTCCTCAGCAAAACAAAACAGAGACAAAAGCCATAACCATGTTCATCAAGACTAAATCAGACAGTAAGAAGGTGAAGTGGTCAAAATAAGAAGCCAAGCAGGCAACTTCCAAGTGTCCTGCTCAGTCTCAATAGCAATAACCCCTCACTTGAAATAATCCCTTCTCTATTCGCTGTCCTATTTCCACTATCAGTCTAGAGAATCAGGAAATTAGATTCAATTCCTTGGTTAGAAAATTCCCATTCCATGCAGACACTGGGTTGGAAAGAAAGTCAAACTTCCCTTAAGCTCTTTTTCTCTCCGGAAGCGCTACATTATTGTCATTATGCTAATGAAGTCCACTCGGGTTGTGTGAATACTCTCCTATTTTTTTTCCGTAAAACACATATAACAAAGAAGTAAATTTCAACAGTGATTGATTGACAGCTGTCAAATAACTCACATGGCAATTCAGGTACCAGGAATTGCTGCTGTTTGTCTGGGCACCATAAAAACTTATTGCAAAAGCTGATGTTTTTGAAAGGATCTTCTGAAGCAAGATCCTGGCAAAAAATTATTTTTGTGATTTCATTTGCTTTCCCCTGGTTTCCACATGCAAGTTAAGGTTAGCAAGGCTGTGCTGTTCTGACCTGAGATTAATGTAAAGAAAATGGAATACCAGTCTGGAGTGTTGGGTGATTTTCTTGAGCCAAACCTTCATGCTAAGCAGTCATTTCCAGAGCCTTACAAACAAACACTAACTGTGCTATGCAATATTCTCGTGACTCTTTCTTGAAGTATTTAATAACTTTGGACACGGCTCTATATCTGGCAAGAATCAGCACTTTAAATCACTTCACAGTAGTGAATAATTTGCCCTAAATAAAGCATCCCATTTTCCCTCTTTGTGAATCATCCAGAAGCAGATTATTGTTTAAACAAGAATATTTTTTGTGCACAATTATTTAACATATAGTTTCTGTAAATAATTAGTGTATTAATTTTATTTTTAAGTGATCAGATAGAAGTTTAGAACACCAGAACCTGGAGTGGGGTATGGTTAGCACGTGCTCAGCAGGAGCTAGATAAACTTCATGACAGGTTTATGTGAATTCCTGTCCTGTTCTTCCACTACTTTCTATTATTTATTAAAATATCCTATTAAGTTGTTATAGTTTCAGTTATTAATTTGACTACAAAATAAATAAAATATGCATATATATATATATGAAAATCTGCAAACCAAAACAATATTTCATTTTAAAAGGCATTGTTTATGTAAAAAACTTCTCAATTAACACTTTAAACATTAATCTAAATTAAATCCTTTATTAAATGGATCAGGGTCTCAGCTAACCAAAGCAAATGTAACAGTACTTGGATCGGAGCAGGAATGCTGATTTACTCCAGTTCAGCTTCTTCCTAATGATTCAGAGCTGTTGAACGTGACACTCCCACACCCTTTACTTGTCAAAAGCTCTGATCCAGAAAACATTTTGAGGACAGAAAGCAGAGAGAGGACTCCCAGCCATGCTGGGGATCTGCCAAGGCAAGTAGTAGTGGTGTACAGCTGGGAAGATTATGCTTAAAAGATTTAGCATTTGTTAGTCACATTTCAGACTTCTAAGAAATGAATAGTGTAAAGTTATTTTTGGTGGATGAATTCTAATGATGCCACATAAAGTTAGTACCATAGGCTCAGACATAAAATTTTAAATTAACTAGAAGAAAAACATGGCATTACTTATTTCTACAGCCTCAAAACAACAAGATAGGTTGTTGCTTCAGCTTTTTTACAAGTCTCATCTTTTCTTCTGTATCATGAGATAGCAGCTAACAAAATAAACATGCTCAAAGACATTTTTGCATTTCCTACTTAATAAAAGCTTCCACTGCAATTCAGGCATAGGAAGTCATCTCTACTCCCTCTGTTCTCTGTTCTTGAGAAAGATGCCAAGGTCATTAGGTGCCAAAAGACACATTTAAATGCCTACAGAGGTTGGGCTCCCTGGGAATCGGATGCCCGGCTTAATTACTAATCTTGAAAATTGCTATCTCTATCTTAAGTTACTTTTATAACCTTGAAAATTCGGCCTTAGACTATTCGTGAAAATAAGATTTAGAGACATAACACACTGTTGGCATTTTATCTGGGATCTCAGTACCAAAGAATGGGCTCCTATTATTGAATAATTAAGGAAAAAACATAAATTATTCAGGGGAGCTGTGTTTTCCTTCCCAAAGGAAGCTGTTATATCCCAAACCTGAGCCTGCAGACAAACAAGCTTCTGTCCTGCTGAGTTACAGCCACCCCAAGCTGTATGACAGGAATTGCTGCAACTGCTCCACCTCCCCCGGGCACCCACCTCACCACGCGCAGAGGCAGCTGCTCCAGGAGGGTGACGCAGGGAGAGGCTGTAACCAAGAGAAAGGGTTTCTGTCCAGTTACTCCCCTCTCCTGAACTGTCCTCTGAATGGACCGTTTCCTCCTCACTGTCCAGACTGCCTAGAGGGACTTAAAATCCTTTACCTGGAGTTAATTCTGCCTGAATTGGCCCCCACCCTCTTGGACAACCTGACACCAGCCCCTGCATGAGGCAGTACCTGACACTCATCCCAGCTGCAGCCCTTCTGCCCTGACGTGGTTTTAACTTCTGAAAAATCAGTTCAGCTGTTCAGCAGATCAGGAATGGACATCAAGCACCCCAAGGTGACAGCAGCCACCCCAAGGTGACAGCAGCCATGTGAACTCCTGCAGGACAGGTGCTGTAGGAGAGTCCAAAATTATCACATAATGATGGAATGGTTTGGGTTGAAAGGGACCTTAAAGACCATCTCGTTCCACCCCTCCCATGGACATGGACACCTTCTCCTATCCCAGGTTGCTCCAAGCCCCGTCCAGCCTGGCCTGGGATGTTTCCAGGGATGGGGCAGCCACAGCTGCTCTGGGCACCCTGTGCCAGGGCCTCCCCACCCTCACAGGGAACAATTCCTTCCCAATATCCCATCTACCCCTTCCCTCTGGCAGTTTGAAGCCACTCCCCCTTGTCCTGTCCCTCCAGGCACTTGTACCAAGTCCCTCTCCAACTCTCCTGAAGCCCCTTTAGGCACTGGATGGGGCTCTGAGGTCTCCCTGAAGCCTTCTCTACTCCAGCCCCAAGACTTGCTTCTGCTCACATCTCCCTCACCTCAGCTGCACCAGGTCTTGTTTGAACAGCAATGGAAAGCACTTTTCTCACTCCCTTCCTCTGGCAAAGGCAAATACGAAGGTTCCAGATCATGCTCCAAAATAGTTGCTTTTTCCTCTCCTCACCTACGGGCTTGATGACTTGTGCCGATATCTAATTAATTAATTAAGGTTAGTTGAGGTCAGGGCCTGGAATCTGAGCAATTAAACTGTTTGCTCCCCTGCTAAAACAAACCCCGTGCATGAGGAGAGCTGCCAAGGTTGGAATTTGTGAAATTTGACTCAGGAAAGGAGGTGGCCCGTGCCTGTCCCTCAGGGCTGCCCAGGGCTGGCTCTGGCTGCCGGGCTGTGCTGTGGGCTCAGAGATGGCACAGAAGAGGCAGAAAGAAGTCCTGCTAACTTTTGTTTTAAGGATGACTTTTCCTGTCCTTATCATGAACTCGAATATCTGGTATTTTAATTTTAAAGCCCAGCTCCTGAATTGGAGTGATTAGACATAATATCTCGCCTTTGACAAGAGAGCCTTTGTGGGTTCAAAGATGAGCTTGAAAATGAAAACTGATTAAAGCCTGAAGGGTCAAAGCCAAGGATGGAAATGAGAGTTACCTGACATGGATTTCTTTTTAAAGATCACACACATTTAATCCTGTTGCACGATTCCTGACTTCTATAATTTAGTGGTGCAGAAGCAGAACATGCAGTTCATGGAGGGACAGAGGTGACCTGGGCTGGGAGAGGAGGGGGAGCAGGGATTCGCTCCAGGGACTCGGTGATGGAGGTGCCTGCTGAGGCGAGCTGCCCCCCTGGCCCCAGACATTTATCACTACCTGGCCTGGCATAAATACATAAACAGACAGATCACTTGTGCTGTAAATAGCAGAGAGCCACCAGCTCTGAGGATTGTACTCATCGCTTTAAAAATTAATATGTTTTACTGTGCGCTTGGTTTTTTGTTTGTTTTTTTTTTTTTTNGGTTTTTTTTTTTTTTTTTTTTTTTTTTTTTTTTTTGCAAAACATCTCCATACTCCGGGAAAATGAAGACGAGCTAGAGAACAGCCTAAATGCCGCTATAAACAGAAAATGAGCATGCAGCTCATGGGCGTCATATGGTCACAGCTTGACAAAGCCCCTGGCACTTGGATCTGGATGGATCATGCTTATTACTACTTGGATTTTCTGTCATTCCCAGGAACACCTGTATTTTCCAGTTGTTGTTAATTAATCCAAACTTGCTCTTAAGTGATCTAGAAGTTCTTAGAAAGTCCATTCCTCCCAAAACAACAGACATTTCCCAAGCATAGTCCCGTAAATGGCTAGAAAGGTTGTACTCACAGGATTTCATTCCTATGAAAGCCTTCTAGACTTTCTAAGGTATAATAGATTAAAGGTCATTTAAATAATTACAGCTGATATAAAATTAAAATAGCCTTGATGGTACCTCCCCAGACACACAATTTGAAATAAACTTTTCCGAATAAAAACCCCCAGAGTTATTTGCTCTAAAAGATTTCTGTGACCCAGTAACCCCTGCAGTGCCATATATCTTAACTGATTAACTCTGCTCTTTATCGATCAGAAAAAAAACCCACCACAACAAAACAAACAAACAGCAGGAAAAAACCCACAGGGTTTTTCTAAATAAAGCAATTATTTATAAAATGGTTTTGACTGGTTTACAAGAAGAACACACAGAGCCTCAGTGAACCTGGAGCCTGGGGCATGCCATGGGAATCTGCCTCCGGGGCAAAACAAAGACTAGGAAAAACACTGTCAGAAACTCACTTTCTACCTCCTACTTTAAGGGCTTCTGCTCCAATCTGGAGCTGCTCTGCTTTGACAGTAATCCAGTTTTCCTTTTCCCATCTCACTGGGCGGAATGTGGGCAGAAAGAGCTCACTGAAGACACAGGGCTCTTCTTCACACCCTGTGAGGGCAGGCTTAGAGAGAGAAGAAAGGAAATATGTTTCTTCCTTCTTTCATTTGACAAAGAGTGAAAGGAATCTGGCCACCAGGAAACATTTTTGGAAGAAAAATCTGCTCTTGCTTGGATTTCAGCTCTTTCATACCTGATGACAATATCTAAGGCTAACACACTTTCTCCTTCAATGCAACATTTCCTCCTGCCCATTTCCTTCCCAGTGTGACTCCCATTCCCCAGTTATTAACACACAAGGTAGAACATGGAGACATGACAGGTCAGGGACAGGGCTCTTCATAAATACTGCTTGTGAACAGCCTCCACTGGTGTCGCGGATGTGCAGAAAGCGGTGACTGTAAAAATCTGGAGATTACCCTCCCTCTAGGGAAGAGAGTGATAACAACCTTAAGACAAGCAAACCCAGTTCAAAAAGCCATTAAGTAAAATCAGAGATACAGCTCCCTCTTGTATTCCTGCCCACCCGGTTTTTTACCCCTTTATCATCTCCGTGCCCAGAGATAAGTGCAGGGCAAAACTGCTTTCTACCCTACAGTGCCTCTTGGGTCTAGCACAGGTCTGATGTCCCTAATTCCTTCTTCGTTCATCCTCTGTACACAAAAAGAGAGTCCTTGATGCAGGAAAACTCCTGAAGGGCTGCTTGATTTATTTAGGCACGTTCCTATAACCCTGAGGGAATAGCTGAGCAGACTTGGACTTAAGAATATATTGAAGTATGGGACCAGAATGAGGAATGCAGATGCAGCAAAACATGGTGAAAACATGGCTAAAACTGTATGGCAGATACATGTTACAAACTGGGAATCCACCATGGCCAAGCTGTCATCTGTACAGATGGTTTTCCTCAGCCAGAAATCTGCTTTATTCTGAGACATAAAAAATTAAAACACCTTGCTGAAGAATCCTCTGGTTTACAAGACAAGCTGTTCTGGAGAGAATATAAATGTGTTGGCTGCTTCATTGGCAGTCTATGATTCAGATTTATTTTTTTAAGATATAATGTCTGAAGCCATATTTTCCTGGTGATAAAAATCCCGTTAGTAATCCTGACAAAATCCTAAAGGGCTAAAAAGCAATGAAGAGGATTTCCAATGGTAAGTTATAAATCCTTTTAGAGAATATCTTGGTTTAAAATAATTCAGGGGAGAAAAAAATGAGAATCTTAGGAACGAGGTAGTTCTACTTAAAAATCCTATGGTGAGATCAAGGACACTTAGGAGAAATGCCGCTTCCTAAGGCAAGGAGATGACACTGAGCTGCAGCTTTGGATGGTCACTTGGCCAGTGAGGCACTGGGTACCTGAGGCAGGGTAAGAAAAAGAGAGATCATTTGTGCAGTGCTGTTTGTAATCCCATCTTCCAGAAAAAATTACTGAGTTCTCTCCATTAGGTCAATAAGAAGGTAAGTCAAGATCACGAGTACAAGTGATGTGTGCAGCTGCAGGAAATGGGATCTTGAGGGAAAACAGAGATGTTTGAATAGAAAAAAATAGCAGAGTGCATTTGGCTGATTTTTCCTGTAACATGGGCAAGGCTTCCCTTGGTTTAAATTGGTTTAAACCAATTTTTGTTCGTATTGTGGGTGACTTCCACTTACTGTCCCACACACCGGTCAAAACCCAATTTTCAGGATTTTTTTTCACATATAATTTGTGTCACATAAATATCTGATCTATAATTTTGATTATTATTTTAATCCATAATTCGGAGATGGATGAATGCACATCTTTACACACAATGGTAGAACACATGTAGTGAAACTCACATTTGTGGAATACAAGAAGTGTTTTTGCTGAAAAAAGTACATATGTTACAAAAACTCCTAAAATAACTTCACTGCAAATATATAGTTCACTCTACAAACTAAGAGGAAAAACAGCATATCTAATATCATTCCTCTGCTAGATTTATAATAAACCTGAATTTGGTGTGGGAACTGCTCATTGAATGAATGGGGGAGGTGAGGAATTAATTGGGGTCTCTGCACCTTGTGTCACCAAACGCAGAACAAGAGCCGTGATTAAGAATTCATTACATTCAATTATTAATTTATCAAAGAGGCTGCATTCTTCACTCACCTGGCTTTTCACTGGGATGAAATCAATTGGATTCCACAGGAATTGATAAAACCGCTACATTTAAACAAATAATTATAGACCTTCCGAAGATTTTAAAGCCCATTTATAGCCTTCTAGAGCAGAAGTACATCACTGGTTAAATTCTGCAGGCTGCAAAGGAATGATTACTGTGCTTTATCAGTGGCAATGGTGCTGCTTTTTACACAGTGAGTAATTAGAAAAGAGAACCCACTGCTGAACATGCAGCTGACAAGAGGCTGGGAAGTCTCTCAGGGACAGACTTAGAAAAACGATCTTGAGAAATTGGAGAAAACGGATTGAAATTGAGAAAATGAAATTCATGGAAGACAAATGCCAAGTACTGAGGTGTGGAAGGGAAATCAGGGGTGCCAACACCAAGCTGGGACACAGCTGAAGGTGCAGGGCAATGCAAAGTGGAAAAGGCTGTGCTGGGGTTTGTGGGTATCTGCACATGCGGAGCAGCACCAGGAGCTGCAGGGAGTGTGGGCTAAGGATGCTCCCCTGGGAGCTTGCACAGTGGGACAGCCCCTGCCCTCCTCCTCAAGAGCCTTCTGTTTTCCTCATGTGCTGATAGCCCAAGCCTGCAATTGGATTTAGCCTGAAATACTTTATTCAGCAGATTTGATTTTAACAGCTCAGCAAGGAGTTTTGGGATGGCTCCAACCCCTGTGTGTGAATAACTTAATCCCTCAAAAAAAATTTGCCTGGCCCTAAATCTAATCTCTACCTGGACCACTTCTGTGCAAGCCATGGAAGCCCTTTCCAGGTGGAAAGCCACAAGCAAGACGTGCTTCAGGCATGTCAAAAAACGACAAAACTAAATCTCTTGCAGGGGAAATCAAGGGATGAGGGAAGACCTCTGAGTGACCTTGCTGTGGGGTTCAGCCTAAGAGAAATTAAATCCAAAGTGCAGGGGGTTACTGTAGGACTTCCTTGGGCCACCTGGCCAGTGTCTAACCAGCATGGTCAGCCTCTCCTGTGCAGCATCATAGGTGGGGTTTTCATCTAAAAGTGAAGTTCCATTTATCCTCTTTCTAACTGCAGCAACTCCTTGTCAGACATTCCTCATACAGCAATATATGGCACAATGTATTTTTAGAAATGGTTCTCAGTCACACCTTTTCTAATTCACAATGAGAATGTAATGGTATGGAAAATTAATACTGTTTCTCTGCTGTGTCACATAAAACTTGCTCCATATTCATGTAATAGCTTATTACTGATATGATAAAATAATATGGACACTGAAAAGCCATTTGTTTCAGAAGCACTGCAAGCATTAAACCTTATGATAACTATACTGACTACTAAAACATACAGCAACACTTATAAAAACCAGGTCCAGGAATTATCTGCTGTATAGATGGTGTATAAATTAAAAAAATATCTGGCAAAATAAAAGTGCTTTGTGATGAAGTGGAAAGGCCTTTTAACTGCTCATGGATAGCACATATCACAGCAAATTAATTAATCAAATAAGTCACCCACTGAAAAATGGTTCAGGACTCGTGGATCCCAGAACATATCCTAAGAAGGCAGAACCATTTATGTGTGCCAGCCTCTTCCACCTCATCTGGGGAGGTTTGTCCTGCCAGAGCCTTTCCTGGGAGCAGTCCCCCTGCCCAGGAGAAAATGATGACTTCAAGGACTGTGAAGAACAGCACATGAGGCATCTCTCACTTCATTTGGTTTTGGATTAGGTTAGTCTTTGGATTAGGTTAGGCTTTGAATCCTGACTGTATGAACCAGACAGAGCCTTTCTTTTAACCTTTAGTTGCCTGTTATCCACAGAAAAACAGGAGTCACTGATATATGAGGATAACTCCAGAGCCACTGATCTGAATGTGTATCAGACCAAAATTAGAACCAATTTTATTCTGGAAAGCAAAACGTGGTTCATACAGAACTGAAAATAGTCTCCACATTTCTGAAAGAACTGCTATCAAGGTGAGGCTACAAGGCTATGGAGATCATGTTTATATCACCGTGGGAATAAGTACGTCTTTATGACACAGACATATAACCCAGTCAGACACAGCACACTCATCCTACTATTATATTTAATCAAAAAAGGGGTAGTCCCACCCTGCACTTGAAATCCTAAATCAGCTGGTGTATTATTTGGCAAGAATTTTACTAAAGTCTGTCTGTAAACCTTCTCACAGCATATGAAAATATTGCACAGGCAACAAGAAAATCTACCACTCACAGGAGTTTGCATTGGAAGATGTGGGAGACTTGTGGTTGTTGGTTAATAAAGACTCAGGGGAAAACCATTCATAAATACACAGCCTATTTCAAAGTATCACAAAATGAAGAGTCTGAGACATTTTAGCAAACCTCCAAACTACGTTTTAAACTCTCCAGTTATGAAACAAATTGCTCCACATTGAGTCACTACCGAGAGAAAACTACCTTTAATGCTAGTAGAAAGCGTATTGCAGAAATTCCTCACATCTGCGAAGCACCTCACTTAGATGATAATTACGTTGTATAAAGTGCTGTTACTTAGTCATTATTTACTTTATCTATTCTGAGTCATATTAAGTGTAGTGTCTCAGCTGCAGAAAATTTCATTACACCATTTGTTAAAGCATCTTTAATAGGCCAGTTTCAGCATCTGTCTACTGTATCTCACTAAACGATTTTTATTTGCTAAATTATACAGTTTAGATGAAACACACTTCAACAAGAAATGCAGTTGTACTACTACTGATGTCACACTCACAGCCAGAAGACTTTCTCTGAGATCACCGTGCCTACCAGTGAAGTGAGGCTGCAATCAGTGAGCTCTATTTTGAATTCTTACATTAGTAAAGCTTCAACTAAACTGCTTGGGACTAGAACCATAATTTGAAATTAAGCCAGAGTTTGGAGGTTTATTCAGAAGAAATAAAAGGGTTTTTTTATGTTTTAATTTGTAACATCTAATGGATTAACAACATGTAGATTAAAAAGAGAAATAAATACTTTAATGATCTTACTGGTTGCTCAGTTTCAGCCAAGTATTTCAGTCACACTTTGTATGAGGGTGAGACATTCAAATAAAACAAATTTACCATACATTGTAAATAAAACAGAGTACAGCAAGTCTTGTCATGTGGTTACCTGCTCTAATTCTCAGTAGGTCTCTCCATCTACTTTTCTGCAATCAAGCCATCTATATTTTCAAAATTACACACTTTAAACATTGTGGGAGGAAAAACTATCAAATCCAGTTCACACTAGAACATTTTAGTCCTGTATATCTGTAGCTAAGCAATGTCATAGTACAGGTAAAGGTCCAAGATTCAGCCTTGGAGTTTTTTTACAGTATTCCTTCAGACTTATTCCTGCTTTAGCCTAGACTAGACAGGTTTGCTACTAGCAGGCTCCAACCCTCTGTGACAGATCTTTAAATTACACTGTGTTGATTTTCTAGTGGTTTAATTCCTGCATCTTATCTTCCTTTTCCTTCCTAAACACCCCATACTTTCACACAACTAAATCCAGAACTTCAGAGCCCTTTCAGTCTCTATTAGATGAAGGAAAGAGAAATATCACTCCAGCTGACACCACTCAAGTGATGCTATCAGTTACATTAATGCCTGGAAAGGGCATCTCCACTGAGACCTGCCAGCAAGCAAACATGCCTTGAATTCAACGGGAACCTTCAGGCACTAAGGACAGAGAGTTTGGCCAACCTGGCTACTTGCAGTTTAATTTTAACGCTGCCCATCCTCTTCTACTCAAGAAAATACCGCCCCCCTCCTCCTGCAGGAGTCTCTGCATAGGACCAAAGCAGCAAAGTTGTTGGTCCATGAGCTGCTCTCCTCTTACCTCTTTAAATTTGTGTGGTTTTTATGCATCCCAGGCAGAGTCCTATGTCCCGATTGTCACTGCATATCACAGAAATTTCCAGGAAAACAGTATGTAAGTATAGAGTACAGTTTGTGATTAAAAATCCATAGATTTTTCCTGAAAATCAGAGAAAAATCTACAAAGCGATCTACATTATCATAGCCTACAACTCTCTTGAATGACATGTTTGCCCAAGGTGAAAAACAGACATTTACAGATGAAGGCAAAACAGACTCACTGCTGTCACGGCTTTTTGTGACTGGCACCTGAGAAGATCTGATAAGGAGAGGTCAAGATAAATTCCCACAGTGTCCCTCACCCAGCTCAAGCCTTTCCATCCCTCTGGGGGGAAAGTGATAAGTCCACAAAGCCATCTTTAAAGAGGGCTGAGAAGCAGCTGGAGGGGCAGGGACACAACGAAACCCTGTGTCAGAGATGTCAATTAGCCCTGTGTCTGTTCCTAGAACCATTGAATCTCCTGAGCTGGAAGAGGCCCACAAGAATCACTGAGCCCAACCCCAGGCCCTGCACAGACACCCCAACAATCCCACCCTGTGCCCAGGAGCGTTGTCCAAATGCTCCTGGAGCTCTGGCAGCCTTGGGGCTGTGACCATTCCCTGGGGAGCCTGGGCAGTGCCCAGCCACCTCCTCCTGTTAATGGAGAGGGAAATTCTGCAGGCTTGCAGCTAATGTGGAGGGAAAGGTGGCTGCTCTCTGCTAATCACTTGCCCTGGATTAATCACGGTAAAGGCAGCTCAGGTGAATGGCACACGGGGTTCCAGCACCTTGAGTTCCGTGCCCGTGTGAGCAGTGGTTTCACAGGGTGAGGTCAGCAGCAGCTAACGATGGCAGTCCTGGATAAAAACAGCCAAAGCAGCAGGTGAGCTGCAAAGCAGACACCTGCAATTAACAACCCAGTGGACTTTTGGTTTATGGTGGGTTTTTTTCCTCATTAATTAATTCCCTCAGGTAGTTAAAAGGAATATGAATCCTGTGCCCGGTTTGAAGAAGTCAGGAAAAGTTTCCTTTTTTTTCCCCTAATATTTCAGTGCATCACAGCTTGTTTTGTAGTTATTGGTCAAGGACTGACAGTTGCTTTTTATGAAGCACATGGCTTTGCTGACTTTTGATGCTGAACTAAATTATCAGCTATAGCTTTGTACTGTTCCCTTCTGTATGCATTTTCTCTTTAATTAAAGTTGTTGGAGGTCGTTGCATGTTGCTGAAATCTCTGCAGGGAAAACACTCTTCCTCTGTTTTGGTGCCGTTTGGGTCTATGACCCCTTTCTTATTCTGAGTGAATGAATGTTTTCTTAAAGGACAGAACTATGAAATGGGAGTTAAGGTGCAAATGAGGGCAGTTTTTGTCAGTATCTTTGCAAAAATAGGGTACCCTCTTTGTAGTTCAACCCTGCCAAGCACTTAAGCACATACTTATCTTAAATAGCTCCACTGAAATCAATGAAACAACTCACAAGACAGCAAGAGGCTGATCAGAGGGTTACTCCAATGGATGCTTTATGTCTTATGATTAATAATAATTCCTACCTGGGAGCTGAGAAAGCATTTGCTCAAGCCTGCTGTTTACTGGTTTCTTCCCTGAATGTCCTCTTGATTAGCACACAAGCTCCATATGAAATATTTGGAGGATAAATATTTTCTAGGTATCCAAGCAGCGCTTTTCTTTTAAATTGGATGTGAATGCCAAGGCAGCTTTATGGTCCTTTTCTACTCAAATGCTCTGCTGCCACATGTCAATACTCTCTGGCAGGTCTCATAAGAGCTGGAAGTATAAAGTACACCTGCTGTGGCCATCTCTGTGTTTTCTTTTCAGTTTTGTCATGGTTGGAACACAGTTTTCTGATGCCTGCCTTCAATGAACCTCATCTTCCTGGACTGATTTGCTGGATTTTTAACTGCATCCAGCTCTTTGGCCAACAGCCTAATCTCAGCAATATTTATTGTTCTTTATTTAGCTCCATCTCTTTATCACACATGCTCTTTCCATCGGTATGTCTGTTTTTCAGGTAATAAGCTGCAAAAAATAATGTAACTTTTTTGATGCAGATTCAAAGGAAAAGATCTCTAATTACAAAGACTGTGCTCAAGACTGCCTATTTTGCACAAGGATTTCTGCTGTCTCCATTGCCATGAGCAGGAGGGCAGAGACAGCCAGGGCTCAGCCCTTCCCTGGCACAGTCGGGAACGAAACCCACTGGGTTTCACTGAAGCACCAGGGCAAGCTCAGGCTGTGCTGGTCCTTTGACAGAGCTCCTCAGGGTCAAACTGCGTGAGAGATGAGTCTGAAGTGACTCATTTTAACTACATGTTTTTATAATTCCAGGATTTCTCTTTCAGAACACTGTTATGACAAATTTGTTACCGAACTTCCCAGACAGGTTTTTAAACCATGTCCAGGCTGCAAAGCTGAAGAATAGCTCACATTCAGAAAATTACAATAAAAAATCCACATACAAGGATTGATTCTATAAAAAGACTTTTTCATGTTATTTTGCCGCTGAGTGGGACAATCTGCCAAAACTCCTCCAATAATCAAAGAGGAGGTTTGCTGTCTGTGAGGAGAAGATGCAAATCCTGATTCTATTCTTTGGTGGTGCTGAGAGCAGGAGCCCAGCTCATGTTTGGTATGAATTCAGTTAGTCTTTTATGACATCGTAATATGCAACTCAAAAGAACTCATCAAGCTGATCTAATCTAAGCTTCTCTACAGAAAATTCAAATAAGCTTGAATTCTTGGATTAGTCAATGTTTGCAGCCACTTGAATTACATTTCATATATACATAAAGTGAGCATATGAATCTCAGCAGTTAAGTACTCTGCTGTCAATTTCCATTTTTTTCCCTAAGAAATGAGTAAAACTTATTTAAACTCATCATGCTGAGAAGTAGTATCTGGCTGTAATCAGATACAATCAACCGAAAGAAAAGAAATAGCCATATTTGCATCCATAATCTTTTCTATCTTGACACTGAAGGCTAATTGTCATATCAGGAAATGCAGAATGAAATACAGTGTATGTTCCTGAAGGTACCATGTTTGCAAAATTGCTCAACAGCAGCTACTACTTGCTGTTTTGACAAAGATATACTCTTGCTGTCTGATAGCACATTTCTGTAGGAAATAATTTTGAGTAGGCCCTGTCAAATAAAGTTAGATTTAATGCAGCCACAACGTTAGTAATAAAGAGGAAGCATTGACATTTTCTTCTTTATAATTAGATGTTGCCACTGATATCCAGCAAGAAGACACTGCTGTCCTGAATTGTGATTGTTGCTGGAATGCTCATTGCATTCCCTGAAATCTGTGCTGTCCCTGAGGGGGCCAAGCACATGCACACAAGTGTTGTTCTTCTGATTGAACTGTCATAAATCCATCACGATGTGATAGAACTCCACCAGATGAACCCTACCTGAACATACAGCAAATATACCCCTTGCCGCCACTGGCTATTTGTATTATATTTCACATTTTAGGGACAATAGGAACGTGTTATTCTCTAGAAAAGTGTCTTTTAACAGCCTAAAAATTAATAGGGGTTGAGATTTGCTTTCATACACCACATACGCCTGGGGGGTTTTACTTTTGTTTTAGTCTTCTTCAGGTAATCATTTATCTGAAGGAAGTTATCAGATGATGCAATGGAAAACAGACAAGTTATTGTGATAAGTACTGTGACAGCCTAATCAGGAGCAGGGTCCCACTGTGTTATCAATCACAGAATCACAGGATGGTTTGATTTGGAAGGGACATTCATGCCCATCCAGTTCCAGCCCTGCCATGCACAGGGACACCATTCCCTGCCCCAGGTTGCTCCAAGTCCCATATAACCTGGTCTTGGACACTTCCAGGGATGGGGCAGCCACAGCTTCTCTGGGCAGCCTCAGTCATGGCCTCACCACCCTCACAGGGAAGAATTTCTTCCCAATATCCCGTCTAACCCTGCCCTCTGGCAGCTTGAAGCCATTCCCCCTTGCCCTGCCTCTGCAGGCCACTGTAAACAATCCCTCTCCAGGTTTCTTGTGGGCTCCTTCAGGGGTGCCCAATGCCCAAAGGAATGAGCACTTCCAGAGAGATGAAGACACACTGCTGTGGGACAAAGAATTCCCACAGTGCCCATTTAGCCCCAGGACCTGTCCTTATAAAGTGAAAACAAGGAATAAAGACAGATGCAAGGCTCTGTTAGTGAGTGGAACCACTGGAGCCTTTCCTATGGCAGGTTCATCCTCCAGGTCGGGCCCTTGATCCAATCTGCAGTGTTACAATCAGCTTACACGGTCCTATGTAAAGAAAGCAAATGAGAGAGATGGAAACAAAGGCGGGGGAAACAGAATATAAAATGCACCTATAAATATTATAAATCCTGCAGCAACAAGGCAGCCTCTTTTTATCCCAAAAGGTAGAGAGATGGAACTGATTAGTTCTCACTGAGGAGAGGATATTGATGTTTAATACCCTTTTGAGGCTGTTGAGCTCAGTTATTGGATTCAAAGCAGGATACCTGATGGTGCAGACAGCAGTATCTAACTCTGTTTCCTTCCCTAACAACTGCGAGTCCACAAGAAAATTACCAATTTCAGCTCAGAAATGAAGGTGGTCTTTTGCTGGCTGAAAATCGTTTATTTATGAAACAATTTTAAATTATTTGCTATTTGCAATGCCAAGAAGAAACAGCACATTTTGTTCAGCCAAAGTACAGTTATCTCTGCTGTGAGGTTTAGAATGGTCCTACTGTTTGTAGGTTGAATTTTTATTGGTTTTGCAAATGTTAACATATACTATTAAGCAAGATTTAGCCCAAGCAGATAACTTTAGGAGTGAATATGGTTGGGTTTTCTCCTAAAATGCCCCCAAATCTTTGAAAGTGAAGAGAAAAACCATGAAAAACTAATGGCCTGAGAAATGAAGAATTAAAAAGTGAGTAGTTTTCACACACAAAATTGCCTTTCCTGGGTGACATCCATGAAGACTTGTAGGCCAAACAGGTGTTTATTTTTCAAAAGTTGAAGTGCTCACATAATATTTTCAAAGTGAAACATTTTGACTTTCTTTTTGGTTTTTTGTAACATTAAAATCTGATTTAGTAATTATAAAAAAGCCAGATTTTCAAAATTGAAAATTAAATAAAGAAAGAAGCTTAAAATCCTTAGAAATACAAACCATCATTTTTGTTCAACCTGAGGTGATACTTAATTTTTTTTAGTAACAAAAAACACTTTCTTCCAGCATGATTAAATTAAAAAAAAAACAAAACAAACCCACCCTAAAAACCCCAAAAAGCCAAAAACCCAACAAAACCCCGAACAGATCTACCAATTAGTTACACAGCTCTGTGAAGAGCTTCTTGGAAACTCTTTACTACAACTTTTATTCATAAAATATGATTCCTGGCAACCAGCCATTGTACCTGACTCCTGTTTTAAATAAGAGGACAAAGTGATTATATAAATGTCAACTCCTAAAAAATGACAAAGTGCAGAATGTGAAACTTTGGGAAACAAATATAAACACCAGTAGCTGCAATATACCAAAAGTATCTTTTGGATCCAGTATATTTTGGCCATGTTTTGGCCCTTCTAACTTCTCCAGGATCTTACAGGCATTTTTGCTAAAAGCCAGTGCATAAGCAGACTTTTTGACATATGAAATAGAAGCACAATCATTTTCTGTTCATGGCCTCCAATCCTCCAAAGGGAAACTGAAAATAATATAGCCTAATTACAACTCTGAATAAAACAGTTTTATTACCGAGTGAACGACTTTAATTCTTTGTTTGCTCTCAAATGATACGTGAAAATTAATATGTGGCAAATTAACACCATAAAATTTGTGAGCGAAGGATTTTTTTCACTTTGCCTTGCCCTACTTGCAGTGAGGGAATACAATTTCTCTTCTGGATCACAGGCAATAAAGAACACCAGATCACAGTAATGATAGAAGTTATAAAACACTGGGCTTGCCTTACAGCATAATTCAGTCATTCAGAAGTCTTCACGCTTACAAATGTATTTTAAATATGTCTCAAAACTGAAATGTGGCAGTTTTAGTTTGCACCAAGCTTTACACCTCGGTGGGGACAATGCAGGGAACCATAGCATGTCATGAAGTGTTACAGTGCATGATAAAGCCTGGATTCTGCTCCATCATATTCTCACACAAGGACATTGCTCTGCAGCACCATGACACAATTAGGCACCTGAGGTGCTCTGTTACCCCATAATGAAGTCCAATTAAGATTCATTAACCTCAGGCCTCCTTCACGTGTTTGATGGACAGTGATCATCTCAGGAAAAAGCTAAAAGACGAACTTGAATGAGCTCAGTTCAGCAGATGACATTTTGAGGAGCTAAAAACACCTTAGATGAAAATTTACATCTGAAGCATCAAGGCATGTTGACATATTGATTGATAAATGGAAACATTATATGAGATGGTCATGCTGGCTGAACATTTAGGGTGATTTATGCTGTAACATTTGCTTTTTATATGTGTACCATTTTTTTATGTTAACAATAAAGTGCTGTAAATGCTACATTAGTAATAAAATATGCACTGGCTATGTGCTTTATTTGCTTTATTTGTGGATGAATAAATACCACCACATTCACACAAAAATGACATAGAAATAATATACCTTGAGTAGGCACAGTGACATCCTGTAACTATTCTAAGGTAAAATTGATGTTAAAATCCAAGAATGGAAGTCTGCACAAACCATGATTTGTGTCGGGAGGTGTATCTTACCACTATGCTTAAGGAGAAATATGTCAAAAAAAAGAGAAAGGATGTATCAGAGTTATTAGGAAAGCAGAGCAGATGACTATGTGAAAGGGACAACACTTAACTGATTTATACCAGTGCTTAGAAACAGTTCAGACTTTTGATGTTCCTTTGAGATTAATGACACCATCTCTCTCTATTATAGGTACCCACACATGCAGAATGACTCTGCTGCAATATGTGACACAGCAGTGAGGCAATTATAGAAATGTCAGAGGTTTTTCTTTCTCCCCAATGATGAACACTTTATCACCTCCTGGTGACCAGTCCACTTTCAAATGGGGCTGGTTTTCCTTCAGGAAAGACTGCTCTGAAAGAATGGTCCAGTGTGGGGGATCCCCATGGCTGTGAAACCACACAAAATATGCTCCAAGCAAGATTTCCTGGAAGACCAAGCATGAGCATCCTGCTCAGCAACCATTACCCTGTGCATAGTTTGCATACACACAGATGCCCCTGGGAGGCATCACTCCTAATGTGTATGTACAACACAGATGCTCTGTGCACGTGCAGTACACCCAGCACACTTTCATACATGACTGACTTTCCAGACATGCAAAGTAAATCCAAATATTTCATGAAGTCCAGGGCTCGCTTTATGGTTTAACAATAAATATACAGAGCATACACCATACTGTTAACATTTAAAGGGTTAGTTTGACTTACTGCCTACCTGCAGCACCCTGGCCTTGACATGTATCAGTAAGACACACAGGAATTCTGGATATAAATATTACTGTGTAGTTGTATAAAACAGTCATTTTGAAAAATTTATAGGATTGAAAAAGAAAATAAGCAGAGAAAACTTCTGACATGGGGTACCAGAAGTATGCACACAGGAGCTGGGATGGGTAGAAGAATTTGTAAATTCATAATAGCAGCAGCTCTGAGTTAGCAGCAGTGTGCTGTGACTTTTTGCAAGAACTCTTGCATTGAGCAACTTTACCTCACACAGATTATCTGGCTCGGGCATAGCCCAGTGCTAATAACTTCTCCTGAGCTAGGTAAGGACTAAGGATTCATGGAATGAAGAATGGCAGTGCAGCAGTGGAAGTACTGTGGAATTACTGCAGCACATTAGGCTCTTACTGTACTGAGTGTGAAGTGTCAGCTTGGATGCAGGCTGTCAATAGAGCATAAATTATCACTGCATCAAAGGTACAGGAAGATACTGAGCTGTCCTGAAATTCAGCTGACTTCCTCTGGGATAACAAAGCCCTGACACCGTAGGGAAGCCCTATTTTGTTGACAAAAATAGCCCCCTTTGAGGGGCCAGAAGAGACACAGAGCCTCCCCCAGTGCCCAGGAGAGCAGTGTTTTCATGTCGGTGGCTTTCCTGAGGCTCTGGCCACCCCCTCAATGCAGCCTTCACCATTCCTTCCCTGAGCAAATTACAGTTACAGAAAGCAGCAGAAACAGCAGGTACCTTTTATAATCAAAGATCTCAATAGTTACAGAACACCATGTAAAAGCCATTTCCTCAGTTCAGCAAGGACTAAGTGGCAACAAGGGAGAGGATGTAGCAGGGACAATGGCAATTAAGAGCAAAAAGGATATAAAAATATTCCCAAATGCCTCAAAAGTAGCAGGAAGAGAAGACCATTCCAGTTCTAGCTAGCATTAACCTCTTTATATGGAAACTGAGTCTAGAGGTAGAAATGGCAGTACCCAGGTTTTTGTTATTCACAGCATCCAGTGGTGATGTGAATTCAGGGAGGGAGGGGATCTCACACCACTCAGAGATAACAATTACCCCCTTTACACACAGGCACATGCACATTTATCTCAGACACACACAAACAAGCCTGCTGGCACATATAATGTACTCCACAAACCCAATTTGTTCTCACTTCATTATTTTCAAATACATAGGGGGAGTTCTGGGAATGCAGGTTGTTGCTATGCCAAATTCTGCAGAATGCAAGTTCTTTTGGTATTAACAGGAGTCTTTATACCATTTTCTCTCTAATTTTCTACTACAGCGCTGCCAAACACCATTTAGCTTTGCTCAGAAAGTTGAAGCTTTTGTAGGCAAAGCCCTAGAAACACCTCTCTTTTTTTTTTTCTTTACTCCTGTGAGCAGCCACATAAATCCCAGATGTTCTCTATTCTGCAGGAAGTAAATATTGAAATTGTGCTAGGAGATATTCAAATAGAGCCGACAGAGATGTAAGCCTGAGATCCAAAGTGTGCTGAACTTGAAACAGTTCTATCAGCAATTGCCCACTCTGACAGTGCTGCATATCTGCTGTCTGTAATCAGCACTGAGGGCCATAGATCTTCCTAATCACCTTTCTCTCCAGTGACAAATATGAGCAAGCTAAAGCTAAGGTCAAATGAAAGGACTAAACACCTTCCATACATCAGCAAAGTTGCTCTCACTCAAAATATGAAGCTCAGCATCTGGTGAGCTTGAGTGATGTAAAGCACTTTGGTAGGAGGTCTGGCAAAAACAGCATCAAAGAATCTGATGCAAAACTCCTTGCAGGTTGTTGAAAGCTGGGGAAGGTGGCTCATTCCACTGAAGCACAGTCTGTGAGCACACAGCTCAACACATCACACTCAGCCATGTTGCAAAAGACATTCCTTGTTATTACCAAATATAATCGTTCTTTGAAAAAGCAACAGAGGTGCAGCCCCATGGGCCTGTGTGAAGCTTTTACACGTGTTAACAGCTGGGGTTTTCTTTGCCATCAGTGAGTGGCCTCGATGGAGCCCAGCCTGGAGGGTCCCTTCTTCCAGCGAGCCCAGCAGAGAGGATCCCTCATGGCTGGGCCACCACAGGCTTGGCTTCCAGCAAAGACGGTGTGAGAGGGAATGTCCCACCTGTAAGTGTTCCCCACCCCTGCCTCACCTGGGTGCAAGGGACGTCCCTAATTCCTGAGGAAAGCTGTGGAAGGCAATTGTAAGGCAGATCTCAGTCCTTTGGTTGTGTTTCACCATGGAGCACAAGGGAGTTAAACACTCACACCCTGATGACCTGAAGGTAGGTGACTGACTCCTTTCTTTTAGAGCAAAACCAAGGTCTTCGTATAGTAACTATCCTCAGGAAAAGAAGAAAGATGGAAAAAAAGCCCAAATCACCAAAAAAGCCTGGAACTTAATCCCCTGTCTGAGCATCTCAACCAGATGACAGGATGACTTTAACTTGGAGCAAATGGGCTGGATGTAAAAAATACAACTTTTCCCAGGTACAGCAAGCAGGAACAGGCACAGAGGTATCTGAATGAAAGTTCAAACCTGAACTTTGGGCAAGGCAGTGTGAGTAGTCAGTAATTATTTATAGCTACAGGCCAGTGCCTTCTGAGCATAGGAGAAGCACTAAGCAAGTTACCTTTCACCATGAAAGAGGCTCTGGGAATATTTCAGGAGGCTATGAGAAGAATATCTGTTGAGGGGTCAGGGCTCAGGGCAGGAGGCTGCCTGCTACAGTCTGAATTATATTATTTTATTCTGCAATCCCAGAATATTCTATTTCATCTGTCACAGAAACTGTCAGTCAGTTCTTTAAGTACAGCCTAAACCTAAGTTTATTTGAATTATTGCACAAAGGAAAAATTGCCTTTCCTTTCCCCAAATGAAGCCCCTAAACTCAGTGATTCTACAACATAGATTCTAAAGTCAAGGAAACTTTATCCAAAAGCAAGGGAAGAACAGCCCCAAACCCATCAGAGCACTATAGAACCAGAGGCACCTTTTTGTCCCGAGCAGATTCTATGAGTCCTTGGGTTGGGGGTCTTTGCTGTGCTCAGCACTGCTCCTCTCCTTATCCTTCTTGTGCTCCATTGCCTCTTCAAGGGCTTTCCAACACAGTTTCAGATTTTTAGCTCCTCATGACAAGCAGACTAAACTCTCCTTCCTGCCAACCCCACATTAGCACAAAACGATGTCATGACTGATATATTGGTGTCTCCAATTCGTACTGGTAGCATCCTTTTCCATACAGGAAATGTATGGAAAGACATTAGCCAAGAACAGAACTTCTTCCCTTTCTTATCCTATTCCCCTCACCTGAGGAAAAAAAATAAGAGATCTAGTCTTAAAATTTCCAAAGCTGCTAAATCAGCAAACAGAAATCTTCCCATAGGACTGAGCATTGCTTAGCATTTCAGAGGAATTTCACCTGCTCCGAGTCCCCTGTCATCCAAAATGGGGAGTACTCACTGGGATGTTCCTGACTGCACAGAACATCAGTTTGCTCCCCCATTACATGAGGTTCAGGAGATGGATTTGATAATCTGTGTCTGAGGGCTGTAGCCAGCACAGTGCTCAGCTGTCCCAGCCTGTCAGCAGGTCATTTGCCATGGTCCAAGTGGCCATGCAGCCCCGGCATATCCCACACATGGCATCCGGTGGAATTACCCCTCTCCCACACGTGCATCCACAAAAACGTAGCTCTATGGAGGAGATCAGCTAGAAATTATTTTAGCCCAGAGTTATATTTCCACTGTAACTCCAGCTCAGGCACATTTCTAAATGCTTTCTAGGAAAGTGCTGGTGACATGTCTGTGTGGTGTTCTGCCACTGAGGATATCCTGGCTGTAGCACACTGCTGGGACTGCCAGGAAAGCCAGGATCCAACCCCCAGTGTCACAGGGACACGTGCTGGGGACTTTTGCCACTTGCTGAATGACACATCCCAGTGAATAAATGGGAGGGGCAGGAAGCAGCTCTGCCCTGGGCTGCTGGGGACCCGGTGTCCCAGTGCCAGGGCACAGCTCCATGTGACTGAGCAAGGCAGCCCGGAAAAAGGCATATTCCCACACGCAGGCTCAGGTTTTGTCAGTGAATTATATCCCTTTCCCCAGACACAAAGAAGGCCAAAAGTACGCCATTGTGTTACAGGGTAATATAAATGTTGTTTTTGGACTTTGGTGCTCCAGTGCTCGTTTGCCAATTACATAAGGCTCAATTGTTCAGAAGAGAACTCCGTGTTGACTAATTGGCAAAAACATATACCCAGCTAAGTAGCACACTGTGTCCCACTTCGATGAAATGTGCTACCATTCCATCCTAATTAGAAATACTCATTTGCTCTTTTAATTGCATACCTTTGCATATTTACAGCAATTAATAAATTGCAAAAGTGGAACATACTAAGTCAGTCTAATATTTGCATTTCTGCTTGTTAAGTCCGTTAAGGCATCGCTTCCACATTAGGCTTTAATTATGTGAGGAATGCAGAACAGCTGATGCCATGCTGGAACCCAGAATGATTTTCTTTGGACTCTTCTACCTGGTCACTGACCAAAGCAGCATTTTCCCGACAAAAACTGGCAAAATATCTACTTCCTGAGGAATTAATGCTGTAATTGCATGCATTTTTCTAGCTGGCTATTATGCCCTTGAAATACTGATACAATCTTAATTACAGAAGTACAAACAATGCCATTTTTGTGAACTGCTTTCTATTTTGTGCCAATTATGCAAGTAATAAACCACATTCAGTTAAAAAAATAACACCTTTTAGCAGTGCCTAAGTCTTTTCTATATTTTTAACCCTTTTGGGAGCTGCTTATTTTTACTGCCTGAAAATATCCTGCCACAATACATATTCTAACAGTAAAAGGAATAAATAGTTTCTTTCTGAAACTTTCTTATTAAACATGCTGCATTTTTGGTTGGTTGTGGTCTGAACTGCTCTTCTGGTTTCATTGAGACTATACCAGTTTATGTCAGCTGGGATCTCACCTTATAATTTTACAGGATCTGATCCCATTTGATCTGGAAAATCAGGAGGGTCATTTTCCCCTTAACAAATTTTTTACCACAAATGGAGGTAATTAATGGCTTTTAAAATGTTTGGTGTACATGCACACAGACATAGAGGTAAAACACACTTTCTGTTTTAGACTGTGATTTGTGTAACAGAGCAGATAAGAGCAGGGAGGTTTTACAGTCAATGAGCTCAGCACAAGAAATTATGATTTTTTTTTTTAGATCTTCGTATGTGCTCACTGCTTTCCGAAATCTCACTAAATCCGCTCATGTCACTTATGTGATTGCAACCTTAAGATTTCTCACAGCTCTCATTTCGGAAAACAAAAGGCAGCTGACATTCTTCTCTGAAACATCTGGCTTTACACCTGACTCTGGATGAGGATTTTATCTGGTGGCATTTGAGGAGCTGCACCAGTGCCAGCAGAGCTCATCTGCTGAGCTGAGCCAAAAGCCTTTCCCGAGCTGCAGTCTTTACTCTTTCTTGGACACAGAAAGACCAGTCTTTGATACAATAGGTCCAGCTCATAGGATTTTTGGATGCTGTTCATAGCCCTGGCAAAAACAAGAGCATGGCAGGAAAAGAGGGCAAATATAGTGCTGTGTCACTGTAACAGTTTCACAGGGATTCTCCCAGCCTGCGGATCACCCCATGGCAGTGGCAGGGAAGAGGGGACACAGACCAAGGGTGAATGTTTATGACTTTTCTGTCTATTTTGTACTGGAATGCTGCTGCTGAGAAGAGCAGCCCTGGTGCTGGCACAATTCCCAGCAGAGTGCCCCAGTGGGGTGTGCAGGGGGCTTTCCCAAACTGGGAGAACCCCCGGGAGAGTTGGGAGAGGCAGCGGGTGCCTGCAGCTCGTGTGACAGATGCTGGCAGGACCTGGCTGGGACCCGGAGCAACAGCAACCAAACCCTCCCACACCTACAAGAATATCCCCTGGGAAGCACTTGGCCACCAGAAATGCTGTCACCAGGGCAGATGGTACAGAAGGGCACTGGAGCCCTGCCAGCTCGACCAGGAGCTTTGGTACCCAGCCGGCACAAAGCCGCGCGCTCTGAGCGCTGCGCCCACCACGGCTGGCAGAGCTGCTCGGGCAGAGCTCAGGGGAACGTGCTGCCCACCCAGAGCCAGCTGCAGGCTGGGCCCTGCTCTTGCTCCAGCTACATCCAGCAGCAGTGGGCACAGTTCTCCTGGCAGAGGAAATCCTTCCCTTAGTGCCAGAGCTGCAGGAGGAGGTTGAGGAATACCAGTGACTGTGAGATAGAGACCACTGGAATCACACCCTGCCCACCCTGAGACAAACCCAACAGGAAGAAGGATGCACTTTATAGAGGATTCTCCATCCCAGGGAGTGTCCGAGGCCAGGCTGGAGGGCTTTGAGCAACCTGTCCCTGTTCAGGGCAGAGGAAATGGACTGGATGGTCTTTAAGGTCCCTTCCAACACAAACGACTCCAGGATTCTATGATTCCCTGTGCTCCATTCACCTGGCTGAACACAGTGCCAGGAACAATGGGATAAACTAAGGGGCAGGGGCTATGGAAAAAATTCCTGTCCAGTGCAACCAGTGCATCCCCTCCATAACTGCCCCACCACCCCTGGTGCTTGTCACAGTGGGTGTGGAACCAAACAATAACACACATTGCTGGCTGCTTGGTCAGTGGCTTCAGAGGCTGTATTTAAGTCCATTTTCTAATCATTTCATTGTAGAAAACCAAGTCCGAGTTTCCTACCTTAAATCAAAATCACTGCCATTCTCTGAAAGCTATTTTTTGCCCACTTCTCTACATCTCACAGAGTTATAAACATTTGAGCCAAAGTGACATCTTTAGTACTTTGGCAGAGAGCAAGATTTGATTAGCAAACTCTTCAGCTGTTGTATTTTGCAGATAGTGTTCAAAATATCAGGCTTAGGTAGGGCAGAAATGAATCTTGCACCATTCCCTCCACCCAAAGGGCGTCAACCCTAATTCCATCATTTCAGATGCCTTTATAAAACATATTTAAGTCTGCAGTTATATTTACATGCATTAATTCATTTAATACTAAGCCTGATATTTGTAAAAAACCATACAACTGGTGAAAAAGAGAGTTATCTTATTCTTCACAAGTAGAAATTTCAGATTTTAATGTCAAAAGATAAAAATAACTGTTGGGGTTTTGTTCGGTTGGGTTTTTTTCCTTGACTGTAGAGAGAATTTTCATAAAAGGAGATCTACAATTTCAAACTAAACAAGCAAATTGTGTTTGCACTGCAACTTTCTTTCTTACCAATTTCAGTTGTTTTCAGAGAAAAAGGGGAGGAGAAGGGTACATGAAGATGAAAGGGAAATTTACCCCAATGGTGAGCTTTCAAAAGCTGAAGAGTACAAAGAAAACCTGATCAAAAACTTATTACCAGAAACTGGAATGACTATATGTGTCTGGGGAGGGGGAGAAATGCAATATCCCAAGCAAAGAAAATTCAAATACAATAGAAAATGGTGCTGGGCGTCCACTGGGATATAGAATGATTTCCTCTGAGCTCATGGGAAATTACTGTGTGGATATCTGAACGATGGGTCGTATCTGGTGTTGAAACCAAACAGACATTTATTGCATTACATTCAGATATGGGCAGAGTTTAGTTTGTAAACAAACATCAGCAAACTAAATGACAGACTCACTGCTAGAGACACAATCTTAAAACCAAACAAAGACAAACCCCACCAACACAACTAGGCAGCTTGTTTTTTGATGTGAAATAGTTTAGAAGTATAAGACCTATTAAAACGAAAAATTTAATTTACACTTATGCCCTACAGGAAAACATACATTAAGCACTTGATAGTGAATACAAAACGGATTCATGCTCTCAGTCCTCAGCATTTTTTAGTGAGCCCCTCAGAAGTGCAGAACCACAAGAACAGGGCCAGGAATGGTCTTAGAGGCTACTGAGGCACAGCCTGGCATGAGCCCGAATGTTTGATGTGGTTCCTAAGAGACAAAGAGGATCCTGCACTCCCTGCCATGTACAGAGGAGGAAAATGGCTCCTTAGATTAACTATACCTGCACAAAATTGGAGAGGTGATGTGGGTGATACAGAAGGAAAGCACGCAGGATAAGGGAAATCTGTTCATTTAAATAAGTTTTACTGCTTGTTGATAATTTTCCTCCAAAAGTTTTCTGATCCTCTGCAAAGTTCCCAGGGGTGAGATCAGAGAAACTTCATGAGGTTTCTGTAGGGAGGTGCTCTGTGGAGCTGATATTCCTGGGACTGAAGATAGCAGAGTGTAAGCCACAGGGGCACATCTCCTGCAGATGGGAGATCTCTCCTTTCATGGGAGACATAAGAACTCAGTCAAGATGAGGATAGTTTAGAAAACAGGGGCAGAAAATTCCCTTATTTAGGTTGATGCAATAACAACGTGTAACACCACAATTACAGACATGATTTTGCAAATTTGGTGCAAACAGCACTTTCGTATTGTGTGATTTCTTATTGATAAAATATTCCCAGTAACACTGGAAAATTATCTCACACACTGAACAACAAGGCTATGATTGACTGTCTGCAAAGAAATGAGTTATAATGGGATTTGGCACCTCTGAGCTGGGAGGACAGGGGGTGCCAGCAACTGTTTGTGTTTCTGGAGGGGTTATCCAGCTTCAGAAGTGTTCAGTTGCATGTTTCAATCAACAGCACGAAAGTACAGCTATCTCCACTTTGAAGAAGTTTAATCTATGGCTACGATCCAAAAAGACCAAGTGTCCTCTGAATTCAAAGGCAGCCAATCTTCATAGACTTGAGAAGAGATTATCTAGAGATTATGTTGGTAATTAACTGAGGAAATGGAAAGTTGGTCTAAACCCTGTGGATCTGCCTCAAAGTGACATTGCTCTTTTCTTTCCATATAGGATGTGTTGGAGGCTATGGACAGAATTTACAGAGAAGCATAGTGAAATGTGGGTAAAGCAACCAGGGGAGCCTGAATTCAGGTGTCTTAGCTAAAAATCTTTGCACTGAACTGGACAACTGGGGGGCTGACAATACATCATTTCTGTGTGAAATTAAAATTAAAATTAACACTAGCAACTGTGCACCAATAGCCGGCAATCATCATATCAGTGTTAATACGTGTTCCTCATTAATAGCGTTTATTCTAACTGGTCTTATTACACCTCTCGTTTACTGCAATTACTCCCGATTAGACAGAGACTGTGAGCACCAGCTTTTATATCCTGTCACATGCCAGATGAGATGAAGGACCCCTCTGCTGCAATGCTGTTCAATAGATAGGCTTCATTTCCTATTACTCTAGAGACCTTCTCAAGACAAATGCTTCATTCTTATAACATCATATTTTTTCCTCTTATTTGCATGACAGTGCTTCAGAGCTCTCCTAAATCTTCGATTACTTAATAACTGCTTTTCTTTCTCATCTGATAACTGCAGAGAGTGGAACAAAAGAGTACTGCATAGTTACAGGCACACAACAGCCCTGCTATTTAGCATTTAGATGGTGCCACGGAAAGAGGGACGCTGTACCAGGGAGGCAGAGGGGAGGTGGATGTGAGCAGTGACAGTTGGCTGGACAGAATGCCCCCTCTCATCTCTTTCGCTGTGGTCCTTGCCAAAACCATTATGCAGCTCGAGGCAGACAGAGGAAACGTGCCTGCTTTCCACCAGTCTGCTCCGATCACCGCATCCCACTCTGCGGACATTTCCCAGGCTTCAAGTCATCGCTGCTTTGCAGAGTGAAGAACAGCTTGAGACAGCTACAGCAGGGCAACAGAACCCCACGCACCAGGCAAATCCCCCCATGCAGGCTGAGTGTGCAAAGTAGATGTGAACATGGACATCCCACAGTTCACCTTCATATAACCCCAAAGAGATACCAAATCCCCCACCATGAGCTTAGCCCCTTAACCCAGGATATTCACAGATGTCTGGGAAGTTTTGGAATCAGTGCTCTATTTAAATGATCCTTTCACTCCTTCCCACATGAATTATTGTTATTTGCATTAACAAATATACTCTATGCCAAATTTCCCACAGGCCTCTTTTCGAATTAGCCATCTGCAGCCGTGTGAAGCTTTACAGGAACACAAAGTATATGAGAGGATATCCAAATACTATCAGCTCTAACAGGTACTCATCCATCTCTTAACATATTACATACACTGGCCGTAGTAGGTAAAAGCAGTATGGATATGAACTGTGGAACAACAGCCAAGAAAACCACGTGCACAGCCATACATTCCCAGAAATCCTTCTCCAGCCACCAGTTCCAAGGAGGGGATGGCTACATAACAGGAGACAGCTCTTAATTTGAAGCATCCCTCCTACTTTAACAAAAAGCTGGTTTTTTTCCATTATTTGCTCCTTAACAACAAAACACTGAAGGTCTTTACTGACTACTGCAGAGCGTTAATTTTTAATGGGAGAAGCTACACGCTGCTTGATTTCTTTAGTGCATGAAGCAGCTAACCAATCATGCATCACCTCTAACTCCAGAACAGCAGTTTCAGCAAGGAGTCTTTACAGCTCAGAGCATCCTTGAGGGCTAAAGATGTCAAGCGGTTTAAATGCCAATGAAATCAAGAAGACACCAGGCTCAGATACGCTAGGAAAAAAGAACAGGAAAATGGAGACCTCCACTGAGACCAAAAAACTTTTTCTCTGCTCTAAGAAAGTAGGGCCCACCTGCAAAGGACTTGCCTGGTGAAGAGGGAGAGGCATAAGCAGCACTAATGACAAAGCACAGAGCAAATTTTATCATGAAAAATGTGTGAGAAATGGGCTGGAGGACATATGAGAGAGTCCAACTCTCCCTCTGCACCCGAGACATTACTGACACATGTCTTGCTTAGCCTGCCCAGCATGAGCTCTGATGATAGAGATCCTACAATGACCTTAAGGAATTTGTTCCAAGTCTAAACAGAAAGGTTTTTTCCCAACAATTCCCCAGAGCACACAATCTCAGTGCCACTGTACCCACTGCCAAACTATTAAAGTTGCCGGGCATTCATGCGACACAGGACTTCCCACCCCTCAAAGCTGAAGCCCAGTGGCTAAAATTCCCAGTTCACATTGTTTTCAGGATGTGGTGTGTTTGGGTATCACCCCTATCTGTAAAGCCCTTCCATCACAGGACATGGTCCTGCTAAGGAGGAGCACCTGGCTCCAGCTCCTGCACAAAGGACAGTGCAGAGGGATCTGGATCTCAGCAGCTCGCTCTGAAACTGGACAATGACACTCAAAATGTACCAGATCACGTTCAACAGACCAAGATTTCAGTGGATAATCCAAGCTATATTGCTGCAAAGGCTTTTTATTTTTTTTAGCGGTAATTTTCAGCAGTTTTTTCAACTTTCCAATGTGCTGTGCAGCAGGATTGAAAGTTAATATCCGTTTAAGCCATTGCCAGAATAGGAATATTTCTGCTCTTGTATCTTTAAAAATATCTTGTGGAGTGAAACGATGGATGCCAAGTTTCAAGGTTGAATGAATTTTTATAGCGAAATTATAAATCCCTGAAAATGAAGGATAAAATGGAGAGTATTTAATAAGCCTGGACTGAAACAGTGCTATTAGATGTCCCTTTAATAATTTTGACAGAAATGGATTTTCCCTCAGATTTTCCTATCAGTGAGTACAGCATTCAGCACTGGCATCATTCTGCTGGTGGTCAGTGTTTAAAGGCAGAGTATTTGGATTACACCAGAGAATGGTTGAGACCGAGCAATGCGCAGTGGCTCTTCCTGGAAGAAATATGCTGAAAAACAAGCTGGGCTGGTGAATTTTCTTCAAGTCCACTTCCACACCACTGTAGCTGCTGTGAATTTAGCACTGCCTTGGGAGACAAATCTTTTCCTACCATTAGGTGGGTGTTGGATGCGGTAGACAAGAATCCACAGCCAAGACTCCTGCAGCCTTGGCGCTGATGCTGCGCCCCCCATGAGCATCTCTCTAGTCCCACCTCAGGGTCTAATCAAGTTAATGTTCCAGTGAGAGAAGAGGCTACTAAGCAGGTAAGCTCTGAGTAGCACCCTGGGAGGAGGAGGAGAGTTTATCCTTGTCATGTGCAGTTTAATCTCTTTTAAATGACATTCTTGCCTAGAGGAAATGGTTAGTGCCAATTCAAAATCACGAAAGATGTGTTTTGCAATTTTCCACACTGACTTCAGAAGTATTTATGGTTGGATTCAGTCCACTTCCTCAGCAGAATTTACAGGGATGCAAGTTCGTTTTGTAATGACACCATCACGCTGCTGCAATCATGTGCATTCCTGCACTTCAAAGGTAACAAAACGTGTCTTGATGGTCAGAAGTATTGAAAAAGAACAGCAACAGGTACAAATAAAGGGCTTTAGCCCAAGCCCTTGCAGAAACCATAATTTGGCAATGGCAATAATACATTTTCTCCTAAACATGACTCCTTGCTGGTACTCTACCTACAGTTATTTCAAAGATTGGTCCTTCTTTCAGGTGCCTGGGAATGCCATCGCACAGCAGTCAAGAACTATTGAGAGGTATTAGTTTGCTACCCTTATAGTGCACAAAGAAACCTTCCCTGCAGAGGGATCAATCTTTCTGAATTTTTGGCACTTTTGCTCATTTTTCGACACTAGGTCAAACTATGTATTTTATTTTTTTCCTGTTCTGGTTTGACTTAGCATGTATAAGTACACACTTCTAACATTTAGTCAAACCAGTTTTTCTGTATTCCCTCTCTTCTCAAGCCATCTTCAGACCAGTCCTTCCCAATCCTACAGACATGATATACTTATCTGAGGGAAAAGCCTCTACCTTTTTTGGTCTGTCCCCGTTTGAGCTTCAGGCCATGAGCAAGTGAAAGCATATCCTGACAGCAATGTAATATGTAAGACAGAACAACTTCAGCCAAGACTCCTTAATGGAAATGGCAACTGCTATTGATTTCCTAAACACAGAGGTTGTGCCCCTCACCTCCATGACAAATCAGTTAGTAAAGACTGGGGACTCAGGGGAAACTCCTTGATAGGTAAACATGAACTTGTGGTTTATATTAACACAATATATTCTACAACTTCTTCCCTGGTGAAGTCCAGGAAAACACAGGAGGAGTCCGAAAATGGCAAGCAAATACATTCACAGCAAAAAAAAATAAATTGCTTATACAAGTGCAATTGAATTCAACAGGCAAAAGAAAGAGCAGGCGCATAAGAGTACAGAGAAACTGTGGAAATCTTTGGATTACCACTAAATTTACAATAAAAGTGAAAAAATAAAGAGAAAACCAAACAGACTGATTCTTCGTTGCAATACATTACATAAAGTGATTAATAAAAATCATTTTTATTTATTCTCTGATAAAAGTAAATTGTCCATAATGCAATTAAAGTTGGTGTAAGAACTCAGTCTGACAAGGACAAACAGCTTTATCATTAATGGCTGTCATGGTAGAAGAGACAAATATTTTTCCAAACAATAAAATAATGTTAAGAAGCTCCTCACTACTTGGTTATACAGTTTATATTTTGAATACAAGAAATCTCGCATTTAGCAGCGGAGCAACTTGCCTCTGAAGAACAGTCCCTCCATAATCAGTGTTTTCACAGGCATTACCAAGGACAAGGAATACAGACATCACCAAAGATGTCTACAGCCACTCTTCTCTCACTGCTAACAGTTAAAGCAGTATAAATAAACCCACTCACTGGCCTGGCTGCACCAGCAGAAAGATCAGAAAGACAGCTGAGATGAATAACACTGAGAATAGAATAACTTATTTCGTCCTTGAAGCGAAAGCAACTTCCTTACACCCCTTAAGTTAATAACGCTTTATTTTGTCCCCAGCTGTTAAGTTTATAGAAATTAAAAGTCACGACTATTTGTCTTTTGCCAGCATGAATTTAAAAGTGCCTTTAAAAAATCTCATTATCATTGTGGCTTTTTTTTTTTTCCAAGCAGATTCAATACAAAGCAGATTACATCCTGCCTGTACTAGTAAAGTGCACATAAATTTTTCACAAACCAATTTATCTTAAAAATTTTTCTTTCCTCATTTTGATTCTGGACACAGTGCAGAGTAGAAAGGCACTTCAAGTATTTTTTAGATAACACAATTCTAACAATAGTGCATTAGTGTTTCTGAGGTATTTCTGTTCTATAACATTATTTCCAGACCATCAGAACACACCTTTTATGAAGTGGAATGATCTCATATGAAACAATTACATTACCATGAAGTTTTAGTCTGATGTTCAACCTGAATTTGAAGACTAGAACTGCAGGAGTCATTCACAGGTAACAGAAGAGGATAAAAATAATTTCCTTTGGTAGGGAAATCTGGAAATATCCATCAAATAACCTGAAAGGGGCTGCATGGGTTCCCTGTACAACCACTGGGGAAACCAGCAGTCCTGCAACAACCACATGGGACCACCCTTGGTACCCCACACCTGTACCAGCAATAATCAACGGTGCAGTTACTCCTTTCCAGACATGCAAACCATTCCTTCTGAGACACTGGGTGAGGAGGGTGACCATAGTTCTCACCCAAAGATTTTAGGAGTGTTGGAAAGAGATATAAGACTTCCAGGTCTGGGGGAAAGTGTTTCTCTGGAGAGACTTTACTGCTTGGGGATGGTCAGGAGACACTGATTGAGCAAACACTCCCATTGAAAAACTACACTGCACTTGGAGCCAGCAGGGATATTTATAGCCAGGTTTGTTTGAATGGCCGTAATAGCTGAGCTACAGCTTTTATTCTCCAGACAGCTCCAAAAAAAAATCAAGGTAACGACACTGGTGGAGCAGGAAAAGTTCCACTGTTGCTTTTCATGCGGCACTTGTCTCTCCCTGGCGCTGATGACAGCCTTTTCACAAGTACCCCAGGCACCTTACAGAGAGAACAAGACATGAGTATGTCATGGCATGAGTGCAAAAAATGGAATGAAAGTTACCTTGTACAAGTCTGAGTCACTTACTGTTAAGACAGAACAAAATCCTGAATCTCTCCTGTTCTTTCATTTGCTTTCACTCCTGCCTAAGGAAGGGTTTTGATCACACTTTCATTTTAGCTAATAAAGGGTTCACAAGTAATATATTTACAAGAAACAGTAACACTGCTCTTTTGAGAGAGACAGCACTGACTGTCTAGGAACAGACAGTAAATAACCTGGCCTTGTAAATGGGAAAGAAGAAATTTCTTGGGGTTTTGGGTGGATTCTAAACATTTCATCTTATTCCAGCATGTTTTCTAGTCTCGGAGCAGAAGTGATCAGAATCAAGAGAATGTCACAGTCTTTTGCAAAAAATCTCAGAAAAAGATTGAGTCAAGAAACAACTTCAACTGGAAAGGAACACAGGAACAAGATCTTCATCCACAGCAGCTCCTGCTGCAGTACTGCAACCCTGACACTTCTTCTTGAGCCTGAACTAGGAAAAAGAATTTGGAAGCCTGGTGGTAACAGAATAACCCATAACACCTTCAGAACAAAGCTGTTGACCAGACTTTTCTCTATTGGTCAGGGTGATTAGCTGGTCAGAAAGTGTAAGGAAAAAAAAGTTGCTTAAGAAAACCACTCCAAACTCTAATTATGTTCTAAAGAAACATAATTTCATCTGTTTCCATTTTCTAGGGAAAAAAAACCAAACAGACCTAAACTCCATCTAAGCATGGCTGAAATCTCTGCCTTGGGGAAAAAATCTTGCATGTTCCTTTCCCTCCAGCAGACAGGCAGTGAAGGCAATATTATAGTCCTTCAGGAGAGCCTTCAGGGAGACACCAGAGAAAACTTCCAATATCCTTCTCCAGGTTTGTTTGCATTAAGCTGACATTTTTAGTGATAGGCATTTTCAGATTTGTGAAGAAATATATTTTTCTTTGGAAAGTCATTTGCCAGAAAATTTCTACCACCTCAACTATTTCAGATTCCTCCTTTATCTTTGGAAGTGCTGTCTTTTGAAGTGCAGGCACGAGAAGACACTTATGACATCTCTACAGGCACACAGGCTTTACTATAATCACAGTCTTGTGCATTATAGCACATTCTTTAGAAAACAACCAGTTGGAAAGAGCAGAAATAAATTTCAGCTTCAGGATGTTACACCATTCTTTAACACCTCAGGGATAGGACACTATCTAGAAGGATGAAAAGCTGAGAAAATTGAGATGTTCAGCCTGGAAAAGAGAAGACTTTGGGGTGACCTAATTGTGGCTTTCCAGTACCTGAAGAGGTCCCACAAGAAAGCTGGAGGAACTAATTACAAGGGCCTGGAGTGACAGGACAAAGGAAATAGCTTCAAATTGGCAGACAGCAGGTTTAGATTAGATATTAGGAAGAAATTGCTTATTGTGAGGGTGGTAAGGCCCTGGCACAGGTTACCCAGAGAAGCTGTGGCTGTCCCACCCCTGGAAGTGTCCAAGGCCAGGTTGGACAGGGCTTGGAGCAACCTGGGATAGTGGAAGGTGCCCCTGCCCATGGTAGATATGGATGAGCTTTAAGGTCCCTTCCAACCCAAACCATTCTGTGATTCTATGAACCAAAAAACAAAGCAGTTCCTTACACCTTCTTCTCAGACTGGATGCAATCGGCCTCTTCCAGCGATATTTTGGTGAGGATCCACTCTTCTGCATCTCCGCACTCTAAACCAGGAGCGAGCATCCCACGAGCGCCCCGGGAGGCCACCTGACTCAGAGACACATCTCTGAATCACCAGCACCTACTCCCCGTGGGAGGGAAAGGGTAGTGAGTTACTGCTGGCCTGGAGCAGGACTAAATTATTCCCTCCCCACATGCAGGTGCTGGCTCAGCTATTTTGACCCAGCGTGTGGGAGGGCTGAGCCAAGGTGTTACCCAGCCCTGGGAGCTGCCCACCCTCTCCTGGTCTCTCACTGGGAGCGGAGGCTCAGGCAAGCTGCAGAACGGAGGAAGGTTTATATCCCCTCTTCCTACTTTCTCTAGACAGATGAAACCACAAACCAATTAAACTATAAACTATCCCACACTTCTTTCCAAATTAAAGCTGTGTTTAATACACAGCCATTGTGTACTTTCCACTGTGAGCTCTGCTTTGAGAGTCTTTCAGAAACCATCAGCGGAGACGAGGAAGCTGAAAGTTAGCAAAAGGCACACCTTGTAGCATCCTGAAGTTGCCCATATTGTTAAAAAAAAAGAGAAAATTATTCTATTTTTGTACCTCTTGGTACTCCTATTGTTGCCAAAAATAATCATATTTCTGTCCTTTCAAGACACAACCAAAGACTGACTGTCTTGTATTGTGTATGGAGCGACTCCATGGTCTGGATAAGCTTTATCAGTGAAGTGTTTGAGTGGACTTCAGCCACAAAAGACATGAGGTATAAGGGTAAACGTTCAATGTAGCAAGAACCAATTATACAAACAAGCATTAGGGTTATAAACTTAAGTTCATTAATTCGGTGCACTTAGAAATCAGCATCAAAAGTAAATGACAATACTACATAGCAACAGCAATGATGAGCATAAACAGGAGTGTTTTAATGGCAGCAAACTCCAGAAATAGGCACCTTTTTCTGAGCCAAGAAAACTCAATTTCCACTTGGCACAAAAGAATCAATTAGATATGGCACTTACTGGTCAGCTGAGAGCTGGAACACCTCTCCTCTCTTCTAACACTTCACTGTGTACAAATCAATGATCAAAGCAAATCCAGCCATACAACTCTGTGAGTTTGTAATAAAGCCATTCATTTCTGGAGCCTGTTTCTCTGTGTGGAACTTTCTTATAGAGATAGGTGCTGTCATAACCAGTGTACATTTCTTGGCAGAGGGAAAAGGAGCAGAAAAATCAATGCATTTGCAAACTCAAAACTAATTGAGCCATTCCCAGCACTGCATGAATTGCAGCAAGGCAAGGACCCATTTAATGACTGAGATGTTTTATCTTGAATCCAGGTACCTATGTGGCTTAGAAGAGTATCTCATTTAAAGGAAACTTCAAGTGAAGAGCATAGGCAGAGATGAAGGCTAAATCTTGTTTCCTTACACAGTGAAGTGGGTAAGATGTCAGTAGTGCCAAGAACTCCAAAGTCCAGTGAAAGCCAAACTTTGGAGAAGATTTTATCTGAGTCTAAGGAAGAAAATAACCCTAACTGGAGCTGGCTTAAGTGCAAGGCCTGGTAAATGAACCAACCTGTGTGACTTGGGCACTTCATTTTCCTCGCAAATCCTGTTATTACACAGAAGGAGGACTGTAAAGTGCTCCAACCAACACATTAATTTAATGGAACTATGCTTCATCTGTTCTATACTTCCCTGGAAAGCCCAGCTTGAACAAAGTGATTGCAAAATGTACCCTACTGTTAACATTTTTCTGCATTTCAATTGTTCTTTAATGTCTAATTTCAATACAGTCCATAGAATAGAATCACAAAACAGCCAAGTTGCCATATTAACTCAGGTTTCTGAACAGAATTTCCTAGTAAATAAGGCCATCTCCAATCTGATGTACAGAAAATTCCTGTCCATCTTTCCTTATCTCCCAGTCCTCTCCCCAAAAATGGCAGTTCATTTTTTTTTCTCTTTACTTGCTCCTCCAGTTGTCTGCAATGTTCCTAATGGGCATAACAAAGAAAGAGAAGAAAAATGCAATTAACTTTTTCATCTGTTTTTAGACCCTGGCATAAGAAAAACACATGAGTACTTTGATTGTTCCTGTGCAAATGTTCCTGCCTTTGGACACTTCGCTTGCACAGATGTCAGAACAGACACAACCAGATTATTCTTTCCTGTGGTTTTTTTTCAAGTTATTTACAACATAAATCTTTAATTCCTTCTTATTGAAGGCATCTGTCCTGATATCTGCCTCTTCCATCTGAGGAGCCCATGTCATCTTATGCAAGTCCTGCTATTCAGGTTCCAATTCATCTTCTTGCTTGACATTTTCCTAGCTGGAAACTGTGTCTGTAAAGCACCTCCAGAAATGGAGGTGTGATGCTTGGTAGAACTTAATATCCTAGATAGGCTGAAGAATATTTAGCCTGCTCTTACAATAACCATCACTGTGCTGTTAAATGATGCCAAGCCACAAAGTACCTCATCTGAACGATGGGATTAGTCCATTTTGTGACAAATATTGTAACTGTAAAAGCATCTATCACAAAATCTCTTAAGGCCAGAAAATATTTCCTGACATAATGTCATCATATACACACAGATCACAGAAACTTCTGAAATCCGGAACTAACACCCTTCCCCCAACCTGCAACAGAAATTTTACACATTCTTGAAAATGTCAAGATGTATGGAAAGGATTCACTCTATTTTTGTCCCAGGACCTATATCATAGGGCAGAGGAACAACTCTCTGTCAGGCAGGAAGAATATTCTAATAAGCTAGAGATTGGAAAACTTTCCTCACCAAAAATAGTTCATTGAAAAGACTCTATACAAGTTCAACATGCTTCCAGGAATGATCCTCAATCCATCAACAGGTTCTTTAAGGGAAAGAGATTTTTCTCAAGAAATACAATACATTTGATTCAGGGATGGGAACGACAACGTTTGTAACCTCAGAGAATCAAGCCTACATCTGTCCTAGACTCAATGACCTTATTCTGTTTAGTTACTGTGCTATTTAACTTCAGTGGTGTGGCTTCTTTTATATCTGTAACAGTGTTATTAAATGGGAGTAACCCTTTGAGGAAAAGTAGAGGGGACAAGGGAAACAAAGCTCTGTTCAAGGAGAAAGTAACAATGGGAAGAAGGTCCTTCACTGTGGTACTTTGTCAGAGACAAGAGGTAGCTAATGGAGAGAGCAGGAGCAGGCTGGGACCAGCACTGAGAGGAGATCAGAGCGTGTCTGCTGTCCTGATGGAAAGGTTTGTGTTTCCCCAAGCAGCTCTCAGCTAATGGGCTCATCACTCTTCCCGTGTGCTCCCATACAGACAGCAGTCACAGAGCAACGTTCCCAGGGATGCAACTCAAGCTCTGTCACTTCCTTTTCCATCTTCATCCTCTGCAAAGATATGACAATTCCCTATGGAGCCAGAGTTTGCCCCAGACCTGCTGAAGGCACAAGATTCTGCCGTAAAAATGTTTTTTACCTGATAATAATAGGCCAAATGAGAAATGCCGAAAGAAGGGAAAAATCAGATTCGGGGTATGATGAGATTCTCAGTGCTCTACTTGCACATTCTCCAAAATGCACTGAACCAAGGACTGGTTCCATGGCTAATAAATCTACTTGGTTTTTGCTTTAATCCAGATGAAAGGAATATCCAGCAGCAGCAGAGAAGGAACAGGCTGTGAATATTAAACACATATTTGTGCAAAATAAAATGCCTATTTCGTAAGTGTGTTCCCAAACCTGAAGATAACATCTCCGAGAGATTGGACTGGAAGTTAAAAGGTAAAGGTACTGTGTTTGGGCAGAGCTGAACAACATCCATCATCACTGGAGCATGGAAATCCACAGTAAGGGCTTCAGCAGCTCACATCCCTGGAATCAGTTATCTAATGATTCCTCTTTGCCACAATAACTGCTGCAAAAATCGATTCTACAGCTTTCCTCCAGTCTTGGGCTTTGCATGGAAAAGCAATTGTTTAAATTAATTACTTAGCAAGTACTTTCAGAAGTTAAAAATGTAGCACCTAGCTATGCTCTCTGTTTATTTCACAATCATTTATTTTTTTTTTTAATATCAGCATGTCAGATACACAGATATGTGATTAAAAACAAACAGTTGTAAGGAATGTCGATATAAATAGTAGACAATGAAATAGAGCGTTTCAGTTCATTAACATCTGTATCTTAGGTGACTGCAGGTGCACCTTAATGAATTACATGACTAGTAAAATACAATTAAATGCAGCTGCATATGTTTACAAAACTGCAGAACCAAATTACAGGTATCAGTAGCACCCATAATTCATCCATAATTGACAATTTTCATATTACTGGAATAAGGAATCAAGTCATGCAGATGATTACTGCATTTGCCTTTGAGCACCAGAGACCCAGGTTCATTTCCTATGCAGCACCATAAATGAAACAAATTACATACTTGCAGGTTAAGGCAGACCTGAGAGCAAATGCCCCCCTGAATGACAGCCAAAAGCTCAAATCATTCAGGTTCTATTTAGCTGTCAATAAAAGTTCATGAATGGCTGATAGCTGATATAACTTAAACATATTGTTAATAAAGTATTATTCTTTACAGAAAATTCATCATATATCTGGGGCAGAACTGTGTTCTGACCCCAGTTATCCAGTGGGTGGATTTCCAGGCTTCAAGGACATGACAAAAACACAACAAAGAACGGAATTTGTGATGAAGATTTTGGTTTTCTTTTGTTTTTACTTGTGGCATAGTGATCATCTCTTTTTCTTTGCCAGGACCTTTTCTATTGCAATAACTCCTGTCTACATTTAAATTTCATTTCACCCACAAACCTTGTTAGGACCTCATGCTGTCTGTGTCATTCAGACCTTGCCTGGAGAGGCTACTGAGCAGCCTGCTGTGAGCAGGGGTTTAGCAGAAGGTGCCCAGAAGCAGCACACCCAGGCTGGATGATGCTGTCCAGCTGACAAGAGCTCCTAGTTCCCCTCCCTGCTTCTCTAATTGCTTGTAACACCCTCACAGCTTTGTATTACCAGGGCTATAAATTATCCAGTCAACAGCCAGAGAGATAAGGAGCAGCTGGATTCCAGCACAGATCACGTTAGCTGTATGAAGAGTTATTGAGGGGGAAAATATCTCTGTGTGTATGTAGTATGGACCAGTGTTCAGCTTTGGAGACAAAGTCAGACCTCCTCCATCATTCTATACTCTGCCGATGGCCAGAGAAACAAACACAGGCACCAGCAACCTGCTAAGGCAGAATTTTGGAGGGCTGCATCAAATTATTGTATTGAAGACTGAAAAAACCCAAACAAACAATAAACAAGAAAAAACGATTATTAAAACTGCAATCATCAGCTTAGCTTGATCCTATCATGTGTACACAAACAACAACCCTCCTGACAAACACCTCATGGAAAAGAGTCCAGTTAAAGGCACACCACTGATACGGAGGTAAAACTAGTCACAGTTTCTTCTCCTTTATAAAACACATTGATTGTAGACAAGACTTCTGATATGTGAAAAAAAAAGTAAAAATAATTAAATGCAGCAGTCTTTGTTGCTGGTTCTGTTTTGCTTTAAAATGGATGATGGCCAGTTCATGTTTTTAAAAGCAAGGAAGAAGAGAACTTGAGTGGAGAATTTGCTCAGAGGCAGTGTGGCAACCAGAGATGCCACACTGTAGTAATCCAGCTGCAATCAATCCAGCTATTCTATGCCTGACTCTGTCTTTGGACAAGAGTCCAAACACTCGGAAGAATGAAAGGAGGAGGAAGGGTAAAGGAAAGAATAAAGAGGAGACAAGCTTCCACATGGAAGATATATCAGCTAGGGACTTAACTGATTGACAATTCATCCTTTAGGAAATACTTGACTTCACAAAAAAAGAGCTGCTCATTTAATGACTCTTTCAATATTTATCTTACCAACGGGAAAATTTTAGGTGGCTGCTCTGCGTGCAGGAGCAGAACCCAGAAAAAACGGCTATGATTTCCCTCTGCAAAATTATTGTGGAAGAAATGCAGCAAGTCTAAATTTCCAAAGACAAAGATTAAAAAAAAATTTCTCAGATCATCTATTGGAAAGTCTCTTTGTTACCTTTAAAGTATAAGCTATCAGTAGGATTTTATTTTAAAAGAACGGAAGGACAATTTTACAATTTTGTACTGACAAGTAGGTGTTTGTTATCACTTAGATTTTGTAAAATGCCATAGTTTTATTTTTGGTTGTTTTATGGGTTCTATTACTGAAAGAAGTCATGGCCATTTCTCAACATGACCAAATGGATGATCTCTTCTGTTTTGTAGGTGGGGAACTTGAGATCATGGAATGTCAACTCCTGTAAAGGTGCTCAACTCTTCTAGCTCTTTTGTTACTTGTTAGAATTTGAGACGGGGAATGAGGGGCTGAGGAACATGTAAATCTCAGTTCAAGATACTTGGAGAGCTTCCGTAGTGTTGAATTAACTGTGCTCATTTGGTATCTGAGCATGCCCTACTGATTCTGAACATAGGGCAAAGCTATTGCATTGTTATTAGCAGCAAAAATTGCTTCTCAATCTAAACATTTTTTTTTTTTTTTATGCTTAGCAGACATGAATATCTTTCCAATCTAACACATGTCCAAATCCTTTCAACAGTTACAGATGTGAAAATTGGAGGTTTCCACCCTTGGCTCAACCAGGATTTCTGCAATGCTTTTGCCAAAACAGCAGTTTGTACCCCATCTCACTGCACTGACAGGTTGCATGATGCTCTGTGTCATCAACATCCCTTTATTGCCTACTCATGGCTGAAAATCTGCCCCTGGGGGGGGGCAGCTGACCCTTTGTGGTGCCATGGTTTTAGTCCCAGTAGTGCCCAAATTGTGTCATGGTCACCCCGGCCACTTGCTAACAAAAGTGATCATCAGAGCTTGTTACCTTGGGAATCAGGGAATCACACAAGGGTTTGGGTTCAAAGTGACCCAAAAGATCATCTACTTCCAGCCCCACTGTCACAGGCAGGGACACCTTCCACTAGACCAGAGTGCTCCAGCCGCCATCCAACCTGGCCCAGGAAATCCCAGAACACCAATTTAAATAATTTTGAAGATTAGGAGAAGAAAAGATTATGACTGGGCAGGAAGAAGCCCACCATGAGCCAAGGTGTCACCATCTTTAGGACAATGTAATGTTGAGGAGATGATCTGAGGGGACATGGTCCTTTCTACAGAGTCATTCCTCCAGAGGAGATGTGGGCCACATGACAGCCCAGTATTACCACAGACTCTGAGATTAGTGTCCCCCTTGACATCCTCAGATCAGATTGGTTTGCAAGTGACTCACACAGAGCAAGAAGAGTCCAGATCTATCTCCCGTGGGACCCAGAGGAAGGAGCTTTGTGTAGATGTTGCCCCAGAAGATCCACACCAGCATTTCAAGACTTGGTGGGGAGGTGATTGAAAGCTATTGTGAGCCTCTATCCACACAATCCTCCCACTGCTCTGCCCCCCGAAGAAAGACAGCCCCGTAATACATCCCAGCCTTAGCAGGAGCTACTTATATCCTGTAGTAGGAGGCTTTACCAGCTTCGCTGAGTTTCGAAGTGATATAACACAAATCTGTCACCACAGATGGTCTCGCCGATAGCATCTGTGGCTGAAGTGCCGAGAAAGGAAGCCATACTTCTTACCACTGTGTATAAAAAGAAAACTCTCCTGCAGTAATATTTCACTGCTGACAGCATAGCATCTCTGTTAAAAAAAGAAATGCTCATGTATCCTAATATTCTGCCTTTCTAAATAATAAAATCAATCTCCATGTTAGCAGCTTGTCTAGTCGATATTTCCCTTATAAAGCTAACTTGTATTCCATTTCTATGTCCAGGATAATCTTTAATGGGTGGATAATGAACACATTACAGATGTGATTTTCTGTATGTTACAAAAATTCCTATGTCTTCATTAACTGAAAGGGGGGCAGCTCACAGGACTATTTTTCAACTCTGACTTCACAGCATACACGAATCTCTTCACTGTTATTTTGTCAAGATTTATTTTGCACACACAGATACATGTAGAATTCACATCATGGATTTCTCTTCCATATCTATAATCACAGCCATCTGATTTAGCCACATCCACAACTACATACCCTGCCTGCTAATGTATTTCCCTGAGATTTATTTCAGTGCACCAACAGGATTGTATCTCTTCCTCAGCGTTTTCAAATGGTCAATTCTAGGAAAGAAAAGAAGTCCCCAAAGTTATCAAAATGCTGTATTTCCATTTTCAGTAAATGTGGAATGCCTCTTTATCAAATAATTTTATCTAAGCCACAGGAGTGGCTGGGCATTGCTCTTGATCAGTAAAAGCTTTTCTGGAAGTACAAACGTCTCAGTGTAAAAGTCCATTACCTCACATCCCTTGTAAGATATAAGCAAAGGCTCTTTACTTCAGAAAAGTCTGCACAAGCATAAATTCAGCATGACCTGAAACTCCAGACCAGTAAGTCAAATTTCTTTACATTTATATCTCAAAAGCATGAGTCTGCAAGGTAAATGCCATGACTCCTTTTGCCTTCTAATAGACACTTGAAAATTAGGATCAGTTTTAACTGCTTAATATATGACAGAACTTAACTTATATGATACCTAAATCTAGGCACAGAGTACAAATATAAAAAATAAAAAGCCATAGGTAGACAGCAGACTTTACATAGTTGCGTTGTGATAGAGTTTAAACAAACATACCTTGAGAAAAACATTAAGCTGTAATCTGTTCATACACCTTCCAGAAATGGAATTTGACAGGAACATGTGTTAACTTTACCATATTTAGAAGGCATTTTTAAGTTTAGAGGTAATTAACAGTTATAAAGCCCTGCTTTCCTTTTTTTTTTTTTGGTCTATTTTTTCTAAAGACTTAAGATCATAAGCTGGACTCCTGACTTTTTCCTATCTAGTCTGGTGCCCTGGTGTCATTAATTTGTAACAAGAGTAGGAAGAGGAGAGACCTAATACCTGGTTTGCTACATGGTAATTGTGACAATAAGAGGACCTGGTATGGCACAAAAATGGCTTTAGCCACCTACTTTATGATATCCCTTGCTGTTGAACAGCTGACAGAGACACATGTAGCATATTATGACAAGATGACCTTTAAAGGTCTCTTCCAACACAAACTATTCTGCGATTCTATGGTATTATCTTAATACCACCTTTCAGGTAGATGTATGTTTCAAATATGAACAGCTTTGAGAGGAGAGCAGGGAAACTAACCCCCAGAAACCTGGGGAACAGAGAGACAGGTAGGGATGACAATCTTTCCTCTTTTGGCCTCCAGCCATGGATATTACACCCTGTTCTACTTCTCCCTTGTGCCCTGTTTCGATTTCATGCACAATCCTTTCTTCAACATATGGATGCTCACACCCTGGGGTCAGCTGAAATCAGGACACATAATTCCCTTAATACAGTGGGACATCAGGTCAAGTTTGGATGGAAAACGTTTTGATTAGAAGGATTTATGTTAGAAAAGTTGCTGGAAGGTGTCTGAAGATATCCTTTCATAAACAAAAGGGCTGAGACAAGTGCTAAAATTGCAAAGTCAAAAAAGCTTTCGAAAGCACTATCCAAGCTGCTGTTAGGTCTAAACCTATGACATTAATCCTGAGCACAAGTCATCCATAATTCCATGTCCCCTGCTCCTCAGGACCCTGCCTGGATCAGTGTAGTTCAGCCAGTGATGCAGACTGTGCAATACTTACCCTTCTCTTCAGCATTCATTTGAGGCCCCTCTGCTTCACACCCAGCTCAAAATCCAAATGCAGCAATAAATGAAACAATAAACTTGCTGAATTTCCCACAAAAGAATACTTTATTCACTATCTTACTTACACAGGCAAAGAGATGGGTGTCCTGAGGAAAATACAAGCACTGAGGAGCCCTGCCTCAGGGAGAGCAGCAGGCTCAGGAGACTCATGGAGAAGATGTCACTTTGTCTAAAATCTGCATGGGACAGACAAACGGGATAAATGGATGTTTTAAGACTTAGCTGAAATGAAAAACAGCACCATCAGTCATTTTATTGCTGTTGCAGAAAGGTTTCTCTCTTTGCCATGTGGGGAAACTGATTTTGCTGAAATGCTTTGCCCGTGGAAATTCTGCACTGTCAGCATCAGCTTTCCATGGATCAAAAGGATCCCACCAGCAAGGACCCCACGTGCTGTCCCACCTTTCCCCTGGTGGTCCACAAGACACCAATATTCATTTCACATTGGTCCACAGAACCACATTAAGCCCTTAAGGTTTGCTTTCCGTTTATTATTATTAAAAGCTTAGCAATAAGGCGAAAATTGCAGGGAACCCACTGTAATTTTTGGGTTGTTTTGGCCAAAAAACTTGTACAACCATCGAAGAATTGTACCAAATCACACCCATTTTTAACCATAGATTTTACATATGAAATCACTAATCGGACAGTGTTTGGAGAATTTAGATATTTCTTAATTAAATGTCCAATTTTCTGTGATATATATAAACTATTGTGTATTTTTTAGCCTCCCTATGGAGTGATATCTATCATTTTCAGCAGGAATCCAGGGCTATTTGTTTTTCAAAGATAGCTCTTTGGAATTAATTACTCTGGTATTAGACTAAGTGACAAAACAGGTAGTGCAGAACCGAGGGTAACAAGAAATTTTGTCTTGCAGCTTTTTAGAGTAAAATTATTCTCCTAACCTGACTGACAGCATACCATTAATCACTATTTAACAATTATTACAGCCAAGACATATTAAAAAACAACTCTAGATTTCTCACTGCTTGTTATGCTTATTTCATTTTCTAATTGCTGGCTTAATTTTTTAAATGTCAACAAAAGACAATTAAATCCTTGTTGTAACTGTTCAAGCCAAACATATATAATGAAAACTTAATAGATGCATCCCGTTTAAGATTCTGTTGGAGTTTCTTCCATCTGATGGCACCGTATCAAATATGACAACTGCTCTCCAGTGCCTCGTGTCCAGCCCACCTGAGGTACCTCTGCTCCATCCAGTGACTTTGGGTGTTGTTTTGGTGCTCCTCAGAAATGGCAGACAGTTAAAATCTCCACTAAGACATTAATTATTAAGCTGTTTCCCAAGATGTCAGAGCCAAGATGGTAATTGCAAAATGGCTGTCAACATTTTGACTGAAAAGTACTGGTTTAGCCTTATTAACCACTCTCTCTGCTGTGATTGTCAGAAAACAGCACAAGGCAATGTTTTATGGTCACCAGCGGACTCAGGGATGCTGCCTGATGAGTCCTCTTTTCGACACTGAGAGCTGCAAAGAAAAGAACAAAACTGAGCAGCACCTGCTGACTTGCATGAGTTTTGTGGCTCAGGGTACAGTGATAAATCAGGTTAAATGAGAAAGCTGGTTTATTATGTTCTCATCCTCCAGCAAACTCTTCCTAGCTTCTGCCACGGTTTGTTGCCATCTTAGTTCTGCAGATAAAACCCTTTATTGGGTCATAACATACACTGGATCTCTGAAAGCAACGTGCTTTGCAGGGAGGATGGGAGCAGCACATAACCACAGGGTGAGCAGGTACAGAAGGTAAAACTCAGAGACAGTGTCAGTCATAGAATCATTACGGTGGAAAAGACCTCTAAGATCACCAGAGTCCAACAGTTAACCCAGCACTGCCATGTTCACCTCCAAACCATATCCCCAAGTGCCAAGTTCACACACCTTTTGAACCAGTCAGCCTGGCTGTGTTAAAAACCAGAAAAAAATCATCAGTGGTTGATGGCCATCACAAGAGCAGTGATTCTAAGATCAGACACAACCTGCAAAAACTTTCAGAGACAACCTTAGAAATGACAAAATAGCTCTCACAGGGGTGTAAACCCTGTTGAAGTCAATTAGATAACATGTTCTCTGTGCCACCTTATATGGGATTTCAGGTGAAACACAGGTAACATGGCCGTATATTTTATATATATCAGCCTAAGAAAGCCACGGGTGAAAATCTGCCAGCAGGAGTGTGACAAAAATCACATCACCAGGCCGAGTAAATTTCCATATTCATGAGTTCAGCACAAAGGAGAGGGACCCCATTTTACCCTATTAGCTTTCAAAATGTGTCACAGCATAAGGAGCTGAACACAAAATACAACATCCAGCATACAACAATAGCTCCACATATGGAAATGAATCAAGGAAAAAAACCTTTCTAAAGGATGTGTTGTTTCAGAAGATAGTGACCTCCAAAAATAGAAAACTTGAAAGAGAAGCTCCCTTGCTCCCGGAGTTTTGTTAGAGAGCACAGTTGCCATACAAAAATGAAAACAGAAACTAAGTTTAAAGTAAATGGATGCTTTTTACTGACTATTGGGTTGCTGACAACAGATGTGTTTTCTAGTCTCTGGCAAAACATTAGAGAATTTCCTGTTGTAGGAGTAGAATTGCACAGAGAGGCATCACCAATGACCCAGCTGAGTCCAGTAAGAAAGAGAATATCCAGCCATAGAGTACTTTACTCCCTTTGCTTTACAGCAAGAGGCTACAAACCAACAGGTCCTGACCTTCAGCTGAGCCTTCTGACAAGAATAAAACTGTGGGACTGGAGCAGGGGGACGATTAACTGAGACCAGACTGTGACTGGAAAATAGAAGGAAGAAGAAAGTTTGTGTTAGGAAACTGCCAGGGTGGATGTGGGATGATTGATCAAGTCAGCGTCATAACGTCTCAGAGGCTCAGGAAGGGGACAGGGAAAGGCACGGTAGTGAATTTATTTTTAATTGCTATAGGATTTTTTTCTTTTTTTACCCCTAGGACAGAGAAAAGGTGGGGATGTGCATGGAAGAAAGGGCTTTTTGGGCCAAACTCCATATGTTTCTGCTTGTGTCTGATTCTTTTTCTGTTTCTCTTTTTAGAGTGAAAAAAATTAAAACATACATCTTAATAAGTCCTTTTTTAAAAATAGGTGAAGATCCAAGACTTTCTTGAAGCAGTTGCCATGGAGAAGCTGTTCAAGTGAAGAATAATTACTAGGGCAAAATCACATACAATATGGGGACTGATCCTTCAGATTTTACCCATGCAGAACTCCCACAGAAGTCAACTTGTTATCACATATTTTTAGCAAGCCAGGAAAAGAAAAAGAACTCATACTTCACTCTTTCTAAATGAAAAAAAAAATCATTTGTTTGCATAACACAGCAGAGAGAATAGGCTTTTTCAGCAAAAGTCTAGGAAAAAGACTCTGCAAGCCATCTTGTAGCACAGGTGGGATGTTTTCACTTTTAGGATCAAAGAAGTTAATTACTGAGCAGTAATTTGTAAGTGCATAGTGTGCTCTTTCCCATAGTATCAGAAATATTGCAGAATGTGTGCTTAAAACAAAATGAGGTCCCTCTTTTTCTATTTAATCAAAAATAATTGCAAATCCAAAGAGAAACATTTTTATACAGGTTCCAGCTGGCTATTGATGCTGACTTGCAGAAAGAACCAACATTTCTTTGTCCTGAATACACATAACTCCAGAATTAGAGATTTGTCTCTTCAAACAGCAGTGGTTACACAAGGACTCCTAATGCTTCAAACTGCACCTTGCACAGAAGTTCCAGCAAATGAATTCCCCCCTCACCTTCATTGCCTCCTCTACTCTTCACCTCACCCAGTCTCAAAGCAAAGCTCTGAGGCCAGGAGTGTTCCCCTCCCAGCTCTGAAGGCACTTTTCACTGGGGATGTGCCTCTTGCATTCCTCAAAAGAGTCCCGTGCCCAGGTGCTTCGACGCTGCCCTGCGATATCGTCGTGCTGGAAGCACACAGTGCTCTTGTCAGGATCTGTGCTACCGAAAAAAAGACACAGCTCTGCTAGATAGCTCCTTTCTATCACCCTGCAGAATAGAGGGATAACAGCTACCACAGAGCTGGCTGAAGCACAGCCCGTGGACAGAATAATCCCACTGGGCCATGCAACACAGCCCTCATCATTTTGCCATGGTGCTGGGACATAAATTCACAGGGCTGTGGGTACAGCAGTAGATGGAAAACTGCTGGCACAGCCTGAGCTCCACTGCTCTGGTAAGAGAGATCATCCCTGCCAAATTTTGCTGCCTTTTACCCAAAACATGCCACCATGGAAGCACGACAAACAGAAAGAAAGGAACCCTCATTCTGGGAAACGTGGGGTATTTATGCTGGTACAATTAGAGATGTGTAATTGCACAGGTGTAATTACACCAGTTAACTTGTCCATGTAGAGAATATCCACAAACTCTCAAAGGCCCATTCCCAAAATAGCAATTCCCATTCATGAAACATCTCTGGAAAACGGGGACAATACTTAGAGACATGATGATCTTCAAATGGATATTTCTGTTGTGTTTTCATCTGCTAAGCAAACTACAAAACTTACTTTGTAGTGCATGCCCTGTGATCATAACACATGTGATGGGCCTATTTCTCTTGTCCAACATCCATTTCAGAGGAATAATAAAGTAATCACAAGTTGGGATCAGGCTTACAAGACCTGTGGTCCTCATCCTGCAATTTAATCCTAAAAGGAGTGTGAGTATATGGGTTCCCAGGTAGACTGAAGTCCAGCATTGCCAGCTGCAGGGCTGTTAGGAAGCCCAGGTCTGACCCACATCACCCAGGATTCTCAGCATCCTTCCTGTGCTGTACTTGGCAGAAACTTTCCCACAGTCTTAAGCAATTTAGTGGTTTGGGTATTATATTGAGGGAAACCTTAAAAAAACAAACAAACTCCACAACCCAGTAATAAGATGATTTTCTTTTCTTCAATTATCCCAATTAAGTCACCAGTTATCATCTCCTACAGCAGTAAAAAGAGAACACAATTAGGAAATTTAATTAATTAAGCTGAAGGCAATGATACCTATTTTAAACCCCTCAATCCAGTAAGAACAGCAGACCAGATCAGTGAAGCAGTGAATGTTTAGTGCTGAAGGGGGCATTGAGCCCAAACATGAGATGCTGCAAGCAGGGGGCTGGCTGGGGTGATCCATCCCTCTCCAAACCAGCACCTGTCTTAGAGGTGTCTTCTATATCCTCCTCACAACCAGAATTAAAACAATGGCTGTCCTCTATGTCAGACTGAGGGATGTGAGAAACAATCATCTCCTTCCTGAGGTACAAAAAAACAAAGCTAATGTGGGGGCATAAATGTATGTTTTATCATTATAAATAAAGACACTGTATTCCATTGAAGTCAAAAATATCAAGAAAATCAGACTGATAAAGGGTAAGGATCTGGTTCTTGACAGAGCCAAGCCCTCAGCAGTTCCCAGAAACTCAGGATGACTCTACTAGAGCAGTAGGACACCAAAGTTAAAAAAATAAACAGTAGGATGGTATCTAAGCTGAAAACTAAATGATAAGAGCTAAAAAAAATAACTACAGCCTTAATGAGCTATGCTTAAAATACAGGCAATGAAACCCCAGTGAGGAGGAACTAACAGCATTATTCACTGCTATTTTCATAAAATGTTGTAATGTTTGCACAGATGCTGAGGAAGCCAGCCCAGCTCAGGCTCACAAATTGAGGTGGAAAAGATGAGTCAGGAGAGGTGCCGAGAAGAGTGACCCAATTAACATCCACGAGGGGACTGCTCTACTAATTCCACACTTTTCCTGAAAGAGGGAAATTGTGAGAAAACCAAGCTGAAAATACATCATTTAAAATTTCTGTCCACTCAGAGGGAGAAGGTCCAAATGGTGCAAACTCCATTTAGAGACAGAAGACAAAAAGTGTGGTGAGACCAGGGCAGATGGTTGGGATGGAAGGGAAATGCCTCTTTCACTTGAAAACAATCTGGGGCCAGAAGCAGTGGATAATGGAGAGGCTGTGAGTTGAAACGCAGCCCTCAGAGACTGCCCACAACCTCCCACATCTTCTTATACAAAACCAGCAGGAGTCAGTCAGCAAGACACTTTGGGTGGCCTCTTCAACATGGTAAAAAAAAAAAAAAGTTCTTTTCTGTGCTGTTTCACCATGGCAGAGTGCAAGAGCAGTTTTGATGTAAACTGAAACAAGCTGCTAAGAACAAAAATAGCTGCACATTCATTTTATCTAGTTTAGGTAAATTGGTGTAAACCTGTTTGCCAGCCACCTCCCTGGAAAGAAACTGGAGTGCCAGGAAAAAGGAGGAGATGAGGAGGGTGGTTATCCCTGGAAGAGCAACCACTGGGGCAGAGGGAGAGCCAGGGTGCGTGAAACACGAGGGTTTGCCTTTGAGAGGGCAGGAAGGGATGTGAAAAAGGGAGAAACAACAGCAAGATTTGAGAAATAAATAAATGAGACAGAGGGGGAATGGAAAAAAAAAAAGCAAAGAGGGAAGAACAAAGCCTGGATCAGCCCTTGGTGTTCTCTGAGGTGTGACTTTAGGGGGTGTCACCACAGGAGAGGAGAAATTTGAGAGTTTTACATTGGGGCTGTTTAGCTACAGCAGGGATGGGCTCCTGAGGGGCAGAGGACAGGCAAAGCTCTCACAGGAACTCCATACAGATCTGGGGAAAAAAGCCCAAGGCAGGGATAAGTCAGGAAACAGGAGCCTATGACTTAATTTTTGGAAATGGCAGCAGCAAATACTCTCACTGGCATAACTGAGAGTGCCAGAGACATGACATTACAACTCCAGCAAGAATGTATTTAGAAAAGCACTTTTCTATTGATAACATAGCTTTCCAATAAATAAACACAATGAAAATAAAGCATTTAGTGTTGTGGAAATAAGATTGCAAAATACACATGGAAATGAACTGATGATTTACACACAATTAGAGATTTTCTGATTTTCTGTCTCTCATGATTTTCTGCTGGTAAGTCTATAAAAAAAATAAACAAACAAACTTGAAATACTTCTCATGAATTCCCAGAAGCCCAAAGAGCACATTTTTTAGAGCTGGTATCTAACTAATAGAGAGAGAGAGAGAATAGCAATTAAATAAGAAAAAGAACCAACAAGCAACTCATTCCTAAAATGACTCATTCCTCACTTAAAAGGAGTCTCTTTCCTCTGCCTCCATTGCCCTTTAATAGCTCCATCATGCCAACACCACTTCAGGTCACGAAAGGATAACAAGCCCCAGTTCTTTTCAGGATCATTTCCTGCTATCCCGTGCAGGGAGCTTGATGTCACCTTTTGCTGTACAAAGCCGGTTCCTCATCCAACCTGAGCTTTTGATTTCTTCCCCTCTTCGGAGACTATTTTTGACATCTTTTATCCAGGATTTTTTCTGTCAAAGAGCACTTGTTGACACTCCTGCCTAACAGCTCTTGCATTAGAACACAGAGCCATCTCGAGTTAATTTGCAGATGGCCACTTGTTTTTCTGGGAAAGCCAAGGTTCCCAAGGCTCTGCAGTGGGATAGCTTCCCAATCTGGCATTTTCTGTGCCGAAAACATGACTGCTGTACTTGCTGTGCCTAATGCACACAGCAGCATTTGGTTTTGTGCTTATGCCTCCCCAAGAAGCTGTAATGCTTCAGAGATAATTAACCTGTGGACCTTTTGACATTATTTGCAGCAGAAATGGGTTTTAGATGTCCACATAGGCTCTATGAGCATAACAGGTGAGAGATGGCCCATTCCTGTAGCTGATGGACATATGAAAATAACTTTCCATAACTGTCCATGGCTGCTTCCACACAACAGCCCTATTCACTCACAGTGAGGAGCTGAGGCTCCCACAACAGTACTTAGGGTCTTTGTTTCAGACCCTATTTGGAAACACATTGCTAATTCCCACTGTTACTGGATAAAGGCACATTCCATTGCTCCTGAGCACAGCGGTCTTCTTCTCTGCATATCTGAAAATAGAGGGAGCAGGGTACCAAGAATCTGGATGAGATATGGATGCCTGTTCCTGGAAGGGTAAAAAAGCAGGGGAATAGGAACTTCAGGTTTTCCTTTTAGATGAGGCATCTCCATCATTGGCAAAAGTGTCTTATATGCTGATTATAGGGCAGAGAGAGGAAAATATTGTAAAATGCTGATTTCACTGTTCTTCCAGATAACACAATAGGAAAAATAACTCAGATGTCAATCTGTGCTCTCTTTCCATTCCAGGACAATGTATTACTAACAACTGGCACAAGAAAGCAATTTAGTGCTTAATAAGTACCTAAGAGAATTAGGATACTAATGACTACAACTGAACTACTCAACAGCACCTAAAATCCAATGAAAGCATGGTAATAAACTGAAAGAGAAGTTAGATTACGTGCTTCAAAACTCTCTCCTTTCTTCTTTCAAATTGGCTTTAAAAGCTTGTTTTGTTAATTACTTATATACCTGTGTTTTTGAAAAACAAATTGAACCTGGCCCCTGGCTTTCTGCCAAGCATGGAATTTTGGGTGCTAGGTGGTTTTAATAGCTAATGTAACAAATCGTGTGAGAGATTTGGGGGGTTTTATTGTTGTTATTATTGGTTTGGGCTGGGTTTTCTTGAGCTTCTCAGCACTGAATAACTGTCCTTCACTTATCTTCTTGTTTAGGTGTCAGAATAGTGTAAAGGGACTGCTTTCAGAGGGCTGCAGTGCTGGGGGGCACAGCCAAGGACAGGGGCCTCTCTGCAGTCCTGTCCATCCCTGTATTCCTCAGAGTGTTTTAGGATCTGCCAGTTACAGCAAACAGTATTTTTTTTCCCAAAGGGTTTATCAAATAGTTAAACATTAATGCTGTCAATATATATTTCACCAAGACAATTACAATTATCTGGTTTTCTGAAACTCCCCTCCCAGCCCCCACAGTATTTAAATAATTTATGCTAGGAGTTGTGAAGTTAAGAGGCTTAATCCTGAATATTCTTTCATAACAAAGTATTGTAGCCCACAGCACTGAGAATAAAAATAGACATATACATATATATATATCAATTTCATACATGGTCTCCATGTCAGTGAAGTGCTGCAAAATTGCAAAAATACCATTATCAGGAGTAACAGAAGATTTTTTAATTTTTTTTTTTGCTTGAAAAAGAACATCTTGGAGCTCACGTGTATGTGAATTTATTTCAGTAATACTTTGTCCTCAATTTATCAAGATCTTACTGAATCCTGTTGCACTGGCTATTAAGGAGTATTCTTGAGTTTTCACTGAATACAGTCAGGTTTAGCTTCAGCAGGCAGATCCATGAAAAACTGCCCAAGGCCTCTTGGAACTCCAGGCCACACGTGCAGACCCATCCTGTTAATGTGACATGATTGAACTAATGGAAGACACAAAACCATATGGCATTCTTCTAGTTCAGAAAAATAAAACCAGATTAATTACTTAATAAATAAATAACAATTACATGAAATGCAAATGAAAGTAAAGAAAGGCTTCCCAGAGCCCTGTTACCCTGCAGGTCTCTGATTTGTGTCCCAGCAAATTTTGAGGAGCACAGAGTGATGATCATCTGCTGGGCCCAGATCCCTAAGGAGACAAGGTTTGTGGTGCCAGGTACAGGAATGCAGCATTGTGCACTTTGGGAGGGGTTTTAAATGGCTCTAAGAACAATTGTATGAGAAAACTCATAGCAGGTCTGATCAGAGGACTGTGAGTGGTCTCAGAGGGGGATTCTGGCTCTCACCTCACATAGCTGTGGTTTTGAAGTAGTTTGGGACTTATTCAAAAGGAGAGGAGGATGGCAAGAAGGTTCCATACCTTCCCAAAGGACCAGGCAGGCTTCAAAGACAGGAATTTCCAGCACTTGCTTCTCTGTATTTAATCCCAAAGGCAAGGGGTTCCCTGGCTTTTGTATCTCCACACATACCCCCCCAAAATCAAGAAAGAGCTGAAAACAATTATTACATTTTCAAGTGAAAAAGGAAAAAAAAAAAAAGAAATAAACTTTTGGAGATCCAAAGGCCATTATATAGCAGCAAACTATCAGGAAAGCTGAAGTCAGATGTTCCACAGACCCGAGCAGTAAGTGCTGATCTAATTAAATATACAACCAGACTCTCACAGCTATCAAAAGCTGCTTATTAAATTAAATAAACAAAAGCTGATTAATAAGACACTTGGTGTTAAATGGTTAGCCTCCTGCTTGCTCTGCAATGTTCATTCTAGAACAATAAATGAAAAATCATCATGCCTAAGCATGTCTAAATCTGGGCTATAAGGATTCTTAATAAATTCCTGCAGTGAGGCAGACCAAACAAAGAATAACTGTCATGAAAGAATGATACAGCATATAGTAAAAAAGGAAAATGTGAAGCACTGTCACAATTAATATGAGGTCTATTTGACTCTCAGTGAGGAAATAATGAAGTTGATTGGACCAATTTCCTTTGTGACTAAAATGAAGTAGGATTCAGGGGTCCTGCTGTCTGGAAAACATTCCATGGTATTACAGACTCAAGAAATCCAAGGCTACAAGTGTCAGCACACATAAAGGTTGCTCCCTGTCCCCCTCAGTGGCGCAGATGATGACTTGAGTCCCAACCTTGTCAGGTCTGCGTGTGGTGCAAAGGTCCTGGGCAGCAAGATATGTTCAGAGAAATCCCAACCAGGACAGAAAGCTACAATAAAGCCCTTGGCTTCCATTGTAAGTAAATCAGATTAATCTTCTGTTTTCTAACACCAGTATTCCCAAGAGATTCAAACTCCTTCTTGAATCCCAGGTGACCACCTACCTCAGGGTGTGACGCCCAGTGCTCACCAGCTCAATCAGACTGTATCAGTATGGTACTGTGACTAGTTTCTCCAAATAACCAGAATAAACAGTAGAATGGTTCCCTGGCACAGCTGTGGTGCCCACCCAGCAGGCAGCAGCACCCCAGCACTGCTCTCTCCTGACACATCCCACCTCCACCATTCCTGCAATGCACCTGAGCCCAAGGTGTCTGCAGATTACAGCCCGTGTTTGAGGACTTCACTGTTTGGAAAAAAACCCCTCGTTCTAAGGAATATTAGGCCCACATAGGGGGATGCTGAGCTTTTTCAGTTTGACACAGGAATTACAGACCCTTCAACATCTCCTTTTCAAAACCATTCACTTGAGAGTGACAAACTCAGGGAAATATTCCTATTGCATGAGTCAACCAAAAAACCACCTGGGAACACTGCAGCTCACACTTCCCTTTCCAGGGAAGAGCAGGTGAGAAGAAAAATACACACCAGATATTAACTGTGCTGTGTAATACACACTGAAAGGTGTTCGGGTGCAGCTGTGAATTTGTGGCTACAGAAACTTGTAGAGAATAGGGAGAACAAGGTAGATGCAGTCAACCCTGAGACCAGGTCTTTGCTTGTTGGATAATCAAATGAAGTTTCCAAGACCTTTAGCTGAAAAATAATTGTTTTAGAGCTTTTTGCTAGCAGGAAAATTACTGAGAACCAAATTATTAATGTAGCCTGGCTTAGCTACTCTATAACAACTCTGTGAGAACATCCAGGGCACTGAAAGCATAGGGCAGAATATTAAACTTTCTAAATCATAAAAACGAAGACAGAAAATCGACCGGTGTGAGGGTTTCCAGATAGAACAACAAGGGATAAAAAGAGCACTGAGATTTTGCACAGCAAAACATTCCTGTTAATGTTAAATAATGAGGCTGTGTAAGTGACTCGGTTATTAGAATGAAAGATTATTTAAACATCCAGGTAGCTTGTTTATCATTTGTGAAAAAAAGTAAAAAGTACCAGGCAAAGGCCAAGTTGTGGGTTTTTTGTTCTTTCCAAGCAGTGCTCTAATTCAAATTGGTTCTCATTATGCCCAGCGAAGAGATGTTCTAAATGTTAGTTTTTATGAGCCATTATTCATCTGGTTAATAAGAAGGGAGAAGAAAAAACAACAGCAAAATCTGCTTTCTAAGAAAGAGTAACAATTTCCCAAGAGTTATTTGCCAAACTTTCTGTGCTGATTACAGCTAATGGTGGTCAGTGCTTTGCCTGCATGGTAACACGACGCAGGATGCAAGGGGGCATCTCCTAAAAGCTCTTACCTTGGCACTGAAGTAAAACTAACCCAAAACATGGTCTAGTTAAAGCCATTAAATAGAGCAGCTGCACAAGAGTGAGTCACAAATGCATGACCCCATTCCCCAGTGGGATGGTGCCAAGACCTCCCCACTGTACTAATGAGGGAGGTTAACGAGCTCATGCAGAGGTGAAATGGACAGCACAGCCAGTATGGGAAAAATTGGGTCTGATGAAAGGGGAATTGAGGGCCAGCCAGTTATTCATTCTTCACGTGCACTGAACAGAGGAATCACCAGGTGGATCTAGCCTTTCCTGGGCATAAACATGGCAAAATGCTCCTGTTCTGAGGGGGAAGTTGTCTGTACAAAATACCAACAGCAGCATCACAGGACTGATGTGATGAGCCCTGTGTGAGATGCCACATGCAGCCTGTATCCTCCACATGCTATGGTTCAGCTGCGAATCCTGCAGTCAGGAAACATCTCTACTGGATTATGGCTGCATGCCCTGGATTGTTACAGCTTGTTTAAAACTGCTTTTTCACTTTTCACAGAAATACAACACCAAAAGAGGTGGCTTTCCATCATTAAAAGTAGTTCACATCCAATTAATAATTGGTCCTCTAAGGGAGTTTCAAATCAGGGCTTGGACTTGATTTGATATCCCAGGCACTATATCAAGAGGCTGAGGAACAACTTGTTCTTATTCCGTGTGAGTCACATCCTCTCGGCATCCATGCACTCAGGCATTCCTCTAAAGAGGAAAAAACCCTATGTTAATTTCCAGGCATATGATCCTCCTCTGGGGTTTTTTTGCTCTGTTTAAGATTAAGCTTTTAGAGTTATAATGGATATTGCATCATCAGGCTAGCTTTAATATGTAAAAGAAAGGCTAATTATATGCTGTTTGGTGGTGGTAGCAAAAATATAAAAATCAAAGCAGTTTTCTTTATCTTGTTTTTCCTTTGAATCCTCACGGCTCAGAAAGCAAGGAGCTGACAGCCTTGGGCTATGAAGAAAGGCAGGGTGAAATTGGCCCCTGTGCAGACCACAGGCAATAGGCTTGTGCACAACTTTCTCAGGATTGATACGCTCCTGCAAGTTTAATTTTCATCCTCTAAAAGCAGACAGGGCATGCAGAGACTATAGAGCCCAGCTTCCCCTACCAGGGAGAGCAGTTCAGCTCACTCCTCACTGCTTTCCTTGGAAGTGTCTGTACAATGCAGAGCTGAAGTGGATGACATTGGAAATGTTTTAAAATTCCACTTGCCCTGGGGCAGATGGCTGTGCCCTGACCACTGCTCTCCTGTTTCTGGGAAGAAAACATGGACAACACAAAGCCTGGGATCTGCTCAGCACGAGAAGGCGTCTCACACATCTTCAAAGCCTGGTTCTGGCTGAGCCACCATGAAGGTATGGACTGGAAAAGCTCTTGCAACCCAAGAGGCTTTGTCATAGTCTGGAAAGCAAAAGGATTTGATTTTTAACGGTTTGTTCAAATAGATTAAAAGCTAGTGCCCATTATTTTTCATGTTTTCCTGAATTCCAAAGAAATTACAAGACGCTGCCAGCATCCTGGGGGTTTTATTTAGAGTGCTAAGGAATCAAACTGGGGCGGCAGTGGGAGTCCAGCACTGTGGGGGAAATTCCTCTCATCTCCATGCCAATGTTTTCTTAACCAGAGCCAAAGGCAGAGCACTTAGCTGTGCATCCACCAAATACCACAGTTTTTCTGAATTGCCAAATTTGTCCTCTAGTTAATCAGGAACACAGGATGTTCCTCATTCTAATGTAGGGATTGTGTAGGTAAATCATCCTGGTTGGACTCTGGGACTGCATATCCACCCAGCTCTGAATCCATCCATACTGAATTCCCCTCTGCAAAATATTTTCTGTACTTCCAAAATATCCATATAAATGCACCATAGAGTTTATATACTACACAAACTAAAATCTACATTTAAGACGTAGCAGGATGAAGAAAATAACACAGATTCATCACATATTGTGCAGAAACTCACACCTCAGTAGCTTCAGCAACCTTTCCTACATTTGACATGATGGATAAAGAAATAGTTGTAGGGAGAAAAAAAGTGAACAATGCAAAAAATAAATCTTTCTTGGATAAGGAACACAAACACACATTGTTTTGGCAGCAGTCTCTCTAAATGTAGTTTGTGTTTGTTTTGTATATTGATTTTGTAATTCCCTTACAATTCTCTATCCTAGGGTAGACAGCAAAAGTTACTTTATAAGAAAGGTTTAAATGAATGGATGGAGTTGCTGGGGAAACAGAGGTATCATGCAGCTCACCAGCAAGTGCTTGCAAATAAAGACAGGCTAAGGGAGATCAGCAGCTTTTGCTGTGCCATAAAATAAAGGTACAGACAAACCTCCTCAGAGCTGAACTAAACTACCCCCACAAAAAATGATTCCAGCCTCCCAGGGGAGCAAGACATAACCGCAGCAAACGTCCTAAGTGCCTATTCGTGTAAAAGGATGACATAGCAGTGCTGTGTAAATCCTGCTCACCTGCTTGCTTCTCATTTAGCGGGTGATTTACTGGAGCAAACTGCAGTGTGACTACCTGAGCTCTCCGTGACGATGGGCGTTTAATGTCCCTATGCCAGCCTGGGGTCAGCTTTGTCATTCACGTCGGGCACCCAGGCTAATTCAGGTGCATCCCACATCCTCCCCGAGGCACTCATTTGCCTCCTTTCACCATGTGAATGCTTTGTGCACGGCAAACTAATTATTCTACTGTCTATCTGCCTCTCCCCAGCCCTCTAAATCGCCCAGGAATGTAAAGAGGGAACAAACAACCTCATTTCAAAGCACTGAAAAAAAATCAAAGTTAACTCTTGTTCTGAGCTTCCATGTCACAAGTTAGTGATTTCCAGGCAGCCTGAGAAACCTCTCAAATTCAAGCCCCAGAAACTCAAATTCTGAGTTGAAATAAACCCCAAGTACTCGGCTTCTCTTATAGCATCAGTATTAAATTGGTTGCCCTTCCTAATATCCTTGTAATCCTGTCTGCTCCAGGCACGCTTGTTTGAAGTGATTAGAGTGTGAGAAGCATTTCTGTCCCGTTCCTGATAGATGTACAGGAAAGGACAGGTCTGGCTTTGAGCTGCATAAACTTATTCTGTGACCAACTTCAGCAAATGTGACCCAGAATTCATCCCAGGGGTAGAAATGCTTTGTCACTCTTTCACTGCATTTTTTCCCAAACCTACCCTCTTTTTTTTTTTTTTTTTTTTAAACAAAACTTCCAGAAGCTTTTAACATCAGATCCTTGTTGCTCACGTTTTTTAAACTAAATATTCAGAAATGCTACAAGCAACAGATTTTATTGCTTTTTAGAGATCAGATTATTTAGGAAACTGTACAGTTAATGTACACAACCATAGTCAGGAGGTATTCTTGTGGTGTTGTCTTTGTGCAGGGACAAAAAGTAGAGGTTGAATTAGACTGCCAGTTACAAGGAAAAAGAATGTAGCTAAAGTCATCATTTGACTGACTGGAAGCAAATTAGCGGGAGGTTAAGATGGCAGTTTTGATATTATCTTCTAGCAGGAGAAGAACTCAGAAAAGGCAGGTTTCCCAACCAAAGACTTCAAACATTGATAGCAGCAGCTGGCATATTTCTAAACAACACTGTCAGGAAGACATTTTTTCAGACAAGTGCACATAATCTGTATTATTCTGAGAGAACCAAGTGATGAACTGCACAGGAGTGAGCAGTTGGCATGGCTGGCTCTTACAGAGCCCAGTTCTCCTGAGGTGCCTTTCCACATCCTGGGCACAGCTCAGATTTCACCCCAGCAGCACAGCAACAGCTCAACAACAAAAATGCACAAACAGAAGCAGAATGGGCAGAGTGGAAATTTCTGCTCTGTCTTCCCCACAGCAGCTGGACCAAAGCCTCCAAATGCAACCAGGATTGCATCTTTCCAAAGCCACAAACACACACCAAAAAAACCAATCAAAACCCCCAAAAAGACCCAGTCCTTTACTCAACAGAGGATATTTTCACTCATACCTCATTGTATTTACTACATTGCTTCCAGATATTTCCCTCCATCCCCTCTCAGACAAAAAAAAAAAGAAAAAAACCCCAAATCTGCATTCTGAAGGGACAGATGGTCTCACCCCTGAGTTACAACAGGGGAAATATTTGAAGGTGTTTATGTCACAGCTTTCCTTTCCAGGACACTGTGGTTTTCTTTCTGTTTCTCCTTTTCCCTACCAATGCTGGTCTTCCTTGAAGACACCCATTTCAAATTCTTGGCCTAGACAGTCGGGGTATTCCAGGTGGTTTATAGCAATTTAATTTAATTTCAGTTCTTATGTCCCTGCCTCTAGGGTGCTATGTCTTCTTTTCTCTATGTGTTAGTTTGATTTATTTTGCTTTTCTTCCCACTATGATTCTTTTATGATTCTTTTAGCCTTTTCTTAGCCACATCCTATTCCTCTACCACTCTGTCCATACCCCATGCCCACTTAAAGGTGCACCTGTCTGGGCAGAACAGATGGACCTGAGCTCTCCCACTGTGGACCAGTTCTTACCTGGTCCATAGAGCCAGAGGTAATAACAGCTGCTTAAATATATGAATTATTAAACCAGCAATAATACATGACAAAATCTTGAAACTTATCAGTGCTCAGCCAAATATATGCAAATTGAGTCTGTTCAACCTGAACAAAGTTTACACAGTAGCACAATGAATGCACATTTACTTACACATTTTAATTATTGCCACCAGTCATGTTCATTCATCATTTTTCTTGCCACCAAACATTTTCAGTGTGCAGAATACATTCATTTCAAGATATTGGGTTAAAGTGAAACAAGTCCTACAAGAGTAATGCATTTTCTATTCAACACACTGGTGCCAATTACAGTGAGTTCATCTGACGTTTGTTTGAAAATTTCCGAATGTTTAGTTTTGACAGGAGACATTTCAAAGACAAACTGTGTTTTATTAAGCTGTACCCTTTAAGCACAAGAATAACTGTGACTTAAAAGAAACATCATTTTCACTACAAGCTCTTTATCTACGAATCCAAAGTGAGAAGAAACTATGAAAGGACACATCACTTAATAGCTTTAAAGTCACTTTTTACACCTTGCATTATTTTTGTTTGAACATGACTGGTGAGACCCTGGTGGTTGCCTAAATTCACATCCTACACTGACACAATCAGTGAATGAATGTCCTCAGTCCTCCTCCAACTCTTAGTTTTTTGAAATACCATTTGTTTTGCTCTCCATTTTTTTGTGCTTATGTCTGAATTAGCAAATCACTGTGGAGAGAACGAAGCACCTGCTAACAAATTCTGAGATGTTGACAGTGAGCACTCTATCTGTGCAATAGTTTGTGGTGGTGTAAATATTTAATTGGCACTCATTGGACACATCTCCAGTGCAGACAGGAAAATCCCAAGGAACTTGTGAATGTCATCTTAATGTCTGCAGAGTCCTTGGAGTGCTTAATCCACACTAATACTTCAACATGAAAAAAAAATTTACTGTGTTTAAAGTTAACTGTGGTAATTTTCTCTTTTGCTTCAACTAAATATCTGGTCCAACTTACTACCAGGAGTATATTGACGCTCATTTGAAAAACATCATAAAATGATTTTGCACTAAATTTCCCATACACCAGTGGTTTATTTCTAGGGTAGGTGTCATGGACTCTGGGGCTTGCTGGAATGAATTCATATTCTGAAAAAGAAAGAATCCGTTTCTATCTGCTAATCCAGCGCTGCATGCTGCACCTCAGCCCTCCAATAAATTCAGAAGCATCCGATCTTGCACTTCTGATCAGACTGGTCCCATCCACTGTTCTGCACGGACAGAGACTCCAGAGAGCTTTTCCTGGACACCTGGATCTAAATATGGCAACTCGGGTAAAAAAGGCTGAGACCATCCAGCATTACAGCACAACAAATAACTTTGTGAACAGATTCAGAGGTGACCAAAAACCTGCATTGTGATACCATGCATTAATTGGTGTTGCAAATTCTGCAGAAATATGTTTTTATACACAGCTAATATCCATGGAAATATTTCTGCATCAGATTAAAGAGGTAGATCTACCTATCAAATTTACATATACACAATTTTTGGTTAATATCCATATCCAGATACCACAGTATCAATGTTACTATAATTGAAACACAGATTAGGATCACCAAGTAATACAAACGAAAATTAATCTTCAAGCAAGTGCTAGAGGAACTTTAACAATCCTTCTGGTTTCATTCCAACATCAGCCAATTGTGAGTTGAGAAGGGGATAGTTGTTAGATTTCTAGCACGTAAAAGTATAAAGGCACTAAGCGAACACAATTTGAAAGCATGTAAAAGCTTTCATGAGATTGTTAATTCCAGATAGTACACATGAAAAGCTGTTGTTATTAACCATTTTTCATTATTAAAGGTCTCTTCATCCCTGAGTGAGCAAGTGGCACTGACAGTTGTGCATTGGTCTCAAATGACAACAAGCCCATCAATCTTGCAGGGCTCCAAAGAAGAAAACACCTTAGGATTTGCAGGAAATAATTCACAGCATGAAAAATAAAATAATAAAATAACAATAAGAGCAAGAATAATAATAATAGTAATAAAATCTTCCAAGGAGAAAACACAACTCAGAAATTTAACTAAAAACACTAGCACAAAATCAGATTATTTTAGATGGGGCTTAGATTGGCTGAGGAGAGAGCCAAAGTCCGAGAGCCAGATTTGAAACAACAAAACATTTACTGAAAGAGTGGCACATCCAGTGAAATTTTGGTTAGCATCTTTCTGAATCTCTAGGTACCCACATACATATCTGTAGGTGTGACTCTGCTTCCAGTTTCCTCAGAAGATGTAGAAGTTAGGCAGGTGCTGAAGGAGAGTTGTGGGGCTGAGATTATCATCTCAGTGTCATGATTTTTAGCCTCTTTCTATGGGTCTTTGCACCTAAAATTAACCTTAATATATAATTACATCACCTTTAGAGACAGTCCTCTAAAGCACTGAACGTAACATGTGACATGCTCAGTATTTTCAGCTCCCAGGAGAAAAAGGTAATTATCCCTTCATAAAAAACCCCAAAATAATTCTTGCAGAGTGTGGTTCTTCATCAGTTAACTGAAAACTACATTGTGGGAAAATCAGCTAAAAACCAGCAGGATGGTCTTTGTGACCTGCTCTTCCCTCTGGAGTATATCTAAGAATATAGAATATGCCAACCAAGATGTGGTTTTCACATTGTCACAAAACACTGCCAAGCATTCATCTCTCTCCTGATACAGCAAATCCAGACAAAAGCACAGTCCCTCTGGAAATGGACAGAATTAGGAGTTTCCACCAGACTCAGACTAAAGGACCAGCTTCTTTGAACAAAATAGGACTGTTTTGAGGATTTTGTTTCACAGGTTGTGATTCATATAATTCTGATTCAAGCCTTGTACCACAACAGGTATCCAAGAGTAACCAGGCAATGCCATTTGCACAGCACATAAATATTTCATACAGTCCTTAAAGCCACAAGTGCCAAGCTGGAAGATGTGTGCAAACATCAGGGAATCCCACCTCTAAGGCAGGGATTACAGCCCTGTGATTTAGGGGCTATCCTGTCAAGAAGATCCTTCTTATTCTGCAGGGTGCAGCTACAATTCCTGACACCCCCACAAGTGGGATAGTGTTCAATCACATTGAATTTTAACCTCTGTGCTCCCTTTATGAGTGTAAAGATGTTGTTTCCATGTCATTTGAAATTACAAGCTCTAAAAGGCAGCAGAGATGTCTGCTCTTACCAACAGGCTTCTGTTGTACACTCTTCTCATTTTGGGAGTGACAAAATGTTTGGTTTAATTGCTCCTTCTTTTTGGAATTGACCTGGGAGATTAAACTGATATGGGAATATCAGTCACACACTTGCAGACCTTTACGTGCCTGAAGTAAAAGCTGCCACTGTCGCCATCAGCTTTCTAAAGAGCAAGCTAATAGCATCACTTCAGTCATTCTTACAGCTCCAGAGGACAAAATAAAGGTCAATGGTTCAAAAAAACCTGATGGGGAAAGGTAGAAATCAGGCTGAAAGATCAATATAAATTGAGCTGAAAAGACTGGCTTGGATACAAAGCAAATGTTGGTAAATATCAGCCAGTATTTGCTTATGAATAAGTTTAATACATTATGCATGCATTCACCATGACAGTATTACACCCTAAAATCTGCATTCCTTGCAGAAAGCTTGGACATAAGATAACAGGAGAAACTGAAAGCTGAGAAGATTAATATTTTATATTAGATAATCTGAGATTAAGTGGCTCTGGAAACAAACTAAACCTGTTGCAAACCAATCTCAAAAGTATTTGTCCCTATCATTGAAATTTCATTCAGTTCTTCAGAAGTAAGAGTCTGGTTCTGGTGACAACCAGAGCTGATCTGTGTGGTTGTTGGCATGGGAGTAAATGACCTACAAACCCATAGCCCATCACTGGGGACATTCAAGAGTACAAATGTTCCTTTAAAGTCAGTGTCCTGCTCACAACTCCAGTTTTCCAGGACATGATGAACAGGTCCACATTGGTTGTTTCTCCTGACATTGTGCCTTGGCAAGGCAGGTTGGTGCCCCCCTCAATCTTCTCTCCAAACTGAGGGGCCCCAACCCAGCTACCCCATTTGTTCCTGTTTCTGAGGGAACACTACTCAGCAAAATAAATTTGACATCTTTGACTGAGTACTGTCAATCACAAAAATATGCCCATAAAGAATTCATTTTAATATTAAAATAATTCATTTAGGTTGACATCTACCACACATTTTCTTAGGACATAAAGACTTGATTGTGTCTTGGATTTCAGAGCCTCGTGAAAGGGCTTTAGGAAAGAGTAGCTCTTCCTTCCCTCTCTCTTGCAATAGAGGTTAATTGAGAAAGAGCTGGCAAGAATATAAAGTGTGTTTAGCACCAATCTTATGGAGTTTCTGACAAGGACCTGATTGTCATGAAGGGTCTTTCCCCCCTTAGGATATGTTGTTTGTTTGTAGGTCTTGGATCCAATGGTATTTGCTAAAAATATATTTTTTACTAATTCTACTGATGCTATATAAACTTCAACAAAGATATTGTGGAATAAAATGTATTCCAATCAGGCATCTAAAAAAATTAAATTTAGGGGTTTATAAGTGTAGTATTAAAATAATGTGATATCTTTTACAATTTACATGGTTCTTCTTATTCTCACCTTTTCCAACGTGATGGCAGTAACACCTTGCACTCCTTTACCATGGACATATCATAGTGTATGATTTTGGTACATGTGTCAAACCCTTCATTGCAGCTCAAAGCTGACACTTTGCTCTGATAAAGGGGACTGTGATCTTGTCACTGCAAGGCAATCATGATTTTCAAAACAACGTGGGAGAAGATACAACATGAAAGATGAGTTGACAAAATATTGAACCACTACTCACTTGTAAAAAATTACTGAAAAATTAAAAAAATATATAAAATTTGGGAAAAAACCCTGAAATCTCACATTTTAACCAGCTCAAATTCTGATATCATTTTGGAAGAGTGTCTCACTTCCCAGGACACAGTCAAATTTCCAGTTTAAATCATGAACTGGTGTAAGCCTTGATTCCTTTAACTTGTTCACAACAGTCAGTGCAACTACCCAAGATAAAATAAAAGGCAAACTAACAATGCACGATGTTACAAAGGAATTGGCATTTCTGCAGAGAGTCATGCAGCAGTAAAGGGAATTTTGCTGGTTCTCTCTTGTGCTATAATAACACCACTCGCAGACATTGCCAAGAGGATCGTGGGGGTCATCAGAGTGGAACTTGTGACAAATATTGCAAATGGAACACCACCAAATGCGTTGTAGCAGCAGAAGAAAGTGAGCAGGACTGTTTCATTCGGAGATGAGGTAAAATGAGCCATTTATCTGGTGTTTGGAGTGTGACCCGCAAAGTGCTTGCAGGAGTGCAGGGGATGCTGAACTGGAAAATAAAACTGAATGCTCAGTTTGGTTCTCTCCCCTCCAGCTAGAAACTGTAGAAAATGGAGGAAAACTGCAGGGAAGGAGAATAACTTTTAAAATATGTTACCTGCTCGCTACTGAGCTACTGATAAAAGAGGTCACCCCAATTATGAAAAAACATAGATGAAAGTTTGCATGTTGAACGTATTTTGTCAAACGTAAGTGCCCAGTCTGACAACACTGAGGGAATAAAGAGGTAGCCAGGAAAAACATTCTCCCTGCCTCTGCATGGCTGCTGAGGGGTGGAAGGCAGAAGCACTCCATGTGCTCTGAGAAGATACAGATGATGTGTGCTCCTTCTCTCCTGGCAAAGGGCAGGAAAACCAAGGTAAAGTCATCTCACAGGCCCTGGCGGGGCATTCAGCAACAAAATGCATCCAGGAAATAGTAGTGGGGCTGATTATACATTTATAGGTTTCAGGCCCTGCCTCAGACAGTTTATTTCCACATCTCCTGGTCAAAGCAGAATTTGTGGCTTAAAATTGTTCAAATACTTTTGCTGGCCTATAAATACCCTATTGTTTAAAAAATATGAAGACATGACTGCTGCCAGAGAACCAATAACACTGCTTCTTGAGATTTATGCCATACTAAAATGCCAGAAAAATCCCAGACGAAAACCCAAACTCCATCTTCTACTGAAGAAACACATACAGAGGGGAATTATTCCTTTCCTGCCAGAAACAGGACATGAATTGGACTGCCGTGTTACAAAGATGACCTTCTGGTTAGAAGGTTACCTAACGTATTTAGTATATTCACTGAAAGACTAAGGTGTGTTTAAAATTCCCATTTGCAGCCCACAATACTACAGAGTTCTTCCTTCCACGTGGCCCCGAACTGCATTGTAAATTATGGTCATCCCTTCTCCCTGCTACCAAAATTAATTATCTGATAAATAGAGTTAATACACATGGCTGCTCTGCAACAATCTCTTTGATGGATTTGTGTCTGGGGCACTGCAGATGGCCTTGCCAAGGCACAGACACCATAAACATTTTGATTCTGTGACTGGATGAGTCACTGCAAAGGAATCCCTTCGCAAGGGGCAGGAGCAGAAGGGCTCTCCAACATTCTGAGTCTGAGGATGGACAACCTCAAGTCTCCAAGCCATGAAGCAAACTGACAGTGCAGCTCTAAATGTCAATACCAGCTCCAGCAGCCAAAATATTGGCTTCCAACAGCACTAGAGCCAAACGTGTCAGAAAGAAATGTTCATGTGCATCAGTGCACAGCCACTTCCCCTCAGTAATGACCTGGCACACAGGCAGCTGCTTCCAGATGCTTTGGATGGCAGAGGACAGAGAGAAAAAAGGTGTGTGTTTTCCCCCACTAAATTAGTGTGTGAGGAAAAAGCAACATCAATCAATAAGAAAGCCAGCAGCCCAAACTAAAGTGTCTGAACTACCACAAGTTTCCTCAGCATCTCAAATTATGCCAAGTAATTAATGCTGAAAACAGCCTCTGGTGGGCTCTTCCCATTTCAAACAACAAATGAGAAGCAATAAGGCAAAACAAGTGAGAGTTCAATGCTAGAGACACACCAAATTCAGGTAGCAAGGCTTCTGTTCTCAGCATGAAAAGACTGTCCTATGAGGCATTTACAGATAACTCAACAAAAAAAAAAAAAAAAGACTATTTTTCTCTTCCTCCATTTAAGTTTTGTGCTGGTCTGTGGAAATGGAGATATTCAGTACAAAGCATAAGTCTGAGTGGAGAAAACAAAATGACATTGTGATTGCCAGTTCCTACAGAGAGACCCAAAATGATAAAACCACAGCTTGTTCCTTCACCATGGCCAGGGAACAGAGCTGTGCCCTGGCGCACAAAAATAACCACAGCCAAAATTTCACCCCTTTAAATTCCTGCTCCCACTCTACTTTTCCCCTGAGGAATTACCCCCACCCGTTACAACCTGAAGTAATTCTTTGGGAAGCTGAAAATGTAAACGCACCCCTGAAGCAGCAAAGCCAAGCAGCAGATCGAGTCCAAGCGTCATCCCAGCGCTCTCTGTGTGTGCTCTGAAGTCCGGGCACATCCCAGCACCGCCTGACAGCCACTGACACTTGACAGCAGGACAGATCCCTTATCTGCCAGCAGGAAATGAACAGTGCCCCCAATAACTTGAGGTGTCTCTTTCAGTAGATGACAGTGACAATTTAGCAGTTTGTTATGGCAAGTCTTGCAGTGTTTAATTGTATTTAGACAGGCAAATTGGAAGAGCAGCTTCCTCACTGCACTGACCAGCTTTCTTACAGGACATAGCTAACAACTCCCTGTTTACTTGCAAATAGGTTTTGCTTCAAGCAACTGGAAAAAGTAAAACCTTTTCTGAGGCAGTCAGGGCTGTGAGTTTATCTGCAGATCTAATGGAATTAGGATACAACAATGCAGAGAGACAAAACATTGTTGTCTATTGTGTAAAAGAAATAAAATCATTGCAAGGTATTTGACTCTCCAACCTTTGGGGAAAAAGAATCTGAGTAACCAATACAGATCAGAGCCTATCCAATCCAAAATAACCATATAAGCCAAGAGTTAATGATTCACAATTCCTTTTAGTCAGTAGGCCAAGTTACAGTCACTCTTCAGATGTTTGAAGAAACCAAGAGACACAAGAGTGAGAATGCTCTGCATTTGGAGGATTTAGGACTATAGGAGACATAAAATTCCTCTTGCTGCAAAATACTCAGGAGCCTGACTGACACTTCTGCCATCCCCAGACCCACGGGTGATGTGCAATATCTTCTGCACCTCAGACTTTTGACCATTTTTCATAGATCAAAGACATTAAAGATATTTTCTTTTGAATTCAGGCCACTGGCAGTTAACCCAGCAGCTCCATGTTCACCAATAAACCACACCCTCAACTGCCACATCCTCACATTTTTTGAACACTTCCAGGGATGGTGACCCCACTACTTCCCTGGTAGCCCATTCCAGTGCTTGACAACCCTTACAGTGAGGAAAGTTTTCCTAATATCAAATCTAAACCTCCCCTGGCACAACCTGGGGGCATTTTCTCCAGTCCTGTCACTTGTTACTTGGCAGAAGTGACCGAGCCCCACCTGGCTACCACCTCCCTTCAGGGAGGTGTAGAGAGCAATGAGGTCCCCTGAGCCTCCTTTTCTCCAGGCTAAATACCACCACTCCTCATATGATTTGTGCTTTAGTCCTTTCATCAGCTTTGTTACTCCTCTATAGAAACAATCTTTTATTGTTTCCTATGAAGTTCATGGGAAAAAAATATGCACATGTGGGTTTTGGGAGCACTGAAAGGTCACCTACAGTTGAAGTGACTGACACAAAATTTTGTGTTATTACTTTACTCCTCCAGCTGTACAGTAGAGGGTAAGTGCTGTGATGGCACCTGCATAATGCAGACACACATAATATGTCACAGTGAATCAAAAGCCTTAAAGGAAACCTTTTTTCAGGGTCAAATGTGTTTGAGTATCTCTAAAGTAGAACAGAAGAATGTAAACAGGCATGAACTGCTATATTTCTGAAGGGTTTTTTCATCCAGTTCTCTTTGCATTGTGGGCATCAATCCCAGAACATAAAAAATACCTAGAACAAAGGAAAAATAGCCACACAAGAAAGAGAACTTCAAAGGGATGATGTGCTTCACACTCAGCTGTAAAATACATCACTGGTGGCAGATCAATATTACCAATTTCCATTTGCACTCCCATCCCGGACAAAGGGAACCCTTCTAACAGTTACCCTTAACAAGAAAGTCAAATATACAACTCTGCAACATGCAGTTCATTGTAAAATGAGTGATACCCAGTGCTCACCAAGGCCTCTCCTGAGAAGGCAGTGGTAGGAGGACACACAAGGATTCTCAGCATTCCTGTACTCATTTGATAGTTGAGATGATATGGTACATAATACCACCATTCAGATACAAAACTAGTCTTTCCCTTTGATCCAAAATCCCCCATATTCTTTACCTGTGTTTTTTACTTGCTGGGGGAGAAAATAGACTCCCTAACCAGACCAATCACCCTCATGACCACAGTTTGTGGAAGTTTGGGAATGTTGAACTGCTGAGATAGATATTCATAACCTCAGAACTGAGACTATAGACCCAAATATCTTTACTGCTGGTTGAATTAAAAAGGTTATGTGTAACTTATAATTAGATAAATATTCAGGGTTTTATAAAACAATAGTCATAAAGCTCAAGCCTTAGACATCGACCTCATACCTTGGAGATGAGCTGACTGACAATCTATGAAGCAGATTTTTCAGATTCGTGTCTCTGCACTGCGCCTGCACCTGAGAGTTGTGCCAAGCAGCCATGTGCAACAAAATTGAGTCAGGAGCTCTTTCCAGGAAAAGCACACATAACTCGAGTACAAAAGCAAATCCAAAATGTCGGAGTTCAGCTGGTGCTCGAGAAATACCAGGCCTTTGTCCCTGAACACCGTGTCTGCTGCGTCCCCCTCCTTCTCAGAAGCTCATAAGGAAATACCATATGTCAAGCAGGATTTATTACAGACTCTCTGTATGATTAAGTTCCTCCTCAGCTTCAGGCAAGGCAAAATTAATTTGACTTTAAAACAAAGCAAATGTTAGTCTAATATGTGCATGTTTTCTGCTCTTTCCTTAGAGAGCAGAGCCTGTATTTCACAAGCAGCTGAGTTTCCTTCTGAAACCAATAGGCATTGATTGATTAATCACTAAGGACTTATTGCTCAGTGAACAAATGATGACATATTATCTAAAAGAAATGGAGCAAACGGTGCCTGTGGAGATGTATCTGATAGCCAGACAACAAAGATGAGACTTATATTCCTGCAAAAGGATACCTATTGTTTTAGTAATATTATTTACATGGGGATTCAAGCAGAAGGAAATCTGGTTTCATTGGAATATTTTAAATTTTTGGAATTTCGTAAGTGTAACCAAACTCACTACTTCAACCCAAGGAAACACAGCTGTATTCAAATTTTGGGTAAGCAGTGCCCAGAAATAGAAATGCTTGAAAAGATACAGCAAAAATGGCCAGTTCTAAATCACTGTGAACTCAAGGAATTAGTTCATTGGATTTTTGTGCTGCATCGATCATGCAATCCTAATTACAACCTTGATTTAGAACTTCAGTTTCTTGGTTATATGAGTTAGCAGCTAATTATTATTTAAGTGTTAATTATCCTTAGCCTATACCCATTTGCTAAAGTCGTCAGGCTCTTTTCCTGTAGATCTAAAGAAAGGGTTTTTTTTCCTAAAGTGTTAGCTCTCTGTTTTAGCCATACTTTGCCAACCATTTAAGATGGGTAATTGGAGCTCAGACCTTCATATCCTTCCAAGAGGCGACACATCTCCCCAGGAAAGGTGAAGACAGAGAGCAGGGTCCCACTCAAAGCCTGACCCCACTGCAGCAGGGATAAACACAACGAGGTTTTGCAACATTAAAAAGGGGAAAACACAAAATACAGAGTGAATGAGGCACCAGCAGCTGGAGGGCCCAAGTAGGTGTCTGTGTGCTGAGATTGGCCTCCCTGGAGCTCACCTGAAATCTGCTCCCAGCTCTGCACAGCGCAGCACTGCCCTTTGGTACTGTCACACTGCAAATAAACACAGAGGGACAGCACTTGGGTTTTGCACTTCTTTGCACCTGCTTGAAGACGACTGTGGTGCAGTGAGGAATGACAGAGCAACCCAAAAACTCCCCCTAGCCCTAATTAGGCCAGTTGATCATGTCAGGACATGTATTCATCTCTTTGTAACACAACTTGAGAAAAAATTGAAACACCTTCACTCATCCTTATTGCAATAATTTTGCTAATAACAAATAATTTTAATGACAAAATTATATAATAGTCTCAACTATAACAGAACACTTTTCAGCTGTAAAACTATAAGGGAATGAAACATTTTCCACAGCATTAATGAGTTTTCTTGGACAAGTTATGTTTCAATAAAATATTAATTCTTGATCATTTGTCATGTGTTAATTAGGAGAATAAGCTGTAGGAAGTCTAGATTACCATGCAAATGTTAATTAGGTCATAATTTATATTAAGCATTTCTAAGTATAGGAGCACCAGAATCACATATAGCAGCAGATGAACTTTAGGAAAAATATTGCATTTGCAACAGTTATTTTTCTATTTAAATATGAGAGTTACTGTGGTTTAATAAACACCAAAGAACATGTATTTATTTAATTGTCCAAAATCTCCTCTCCTCTTTCTACCCAGAGTCACACCACAGCTGAAAATTTGTCTCTGGCCAAGTATGATGAGAACGTGGGAGCAGAGGGTGAGGTGCCTTTGCAATGCAAGAGCACAAGTGCCATGGAAGTCCTGGGAAAAATAGCGGTTTTAATTTATATGGGAGCCAAAGCACACAGCCCTGCAAGAGCAGGAATGCTGGCTCATCAGGGGGTGCTGGAGCACTCCCCTCTGCAGCCAACAACAGCAACACTCCTGCAGTCACCTCTTGTTTTTAAAAGTGACTCACTGTGGCACTTTCCCAGTGAGAGGAAGAAGGCAGCTGAGAAACGGGGAATCCTTATCTGCGTTTGTCCCACTGCTCCCTTCAGAAATGGGGACACAGGAAAAAAAAAATTACAGGATGTGGCTTTTCAAATCTGTGAGGAAAGAGAATCCTCCAGTCTCAAGCACCTCCTCAGAGGGTTTTCACTTTTTTTTTGCTGTGCACAGGCACAGCTCCTGGCGGCAGGATTTTGTTTCCTGGTGAAGAAGCAGGACCTGTATCTGTCTGAGGCACATGGGCAGCATTCAGGCTCATTGTTCCTTGCTGGCCCATTACCTGAAAACACCCCAATCCTGCAGCCAGTTTGAGGCAGCAGAGAAAATGACTCTGCTCCGGCATTTTATGTGGAACAACCACTGAAATAAACAGCTGCAATGACACACTGTAGTGGGATGAAGATAAATTTATTTTGCTGTTTCCATACTCCCACAATTTTTGCACCTCCCCACACAAATCTGCCCAAGCTGCTTCCACTTTGTTGGTATTATCAAAGGAAGAAAAATAGCACTGGGCTCTGGAGGGAATACCAGCATTAACTCCCCCTGCTTCACTTTGAAGGCCAACATTAATTGTTATTTTCATTTGTTGAACTGCATTTCAATTGATTTTTTTGAATTTTTTTTTGTGGTTTGATTTTTTCTTTTTAAAGGGGAAAAATCATTAAATGATACAAGAGTTAACAAAACAGATGCAATTCCACTTGAAGTCATAAGTCAGCTCTACCTTCTCCAAGCTATTTCTAAAGTAAACAATGTCAGGTTGGAAAAAAATGATAGTTCAGCCATAACATCTGAGACTTTGGGAGCTAGAAACATAATACTTTTAAAAAAAATTTAGTACAGGAGGAATATAATTAAGTTTTCCTTTTTTTTTAGTATGATGTAAGATACTCACCCTAAAAAAGACAAAGTGGGAAAAAGAGAGAGACCAGCAAAAGTAGCAAAGGTAATCAAGGGCACTCAACCAATTTAAACACTAAATTTCCATCAGGGACAAATAAAGGGGAGGGACACAGGAAGGCACAAACATTAGCAGATGACATAGAAAGACCAAGCATTTATTTATCACTCTTCATAATGCAAAACTGGTGAAAAGCATTAAAGACGTCACACGTCAAATTGATTTAGATGAGCAATTTTTGGATTGGCATAATTACTATACGGCACAATTACTGGCATTTTACACCAGGAAATATATGTACTTTAAAGCCCAGCAATTACTCAGTTCCAGGTCACTACACAAGCCTGAGCTATGTTAACAAGAGGTGTAGAAAACTAGAAGGGAAAGCAGGACCCTGTATCCCAGTGCTGCAAAGGAAATAATTCATGGTGTGGCCTCTGAATCCAACACCAGGTCCCTGATCCATGGCAGCAGCAAGGTCTGAACCCCAGAGGCTGCTGGCTCTACACCTGCCCTGAGTCACTGGGGTCAGTGAGCAGGGATAGGGGACACCCTGGGAACACACTGTGTGTATAAACCAGCACCTGAGCTACTCGAGGGGAGACAGAAAACTCCTGGCCCTGCCCAGGACACTCCAGCAATCCCCCCCTGTGCCTGAGAGCATTGTCCCGATGCTCCTGGAGCTCTGGCAGCCTTGGGGCCGTGCCCATTCCCTGGGGAGCCTGGGCAGTGCCCAGCCCCCTCTGGGGGAAGAACCTTTCCCTGATACCCAACCCCAACCTCCCCTGGCACAGCTCCAGCTGTTCCCTGGGGTCCTGTCACTGATCACAGAGAGCAGAGTTCAGTGCCTGACCCTCCACTTTTTCCCTTGTGAGGAAGTTTTAGACAGCTTTGAGGTGTCCCCTCAATGTCCTCTTCTCCAGGCTGAAAAAGCCCAGTGACCTCAGCTGCTGCTCTTAACTGATGGTGTAATGCATGCTATTCACTGGAGCAATTTAAGCCCTTCAGCTCCAAGGAAAATCCCTGTTTCACATTTATTTCCTTAAAAACAGAGCACAGTTAATAATTATTATTTCAGTGGAGATGAGCACAGTACTTTGCCCTTTGTTTGGAATATCAGGTTTAAATCACCCTGTACACAGTGACAGTGTTGATCTTGAAACCCCTCAAGCCAAAATAGCTTTATTTCACACTACCTATACATTTTTCAGGGCAGAGATGCAATCAATACACACAAAGGAGTCCAAGGAACCCAAGAGGAATGAGAATAGTTTTTGTGGAATTGATGTCGCCATGCATCCATTAGCCCCACTCAGTAATTAAGAAATTAAAAGTGTCTGATTGCTCCCCTCTACTGAAGGTCACCCTTGAGGCCCTAAAGTTGGGTTTAGATGCTAATTAAGAGTTTGCTGACTGCTGCCAGGGCACGGGCTACAAACGCCAGCAGAAATCCTGTTCTAAGTCCCTGAGTTATTATAAACAAATGAATGCCCTTCTCCACAGGGGATATTTTCAGGAGTACCTAAGCCTTGGGTTTATCACCACAGTTTGTAAGGCAATAGCCTGGCTGTACACATATATTTCACTTTAATAACATCTTCCTTCTTTCAGAGAGTAGAATTTGGTTCAGATTAATAAACCAGGGCACTCCATATTATGCATACCCACAGGCATAAGTGAGTCAATCAATATCAAATTTTAGCTACACCTGCTAATAATTTTTGCTGATAACTTAGTTCATTAAAAAAATCCGAGAAACATAGCATGAACACAAATGTGTACAATTAAGATAATGCTTAAAATACTAAATGTTGGTCTTATGAGCCCCTAAGATGATATAATTGCTTAAAAATAGGCTATTCTGAACACCTGAGTGTAGAAAGCAGATTTTCAATCAACACATGTGATACTGAAGCAACACAAAGTAGCCCAGCCTGGGAAGCAGGGTACCAAATTAACACAGTGATATAACCTGTGCTGGCTCTGGAACGGGTGCAGGCTCCAGCTGGGACACTTCTGTGTTCCTTTGCACTGTGTGGACATGCCTAGAATCATTTTATGAGAGGGGGATATCCAGAGAACTAAGACCCACTGAAATGAAACCCTGATGGAACTTTTAAACTAAATGCCTCAAAACTCATGGCTGAAATCCACAGAAAGCACAAACCTGCATTTGGGTACCTAAACCACTCTGTCCCAGGAGATGTCTTTGTAGATCAGATAAAGTCATCTGAGTTTAAGAATAATTTATCTGGTATCCTAAATACAGGCCTTTGAAGATAGAATTTCTTTAGATAATCTTTCTTTCTGCAGTAATAGCTAAGTTATTATAGAATATCAGACCAATTGCTACACCTAATCCCCTATCCCAATAGCAGCTAATGCAAAAGGGGCTTGGTGCTTTGAAAGGGTAAAGAAAGTACTGTGGGAATAAACAATATGAAAATCTGCCCAGTGCAAAGCACACGGGAAAGCAAGTGCAACACAACAAACAGGAAATAAATCTGCTGGGAACAGACAAAAAGTACTACTAAAAAAATCAAAACAGGTAGTTTACAACCGATACAATAGCAAAGGGGATAGCAGGACAGAGGGAAGACAAGGTACAGACTGAGGACAATCAGACACCAGCACAGCGTAACAAAACTTATGAAGAACAAAAGAAGGTGGAAAAAATCAGAGCATGAAACAAGAACCTTAATAAGACTTCTGGCTGTACATATAGACTTCAACAACTGCATCTTAGACGGCTCATGCAGTGTGATTCAGACACAGCCAGGATGACACAAGCTGAAGACTATACTCAGGTTACAGGCAGGGTGAAATTATTTACAGAGGACAACGCTGAAAACTGAGATTTGACACAGTGATGAGTCCTGCTACAGATGTGACAAGAGAAGAATTTTATTCTAAATAGATTGTACCAGACTAAAAAGCCAGATATCATGGACATCAGGGGAACAGGTGCAGATTTTAGTGCAGGCATCACTAGGATGTGCATTAGAGATATTAAGATTTGAATAGCTAGATTACCCTGGTAAATGAAGATTATAACCTAAAAAATTATTCAAATATATCTACAGTTTATTAGTTCTCTAAGTCTCTAATCTGCTTTTTTGAACCCACCATACGTTGATTTGTGAGGAGCCTGACACATTGCAAAGTGGTTCTGTAGCTTTGGCCTCTTCTTTAAGATCACTGCATCCTTCTTCCCTTTTGACTACCCAAACCCTTCTTTGCCACCTGCAGACCCAGGCTCACACCACACTCCTTCCTGAGGACCTGAACAAAAGCTGCCATGGTGAATTTTCTACATCAGTGGAAGAGATTCATTTTGCCCTGTTTAAGATGAAGTGTCCTGATTGAGCATTCACTCCTTTCTCTGATGGGCCATTTGGCTCACCTGAAATCCCTCACATGAGCCATCAATGAATTTCATTTGGTAGAGGGTCTAAAGCCGCTTTTACATGTAACCCTGGAACAGTTATCTATTGCCCTGAGTCTTTTGGGCAATGCTGGTAAAATGCCACTGAATCAATGTGGTCTTACTTGGTGCCTACATCCATTGCTGATGGAGCAACAGGATGATGAAAGCTCAACCAAGAGCCAACTGCTTGTTTTTGAAAGATTTTCTCCTATACAAGACAATCAACTTCTTCCATCACCTTTTTCTTGGCAGTTTTGGAGTCTGAGTTACAATATTTGCACCAGCTCATCATTCCGTGAGCTTCTGAAAACACTTGTTTTTTCATGGTTTCCTTGGGTCATATTTTCATACTGATAGTACAGGTTCTGAGACCTGAATAAACAGAAAAACCTACAAGAAACACTAATAATTCTATGCTAAAAAATTACAAAAAAAACAATGAAGATGATGGTCAAACCCACTTAAAAAAAAAAAAATAAGGGTCACAGTATTTCTCCTGAAAAATTTCAACTAAAATTAATTATCTGGGTAACTATTTTTTACTTGCATTTTCTGTATGTATTTTTAGGTACATTTTTTTTTCCTCAAACAGAAGTCTAACAAGGCAAGTCTGAACTGATTTAAAAAGATGTACTTTCATTAGCAGGTGATTTACTACAGCAGAATGTGTGTTAGATCCAGCAGTAAAGGCAAATTAATTGAACCAAAAATACTTTAGGAAGAAGCAATCTGAGTTATCAGGTGTTAGCAATCAAAAAAGATTAATACAGGGATATTCATGACCTCTAGTTGTAAATAAACATCAAGAAAACTTTTCTCCCTTCAGAAAATGAATTCAAGAGAGCCTCGGAAACTGTAATTAGTATTAATTTAGCTGATTGTACACTTAGATAAGATGTGCATAAAATGGTTTCAGACTTTAGGGGAAACAGGCAGCTACATACACCAATTAACAGATTTTTAAAAGACCTGGAGATAAGTAATTAATTAGAGGAATGCAGGCAATAAAGGGATTCTAAAGAAATTGGTGGCTCTGCAGACAGGAGCCAAGGAATCATTGGAAAGAGGCTGTGGAATGGCAGAAGGGAAGATCCTCTCTCTGCAGCCCTCTGCCAGCTCCAGGAACAGCAGGGACCAGCTCACCCTCACTGAATTGAGCACAGGCACTGAGATTATTGGGACTTTTCTGAGGGTATCTTTTTGTAATCTGGTAGCACACATTCTGTACAGATGAAACCTTCTGAGGAGGAGCCACTTGGGATTTTGATGGGAAAGAGTTGCTAAGGAACAAGGCAGGTTTTGGTCAAAGGCACAGAGACAGCAGAGCCCCTTGTCAGGGCACTACCCTGGCCCAAGAGTAGCAAAGAACAACTCTTCCCCACCTTGATTCGGGCCAGGACATAAGTGTGCATTCCCCATGCCCAACTTCACTGCACCACCTCCACTCCCCGACCTCGAGACCCTTCAACAATAGGTGGATCTTTATTTTGTTCCATTCTCCATCAAAACCTCTGAAAGCTTTCTTTCATCTCGCTTTGAAGTAGATATTTTTAATGAAGTGTTTATCAGCCAAGTCTAATTGTGCAGCATAACTAGTGCAACTTGAAAAACCACTCAGAACTGCTCTAGAGATGGGAAATGACTACAAGCCAAAAGTTGCAAAAGCGAGCAAATGAAAAACTTCTCTTTAAAAAGGCTCCTGATGTCAGTGAATCTGTCATTCCTCCTACTTTACAAAGTGTGTCCTTGTTCATCATGAAACTTCTTTGCATTTACCAGCCCAAAACAGCTTTGCTTTCTATTCAAACAGCCAAAGACCTGTCTGGTCTGCAGCTATGAACAGGTGTCATAATGGCACAAAAATGTAATGTAACAGTTGTAACAAAAGCAAATCTAAGGAATGGCAGGGTTTAAATATTTCAATAAGGTTAAAGCAGGAGTGTTAAATTATTTAGGTTCAGGAATAAGATAAAAGCACTAGAGCAATATCACATCCATACTCATATATCTTTACACATGTAGAGGTGATATCTATGTGATAAATTGCAGGAGTATGAGGTAAATTAATTTACTATGCACTTTGATCACAATACCCTCTCCTGGCCTACTAATTCATTTCCCAGCAGACTTGCTCTAACATCCCAAATCACAGAACACTTTCATTGCTGCCATTAAGAACAATGTTTCATAGTCTACCTCTGTTTTCTCCTCACAGGTGGGGAAGTTTCCCTCCTTGAAAAATTAAGAAATATAAATTAAGTAACAGAAAAGCATACAGAGGAAATCTTTATATCCTCCACTCTTTCATATTGTGTAACTATATAAGAGACTTATAAGGAGAAAACATCTTCATATACTGACAGCTCGGCAAGATGCTGTGATGTTGGCATGATTCTCATGGAAGGGGAAAAATTAATAAAATCTAGATATTTAACTCTTCAACTACAATGATTTAATATCCCCAATAAAGAAATAATACATATCTATATATGGAAAAGCACTAAAAGCTAAACCTAATCTACAAATGTGCTCACGATTTGACATTTTAGGGCTATAGACCATTACATGAAAAAAATTATAATTAACATACCTATCACTGCCAGAAGTGTGATGGAACCAAAATGTTTGGCAAGTAAAGAAAGCCTGCTACTTCCTTAAATCCCCAGTCACAGCTACCAGGAGCTGGAATCACTGGAAAAATCTCTCCCTGCCAGGCTCTGAGCATCACACTCGGGTGAGGTGCTGCCAGGCTGGAGGCTCCCAAGGGAGCAGATTTACCCCTCTGCCCACCAGGCTGGCAAACAGCTGTAAATCCAAATTATGATCTATCACAAAGCTGAACAAACCATAAACTCAGGTGTTATTTACTGGAAGATCACCAAATGGATTGATGTCATGGATTTGCAGCTTCTGAATCTTGCCACACATACAGAAGGGTGCAGTGCCTGAAACCCTCATGGAAGAATTCCATATGAACGTGGGGAATGCAAAGCAAGAAGCGAGTTGGATTACAGTAAAACTATGGATACAAAGCTGTGCTATGGACATACAAGCACTACCTTCCCTCAATCCACCATGGCTTTGTTTACAGCATGAGTTGCACTTACCCAAATATTGAATATTGACAGAAAGAGTCATGGCAGACTTAATGACACTTTGAGCAATCTCTGCACTTGAGTCAATAGATATGCTTTAGAATTTGTTGCAGGAATCATTACATTCAAAATGGAATAAGAAAAATATTTCTAGAGAAGAACAAAGGGTAACTGATACTGGTTTCAGGTTTCATACATTTATACTTTATGATTTTAAGTACTTCATTTAGAAAATCTATCCTTGTGAGCACTGAGGTCTGCCCAGCTGTGCCACCAGAACACAGAATGTAAAATAAAAATATTAGAAGAGTGTCTTCTTTATTGGGGCCAGGGTAGACAGATAACAAAACAAATAATGAAAAATCAGGTAATTTGAGTGAGAGATTTTACCTAAAGAATGGCAGAAGCCCTGTGCCTGCAGTGGCACCTTTTCGGCCCCCAGGTCAGCTGGGGCTTTGCCTTTGCCTTGTGGAGGCAGAAGACGTGGACAATGCCTGCCCCACTGGGGCCACAGCTCACCAGCACCACGTCCAGCCTGTCAGAGCTGTTCCCCGAGGACAGACAAAGCCAGATTGCCCTGGGGTGCAGGGAAGAGGAACATGGAAAATCAGTGTGTGCTGAGCTCCTGCAGTGCTGGGGCATTCCTGCTGCCATACCTTGTCCCTGCAACTGCAGAGAGAAATCTTCACTGCTGCTAGGGCAGCTGCAGAAATTCTCTCAGGGGGTGGGGGGGAAATCTGAAGAATGCAGCAGCATCCATTTCCCATGGCCAATGCAGCACAGGGATTTTCTGCTGTCCCTCCCAGTTTACTCCTGCTGCTTTGGTCTGTGACAAGCCATGGTCCCAGGGGAAACATCTCATTCCAGACTGGCACTTGGACAATGAGGAAAGATGCTCTCAGCAACAGCACGACTGAAAACATTTCAGTCTTCATCAGGACCAGCAGGAATGTAGCCAGATCCCAAACCCTTGTGAGTATTTGAATAACTGATGGCAAGACCTGGTCAGCCAAAGGGAAACTTTTAGCTCTGAGTTACCCATGAGGGAGCCTAGGACCTTGCTGCTGTGAACATCCCACTATGGACTATACTGAAAAGACAAGAAATTAGGGAAGAGCAAAGGACAATTATGTGAAGAAAGCAAGGGCAGAATCCAGCTCTGCACACTAAAATTGTGTCTCTGCACTGCAAGACGAGGTAATGTACAGAAGCTAGCAGTGAATGTTCCTGCACCACAGAGAACAAAAAGGTTAGACAAGCCTGGCCATGTGCATACCCACACTTTCTCACTTTGGGAGATGATACATTGCCCCCTTCCTCTATCCTCCTCAAGAAGTAATGAAGGGAAATATATAAAATAACAGCAGCCATAAATAAGGAGTCTTTGCAGCAGAACAGAATTAAGCCTCCTTTTCTTATAGCATCTTTCCCAAGCTTCCTATTTACAGATGGAGAAGATACTTCAGACAAAGGAGAGTGTCTAAAACATGGAGGATTTTTGTGGTTTTGATGTTTAAATAAATAAGAAGAGAGGCAGGCAGAGTGTTACATAATCCAGCATAAAACTTCTCAATTTTATGTTAAGAAAGAAGGAAATTAGCACCCTTGCCTCAAGGTTTAGTGTCCTGAAAATGTTTAGCAGCTTTTTTATAGAATAGCATCATTATCTCGTGCAGATATAATATACAGGATGCTTCTCAAAATTATATCACAAAGTACTTGTGCATTCACAGTATCCAGTAACTGCCTCCATAATTTATGGGCACCATCCTATGCAAATCATTGGAAAGAAAATGACAGATCTCAGGGGCTGTTTGTTGTTTAATCTCACTTTGTCATGATTCAAAAAAGAAAGATGTGAAAATACAAGGAAAGTCATCCATAATGGTAAAAAAAGATTCTTGGACGTTCTTCGTTGTTTTTGAAGAAACATAAATAATCAGCTCTTTGTCAGCCATGAAATGAATCTACATTTTCTATTCCGCATGAAGGGCCATCAAAATCCTAAGTGTTTTACACCCTATTCTATTTCTGCTGGCAGAAAGTTGGGGCTCTAAGATTTGACAGCAAAAGATCATCCACTGAGCTGGGAAACAACATGAAAAGATATCACAAAACTGGGCTGGGACTTCAACAGGCATCACAGGGCTTTGGAAACAGGTTTGTGCTTTGGGCTGCTGAAAATAAAACCCCCAAAGTCTTGGTGTGGTGGGATGACCCTGGCTGGATGCCAGGTGCCCACCAAAGCTCTTCCAGCCCTGCTCTTCTCAGCTGGGCAGGGAGAGGCCTCTCACCAGTTACTGTCGGAGGCAAAAGAGACTTCACTTGGGGAAATTAGTTTAATCTATTACCAAAACACAGCAGAATAATGGCAAATAAAAACAGCTCTCAAAAACACCTTCCCTCCCACCCCTCCCTTCTTCCCAGGCTGAGTTTCAGTCCCAAATTCCCTCCCTCCTTCCCAAACCACCATATTATTGTTGATGCCACCTTCTCTGATGGGCTTGACCTTGGCCAGTGGATCCATCCCGGAGCCTCTGGCATTGGCTCTGTCAGACGTGGGGGAAGCTTCTGACAGCTTCTCACAGAAGCCACTCCTGCAGCCCCCCTCCTGCCACCAAACCTGGCCAAACCCAATACATCGGATCTCAACTTCTCTTTCAAATTTACCGACATTTGGATCCTGCTGAAAGTGATATATTCCTATCAGAAGTTTGGGAGGGTTGGTTTTTTTCACAAGTCTATAGATTTCACTAAAGGTCTCCTGGCACGTAACCCCCAACTCATTTACTGTAAATCCTACTATTTTAAAACAAATATGTCCACATAGGAATACCACCACAATTCTCTCCACCCTCCCTGCAATGAAAAAGGCACAATTAGATACAGTTTTCATAACTGCTGGATTTGGTGACTGCTATTAGATCACACAGAGCTCCACTGCTGAGAGAAGATGCCGCTTTCTCCAGAAGAGGAGCAGTGGTGCTGTGCGAGGCAGAGCTGAGTTTACATTAAAATGACAAAAGCAGGTGTTATCACTGAAATAAAGAAACATTTCTAATACTAAGACTTTGTTAAAAACAAACAAACGAACAAACAAAAACCTAAAAGCATCTCTCAAAGTAATATTTCAGTCTGAGTTTCTTCAAGGACAGCAGAATAACCACTGCAGATGTGCATTAAAGGAGGAGTATTGGTGTCTGACAGATAACTGTAACATTGACAAGTGAAATGTGCTCATCAAATTAGCAGAGGTATTGAGATGACTGAAGTCAGCAAAACACAACAGCACTACAGACAAACAGGGGTTTGTCAAAGCTTCACCCTCCCTCCCTCTGGGCTCCTGCTTCTTCCTGAATGGATGAGCAGAGGCCACGGGCAGGGCTCTGCTGAGGCTGGTGCAGCCTTGGCCTGCCCCAAAACTCAGAGAGTAGCTACAGGTCAAGCCTTGAGTTCAAATATGGCAGAATAGCAGAAAGTCTTCATCTCTCACACTGCTCTGAGAGTTAGGGGGCAGGGATTCAGCTTCCTCCCAAAAGAAAGTGTTCTGCCAAAGTGTTCCCTGTCCAGAGGGTAAGCTGTGGAACAAGCTGCTTTTGTAATATGCATCCTTTGTTTGTTAAAACCTCCTTTTCACATATATTAGGTTCTGAATGACCAGCAACTGCCCCCACCAGCGCAGAGAAGAGCCACGTACTCAGCTTCAGTGGCAGAGATTTTAGACCTGTCTCATCCATCTCCTCCCTTTTTGGCAGGCTAAGGGGCTGTCTCAAACCCCATCCAACCTTCCATAGGACACTACCTTACCCATGGAGACTGAGGGCAATGGACTGGGGTTTTTTGCTGTCTCATAAAAAGTCAGAGAGAAAAATCCTGATGTCTCATTTCTGCTCTCTTGTTTATTTATTCAAAATGTAAAACTGAAGAGCTACTGGAAGGCACTCTCCCTTCCAGCCATATCTTAACACCACAGCTCTACTTTAGGGTGAAAGATGAAGAGTCAGCCCCTAGAGCAGAACACAACTTCTGATTAGAGATACTCTGAATAAAATCTATTTAAGGAAAGAATCAGTTCCATCCCTAGTCTTTTTTATTTATCTGGCCTTTCCTCATTCTTCTTTCAGTGTCTAGAAATTTGTCAAATTGTTTCAAGTTTTGTTTTCTATTTTTTCTTTTCCACTTAAGCAGTAAAACAATTGAGTGGTTCTAAACTAATTTCAAAATGTAAATACTGCTCCAAACCAACACTTGATATCTTGCTTTGGCTGGCATATAAAAAAAATTCAATTATTTACACTGCTTTAGTCACACAACAAAAGCAACGCTGCTTTTCAAAATGTACTGTTACCCTGTATTCCCTCAAACTAAAAAATAAACAATTGTCACAATAGAAAAGAAAATTTGCTACAATTACTCAAGCACATGAAAGCTTATCACCACAAGAGATTCAATGAGCGTTTTTAACATTAATTCATCGGCAGAGATGGAATCAAGTCTTAGTTTGATACTCAAGGCCTAATGAGAGCCTCCAGATACTTTCTGCAAGCCAGGCAGAAGGCATCAGCTGGTGCTCAGTCACCTTTTCATTGCATGAGAGGAAAGGGATCCCTTACCAGGACTTCCCAGTCCAAACAGGTGACCCCAATCTGAAGTGGGATGCACAATTCATTCTATGACAGCAAAAAATGCTGACGTGAAACAAAAATACTGATAAATATCTATAGAAGCTCTGGGCTTTTGTGTTGCCAAAACAGAGATAAAACATGGAGAAGATCTTTCTCCAGCTTGGAGGTTTTCCAGGTTCCAACAAGTGAGAAGCAAAACTTCTGCAGTCAAGCTCAACAGCCACAGCCCAAAAATGGCCATCAGTGGGGAAGGACATGCAGGAACTTAACAGCACCTTATCCCTACCAAGTGTGTTTGGCTGGGCCAAACAAGACAACATTTACAGGTTATTTTCCATCCAGGACTCCCAGAGCACGGTCCTCTTTTGGGAAAGATCTTATAGGGCTTCCCCCAGAGCAGTGCATGTTTTTAGAATCAATCAAGAGATTAAGGGTTGTTTTTTTTCCAATTATAGCAAATGAAATAGTCTGATTTTTTTTTCCCCTTTATAAGACAACATTTATCTTGACACAAGTTTCCACATTGCTGTAGCTGGCCTTCAAGTATATTGAATAACAGTGGGCAGGTAATATTTGCAAGTCAGATGCATTTCAAAAAATACATTGAGTTATTCAGAACACATTTTGCACTGCCTGGGAAAGGCCGGAAGGATGGCACTAAACTCAGGAGGGAAGTGTAGGTTTCAAGCGAGAAACATGGTTAAAGGGGAAGCCTTTCTGTCCTAAGACAAGCCAAATCTTCTCACCTCCCTAAGAAAGCAGTTAAGTAAAAAGTGGGAAGTTCCACGTTTGAAGCACAGCCAGCGCTGCCCATCTGCAGCTCAGCCGAGAGCCTGGACATTCCCTGGACAGGGAAACATTCCCTGACACAGCACAACGTGTTTGTCAATTGAGCACCAGCAGCAAGAGGGCTCTTTACACCTCTCAGCTGGGGCAGTCTGAGCCATTACAGCTTAACCACCATGGAAGTTTAAGCCAGCGTGAAGTTGGCTTGCAGTAAAGCCCTTGATTCCCTGACAAGAGGGAGCTGAGAGGCTCCACGATCCATCACCGGGCTCAGAGCAGCACTTGCACGTCAGGCCATGCCAAGGACAGAGCACTACGGAGGGGATCCTGCTCTGGGTACCAGCTGCAGGACAGTGTCTGGCAGCCACCAGAGGAGGCTGTGAGGAGCAGAGTAACAAAACCTCACTTGTTTCCATCCCAGCTACCAGAAATGTGCTCCTAGGGGACAGCTGTTTCCTCTGATGGCCTGTTCCACTGCTGGATGCTGCACAGGCTGTCCCTGAGCTGGCTGTAAAGAGAAAGAACCAAACAGGCAGTGGTTGGTTGAGTCCCTGTAACACCATGCTGCCTTTATAGCAGATGTTCTGAGACCCTCAAGTGCTATCAAAATATGGAATAATCCCTCCTGACAAAGGCATATTTGAATTTTGTTAATATCTTTGGCTCCTATGTGAAATCCGGGCATTAAAGCACTTGGAAAGCAAACAGGACACAGCTCAGAGTAAGATATCTGAAACTTTAGATACTAATTCATTTAATGCATTACACAGACAAAATTATTTTATTATAGTTACATTTAAAAGCAGGTTTGCATTCTAAATTCTGCATGAATCTCCCCTACAGATTTTGATTCATAGATTCTGTCAGGACTAAGGGATAATCTCTTTTTACCTCTTAAAGAGCACAGCCCCTCAGATATAGGAAGCAGCATACAATCCTCATCAGAAGGACTTCAGTATAAATGTGATCTGCTTTGTAGCTGTTTCCATCTCTAGACACTACAGATTACACCTTTTCTTTGATAGGCTAAAAACCAAAAAAGGAACATAAGAAATAATTCATTTCACCTAAGAGCAGGGTTTAGGGGGGACTTGCATAGCCTGAGCCTCAGAGGATTGACTGGTACAAAGAACTGGTCAATACCACACTGCTTGTAGGAGGTTCAGCACCAATCAAAACACATATGAGGTGTGTAGACACCAGAAACCACTATGAAATCTTTCCCACTGGAAGATTGTGATCAACAGAAACAGTTTTTCCTTTGGGTCGAGGAGGTTATGATTAATATTTTTCTGAGTTTTTCTTAGAAAACACTTAATCTATGGTACCATTATCAGGAAGCAGGAAATTCTAGCATTTCAAGTTTTTTGATCAAATAGCTTCATTTTGATGCTTTTTAAATAGAAGTATCACTATTTTTAAATTAAAGTATCACTGGTGTTCAAACTGGGATGAAATCAAACTAAATTTTGTTGTTCAAACACCACATCAAGGTGCATTGACTAAGAGGAGGAAGTTCAGAAAGCCTTTTCCAAAAGTGGGAGTCATAAGACCTTCCATAAAGGAGGATTTAGAGAAAATAAAGGAAACTGGTTTAGGGGAAGGGAGAGGGAAAATAAAGATTGAAACAGGATAAAAATCTACAGAGAACCACAGGTAATCTGCCTGCATTGTGGACCTTGCACTAAATGACAGCCTCTGTGTCTGGGGATCTCCCAGGGGTGGTTTTGGAGGGTTAGAAAGACAATGTGCCCTGGATTCTCATTGCCCACAGTCTGCTCCAAGTCAGGGCATCTCAAAATTCCCCTTCCTACAACTGTGTTTCAGCTCTTCCTCCCACCATCCTTTGAGTGGGGAACTCCAGCGCTCACATTTACCTTTCAGAACTCAATAGAGACCAACCAGGATCATAATGGAACTGGAGTAACCATGACAAGCATGAGATAAATATCTAATAACCACTGCCAACTCATTCAATTCAGTGTGTTATCGACAGTGGGAATCAGCATTCAACAGTTATACACTTCTGCCCTTGGGGAAAGAAGGAAATGCAAAATATTTCCCAATTCATTGAGGAGGATATATTCAACCTCGACAGGGCTCACTGTGTCCTGCCTGGCAGCTCTCCTGACTGCCAGTGTGCTGTGGCAAATTGGGGTACACAAGGCTGGAGGATCATTAATGTTTTTTCTCTACTTTTGCCCACCTGTGAGCCCCATCCTCCACCTCTGCTGGGGACACAGATGGGTTTTAATGGATAGAGGGAAGGTCCTTATGGGTCCATAGTCCTGGGGAAGCCAGGAGCTGCCATGGACACGTCACACTTCACAGACTTCACTGTGAATTCCTCTAAAGTCTTAAGATTTCAGTAGAGGACAAATGTCAAGGGAGGAGATGGAAGTGTTGCCTTGCTCTTAGGCATTGTTTAATCTCATTTAGGGACAGCTACCAGTGCTTCTTTGGCCTTGTTAATTTTCCCTTCCTAAGTCAGCGTTCAGACACTCACAGCTTTTGTCTACTGCTATTATCAAGGCATTTGCATGCACTAATCCATGACAAATGGTTTCATTTGATGCACATCTGATTTCCTTGCCTGCCAACTAGAAAGAGATAATAGAAATACCAAGAGAAACTAAATTAGAACTAAAGGAGTCATCTATTTGTTGGAGAAATTCAAAACAAGGTTAGGATAAACACCACCCAGGCAGCTGACTTACTGGAGAAAGCACTGAGATTTCAGCTGAGGAAAGAGTTTCTAATTACCTGGAGGGAAAAAAATTTGCTGCATTCTAAAGCTTCACAAAAGATATTCCTACAGAAATAATTATACTACAGATGTGGGAACTAGCTTAGACAGTCATTGCCTGTCAGATCCTGCCCCAGCACACTGAAAACAATTACAAACTCAAAAACCTCAGTTAGCTTCAACTCATCCCTTTGGTTTTTTTGTTTAATGCAGTAGTGACTTCTGGCTGACTGACCACCCAAATCTGAAAGCAGTCCATGCAAGTAACCAGAAAGAGGAATTTAATGAGTTAATGAAAGTCCCAGAAAATAGTTGTAGTTTAGCTGTGGCAGCTTATGATTTAAGCAAGATTTTCCCCCAGATCTCTGCTGTTTAATGAAAGGTGTATCCTTATATTAAAAAGGGCAACTTTTGAAAACACCAGACCTTCTTTAATTTCAGTGTTGCTCTAAACCAAAACAAGAGCTGGTACCAGCCAGAAGGACACACAAGAGCCTCCTCATGTTCACATTGGTATTGAATTTGAACTCTCTGAGGTCTTGAAAGAGGCAGCCACTGGCAGATCCGAATTTCTTCTTCCAGACAGGATTTATGCCTTTACTAGGATGATGGCTTGTTTTGGGTAACTGCTGATACCTACACAGATAATTTTTTTTCCCCAAAGAGGAATATCAAGGCAGAAAAAAAAGAAGGCATAAAGATATCAAAATACTTTTTAAAGTTTCAACTTAGGAAATTGAGTCCTAAAAACAAACAAAACCCCCAAATATTAAGTCCTCAGAATTTCTTACTCTGTTCCAATTTGGCCTTAAATCATGTGATAGGCTGGTGTTGAAAAGTTTCTGAACTGTAAAATTAGCCATTTTTTAAATACATGATAGAAAACATAGGAATTACTATATCGTAGAAATACAATAATGGACTTTTTAATGAATATAATTACAGTAAATACCTATCTAGTCATATTTCAGTGTATTTTACCACGTCTTCCTTATCCACAGCACCTTTAGCCGGTCCAGAAATGAAGCTAAGTTCTTCCCTGAAATGTGTTTTTCAAAATGCAGTGTTCTGAACATTACCTTATTGATAGTTCCAGTGTTATTTGACCTCATTTCTGTCTGGTTTTAGGTTTTATTTAAATTAAGAATGGTTCGGAATGTGAACACTTACTTCTTAACATATTTATATAGGCAAATATATGAACTACAGATACTTTTAAACTCTTGAACGTGTTCAAAGTCACCACTGTGTTATTGTGATTCCTGGGCAGCACCTAGGAAAGAGGTGCTAACTAATATGTTCCCTTCATTTCTGCATGTTCTTTTAAGAAACAAACATATAAATCAATGAAACCAATTTTCCAAATAAAATGTCCTTGCTTGCTCTCAACCACTTAATTAAACACCATTAACTCTAGTTTGTTTTGGCAACCAATTAATGTCATGATCAAATATAAATAGACTCTGCAAGAAAAGATTATAATTAATAAATCCTGAACAACACAGTACAATTGCACTGAAGCCTTGCTTGCCAGAAATATTTAGCAGCAGTTTTGGAGAGCATTAAAGAGGACAATAAAAATAAAGTTCTATCAGAGTGTGCAGTTCAGATCCTGAGGTTCTTGCCTGCACCCAGGCTGATCTGTAGAGCCTTTGGCTGCTGACATTATTTACAACACAGAAAAATCACAGTCCCAGGTTCCCCGCTTTCCAACAAACTGATATGTACATCCATAGGAGTCTTCTAATAAAATTGTCCACAGATATAACTTTCACTTGGTCACAATTGAATTGAAAGTGTATTTTGCTCACTGTATTTTAGTAGGTTCACAATGAAGGCTCTTGATTCAGATTTGTCAACTGAAGATAACTAAATTAATCCAGTAGGAGCTTTGGATCATGCATGAGGATGGCTTAAAAGCATTCTTTAATCTGAACCAACAGCTCTCCTGATAATCAAGAGACAAGGGTCACTGTTTAAGCTGGTTTTTAGTTGCCTATTCATTTAGTAAGAGTTAGGGTACATGGTATACAAATAAAACTTAAATGCTCATGGAAGAAATATTTCTGCCCAATTCCAAAAATCTCCCAGCACATGTGGCTGGGTGGGAGCTGCTCATGGAGAGCAGGTTATTCACTGAGTTACTTGTAGCTCAAGAAACACTGCACCACAACAAGGGCACCCATCCCAGACAACAGATCATTTATGTACTGCACTTCACCTGGTGGTTCTCAAGGAATCACTTTCACATCATCCAAAAACTAGTAAAATCCTCCATTCCTGCCATCAGCTCAGTTCCCAAGTCAAGATGTTTTCTCAAAGTAAGATAAGGATTACAACGGAATAGTAGGACACAGTTATTGATTATCACGATGGCAACAGTGATCCTGCACCCTGCTGTCACTGAAGTGACCTTTCAAGAAGGGCAGGAGTGGTTTCTTTACCCACTGTGAAGGAAAAGGGGAAAACTGTTATTCCAAAAGAAATACAGAAGGCAAGAGAGAGATGTCAAAAACCAATCTAAATAGAGCGTAGAAATATGAGTCACAGAAACATCGGGCTTTGTAACTTCATTCAGCTTAATTTACACCCCCGATTCCCCATTGTGCATCACTGGCTGAGTCTCATAAATTTAGACTCCAACTGTGCTGCAGTCCTTGTGGTCCCTACCCAGGGCACGATGAACAGAAAGCTCCAGCATCACTCCCATGCAAAAGAATAAGTTCAGCTGGAGAAAACTGTTCTGTACAGGGCATCTGAAAACAGCAAAAAATATTGAGTTCCACCAGGAGAAAAAAATCTTGCTTGCAGCAAAGGTTGGTTTCACAGAATAGAAAGGAAAACATTCAAAAGGAAATACAAAGATTATAGACAGTACAGGATAAAATAATATCAAACTTATGGGAGAAAACACATCAATCTTATGAAGCAATGCACTTGAATATTACCTTTTTAAAATATAAATGAGCCTTGGACTAAAGCAGGCTAACCATTAAAGGCATGTTTCTGATGTTTTCAGCAGAAATACTTCAGTGCAGAGCAATGTAGTTTGCCTTTGGGGTTTATATTCATAGGTGCCAAATTTTCCTTGGGACTTAACCACCACAGTATGAATTCTCACAGTCTTTAATGCCGTGACAGCGAGCTACAAATAGTGCTGTGCACCGAAAGGTCCCTGCATGACTCACCAGGGCCCCAAGGCTGCACTTGGAGAGGGAGGCTCAGCACACGGCTGTGGGAGCAGGAGATGCTGCCCAGGCCAGCACAGCAAGAGGTGCTTTTTGGTCCCTGTTTCCCAGGGCAGCTCCTGCCATGCCAAGAGGGATTTGCTTTGCACCTACCCGAGTGTCTGCCTGCAGAGAGGCCTGAGGGAGAGCTGAAGTGGCTCGGGATGAGGATGGGAGCATGGCCAGGAGGAAGGACAGAGCAGGGGGACTAAACCAGAGCACAGACAGTGCCAGTGCAAAGCACACCCAGGAGCATCATCCCATTGCTCCTCTGCGAGCACTTTGCCACTGCTCTTTTGCACAAGGTGTGCAGTGAGGGTGACCCCAGCAGTGCGTTCACAGGGAACACAGCCACACTTCCAGCAGCTCCTGGGGAGCCTCACTGGGCACCATGTGAGGGACCAAAACAGGGACCAAAAAGCTGCTCAGGCCCCATTGCACACCTTGGCCACGCTGCTCTTCATAGTCCATCGAGCTGCAACACCTGCTTGCCCTCAGGTTGCTCCATCTCCCTGGATCAGAAGTAACAAGGCGTCACATTCAGCAGTGTGGCTGGTGACAGCTTTCCTCCACCTGCACCGAGCTGTGAGGATCCCAGCTGCCCTTCTCCTGCTGCCACTGACCAGCCAGTGAGGACTGGCTGATTCCTGGCGATGCCAACCTATCCTTTCCTCTTTACTTCCCTGTGTCTCAGGCAACAGCTTACAGACCCCAAAACCACCCATGGCTAACCCTATCTGCAAGCACACCCTGGAACCATGCTGGGTTTTTTTTGAAGTTTGATTTTTCAGAAAAAAAAAAAAAAATCAAAAAATCAAAATCACAGGGTGCAATACTTCTGATCAAGTCTGCTCCTGTAAACAAGCGTATCACACAAGCACAGCAGGCAGTTCATTGCCATCATGCTGCTAGAAACCCTACCTCATCCTTAAGTGTTGATTTTGTCACATCAGTTCTCTTCCTAAACAAAATACGTGTCCACGTACATCCGAATGTATTTTGTATATGACCAGGAGCACAGTAGGTACTTACAACCTGAATTTCTTCACTTATCAGTTGGTAATTTCACATTTTCAAGAGCAGCCTGTGAAGGCCAGGTGTGTATAGCAAAGGTATCACAAGGGAGATCTTTCCAGTGAGTGACTGGAACAGCTCATTGTGAGCAGGATTTTCTGACTGTGAACAAACCAGGGCACTGTGGTGTTTTCTGTGCATTTGCTGGTGTAAATGAAAACTGAATCGGACTTAGAACTTAAAAATTTTCCCGTTTTAATTAACACAGAAAAAACATTAGTTGTCACCTTTCATGGCCATGGCTGGCTGTGTTCCTGCCTGGCAATTTGAACATTGTATACTGAAGGCAACAGGTTGCATTCACATCATGTGATTAATGAAACAGAATTCTTGCTAATCATAGAAACTTTTATATATTAACTACCTAGTGCCACACTTGCTTCTGTCAACACCAAGAGCAAAAATTCCATAGAATTTACCTTCCAAATCTCAGTTGTTCTACAAAGTAGAGACACATTTTATTTACACTTTCCGGAGGAATTAGATTCAAAACCCTGGCTGTTTTGAACTGAATAGCCACATATATGGGGCATATGAATATAGCAGACCTTTTGAAATGTGAAAATATGCGGTTTACCCCAAGGCTATAAAAAAATCAGTGGGAAGGCCAAGATCAGAACTAAGACATTTTTTGCTCACAGCTACAGACTCCAGTTTCTGCAAACTGCTGTCTACTGAGAAACATGCTCAGAGCATCCTTAGGTTGATGTTCCTTGTTAGTTGGTGCAGAATTGCTTTGAGACTGATTTTTCCATCTCCTAGTATGAAGTACAGAGACTCACTTCTTGAGAAGATTTTTAATAGGCACATCATTAACTACTGTCACAATAAAAGGTACTTCATGTTTAGCATCATAATATTCTAGCCTTGATTCAGTCCATGATTTCTTCCTCTGAACAGGCCTATTTTTAATTAACATATTTGCAAATGTCAGCAGTGCTACAGTGGGTACATTTTTCTGCTTGCGTCTGCCTTACATCTTTACACTGCACACAAGACTAACCTGATGTGTACCTAATTCATTTGCACAAACTCACAGGTGAATCCTGTCTCCTTCCAAGCAACACATATGGCCAGTGTTGTCACCCATGATTAGCTGACAGATCCAATACCTTATGGAACAAAGTCAAAATTTTGCAGAGAATTGCATGATTGAAAGGGTGATAGCTGTTTTGTTTTGTTTTTTTTTTTAAACTTGAATCCTGTACTTTGTTAATATCTTGTTGTGTCATCAAATGCCATCATCTACTTCCTACTGCTGGGAGGGTCAATGCTGTCAATTAGATGGTCAATGAACTATCACAGGCACTCAGATAACTCTGCAAATCACATGTTCACTCCAACCCCTCAGGCCAATTCAACAGCCCCACGACTGTGTGTATCTTAGAGACTAAAACAACCAGTGAGGAATTTTTTTCATTACCACTGTTTCTTCTTAAATCACACAGAAATGACAAGCTTGCAAAGATGGAGATTTGTTTCCACATAAAGTTATTTCCTGTGAATGCTTTCACACATCCTTTGCCTAACATGATTTTCGTGAAAATGAAATATAGTCATAAAAAACCCTGCAGAAAGCCATGAGTATTGCCTAAGGGGGATTACACTGCAATGGAGTTCTGCAGGTTTACTCCAAGGTCTCCTCCTGATCCATCCAAGTCAAAAGGAACTGGCATCAACACTTAAGGACACTAAACAGCAGCACTCAAACTTCTCACCGTGTTAATGAGACAAGAAAGAAATAATGAACAGGCACAAATAATACAGCATCATTCATCTTATAAGCAAGCAGTATTTACTATGGCTTTACTCCCTGTGCCCACTTGCCAACATTTCACAGAAAATAAAGCTACAGTCAATCACAAATACTGTGATGTAGAGCAGTTTATCACATTTGTTTCCAGGTTCATACCTTCTGCTAAGTCATCTAACTGAATAAAGAAGTACTGAATTATAAAAACAAAAACTTATACTGCACTGAAAAGAGGCTTTAAGCTTTTGTGATTGCACAGTGTGTACAAATCTATTTCAGCCCATTCAGATACTTGCCTCAGAAAGTTTCAGGTAGGAAAAAAAAAAAAAAAAAATCAAGCTCAGAAATCTCTGATGATAAATGAACCTTTTTATATATTGCCCATGATTTCCAGGGTTTCAAAACTGGATTAACTGCAGTAGTCCAGAAGGATATATTCACTGTGCTAATCCACTGTGTTCAGTTCAAGTTTATTATGCATAATACATTCCAAGAGGATTTTATCTTTTACCTTTACCTTCCTGTGCTCAGTGAGACTCTTCTGTTCATCAAGCATGAGAATCACAAGATGGGGTGGAACCTGCCTTTTTAATTATCTTGTACCGAAGTGGCCCCACGATGGAGCTGAACTGCTCAAATTCTCTTATTTTAGAGCACCTCATTATTTATGGAAGATCACAAACTGAAAGAAAAGGTGTGCTGAGCATGCTATTGATTACAGCTATATTTGTCATGATTCAATAAGTCAAAATTTCATATACCAAATATTAAATTACTGAAATTATGCCTTGGCTCATCTGCATCCATTTTTTATTCACTTTTATTTGGCTGAACATTTTAATCTTACTTACACAGTTTCCAACTAAAAGTAAACTATGCATTCCTAATAATATAAATATGAAAAATAGGGTGTGCTCAGGGACTGCAGTTGAATGCATTAAAATCACTCAATTTGCTAGTTAACGTATTTCCATCCCTTTTATGTACAACCTTTCACATTCAGTTGGCAGACTGAGAATTCCTGGCCTTATAAACAAACCACTGTCTTGATTTTCTGTTGTGACAGCAGAAATTGTCCAAAATATCTAACTGTTTCCCTAAAGGACACTCACTGGTTGGTACTTCCCAGGTGCAGCACAATCTGAATTCGAGGTGAACATCGTGTCAAATTCCACTCATCTGTCAATGTAGTGGATTATTTCTTGAGAGACTGAAATTGGCTGCCTGGGATCAGAATACCATCAATCTTATTCATGTAGGGTGCAGAGAAGCTGCCTGAGCCAGGCTCACAGGAGGGAAAGCTTGGCTGCTTCTAAGTAGGTGATGAGGCAGCTGTAAAACCTTCACTCTATCTGTAGCACATCTCTGAGTGAAAGATTTTGTCATTTTTCACATTTCCCCAACATTTGGTATGCATTCAGTGTCTTGCTGTTCTTGCTTCATAAAAAAGGTGATTTTTCAAGCTTAGGCAAATGTTGTGGAGCTCTGGATCTGCCCAGCTCTCATTTTTTCTCATAATGTCACCTGTTTCAACTGAATCCATAAAATGATATTACATTTTCCTTTTACATATATGTTTAGCTGGGCTGGTTTTTTCCATTTCCTTCACTAGGGACACACTCAAATAACCAGCAGCATTACTGATGATTGCACTGTAATAAATCTCTGCGAGTCCCAAATAAGCCCCTCATCCCTCAAACTTCAAGCACTCCCAGACTACCAGCACCAGGTGGTAAAGGCAACACCCTTGGTTAATCTGATGCTCCAACATGGGCACTGAGACCTGGCCTAGCAAGGATTTTGGTCTATTCCTCTACATCGTGTATGTTTTATTTCAAGAAACCAAGACAATGATAATACCTGTGACTTCTGGGCAAGAAATGTACTTGAGAAAACTTTGAGCTTTAAAGTTTCTAAAGGCCTGTATTCATGACCATCTGTCTTTGAAGGGATGTCATTTGATCAAAAAAATATTAAAATATTAATTGCCACATTGTAAAATGACTCATCACTGTGAGTTAACATTTTCCATCTTTCATTTCTACAACTCTTAAAGCCTCTCCCATCTTTTCTTTGGATTCAAATGCATTAAGTGACATTCTTGTCCCATCTAATTCTACCAGATGAAAATACTCTGCTTGGATATGTCAACACCTCAATTTTTAATGTAACATATTCCTCAAAGTGCAATTAGAAGTTGAAAAAGTTATGTGATCCATTTCTATTAATAAAAACACAATAAAACCACTGCTGTGCTGTCCTTACAGGTCCAGCAGACCAAGAAAGCTGTGTTCTCCACTGCTGACCCGTGGGATTGATTCTGCCTTTACAGGCATTGCACTCTATTCGCAGTCCCAAATTCTCCTCCGGGCCACACTTTTGCAGCCCCATCAATTTTCAGAGGTAAACTTGAGAACCTCAGAATAAGTGTGTCTCCTTTATGCCAAGGCAAACACCTGACCTCCAGCACGCATGGGTGACTGAGGGAGATCTGGTGCCGGTGGTTTAAGGAACAAACCTGAACCCAGTTTGGGTCAGATAAGTACAAAGTTCTCCAAACCTGGGCTGTCACAGTGTCCAAGTTCTACAGCCATTCCAGAACTTCACCAGATGGGGAGAAGGGGAGAGAGAAACAAGGACATGGAAACTGAACCGCTACCCAAAACAGGATTCTTATGTTGGGAAATTGTTAGAAAATGACATTAAGGGATGACTATTCCCACATTGGATTGGCAAAGCATAACCCACATTAGACTCACCAAAAAACAAATGCTGTGCAATACAAAGGCAAGCAACTCATAAAACTTAAATGATGAAAACAATTTTGATTAGTCAATCATTTGTCAAGATAGACACGAGCACAGGCAGAGAGCCTGCTTGCCCAGAGCTGAGCTCAGTCCTACCTGGTCTGTGCAGGTGATGCTGCTGGAAAGTGTGATGGAGGGACCCCTGACAGAGCAGCATTGCACAGGCACTTATCCACAAATACAGGACCCAGGACATTGCAGAGACCACTGCCATTCTCTAAACAAAATATTAGACAGATATTATTATCCAAAGCCTTACAGCACACAGAATAGTCAGCTTCCATTACAAAAGTATTTTTAATATTTTTCTTTTTCACTCCTTTTGCTAAACGTCTTTTGATTATTATTCCTTCCTGCAGGATACAATTGTTGTACAACAAAGGTCATGCCCAAAAAGGACAGCTGAGGTAAAGAGACATCAACACAGGAGCCTGGATAACTTTAATAATTCAGTGGTAAAATCAAACTGTAATAATCTGAGGATTAAAAAAACCCACAATATAAATAGAAGCTGGAAAATATTCTCACAGAGATCCATAGCTGAATTTACAGGGGAGTTAAAAATATAAACTAAATTTTAAAAAAAACACAGCACCAGGTGAAAAAAACCAACATGATGTCCAGGTAATATCAAAGCTGCTTTAAACACATTGCAGAAAGGCATAAAACATCCTCAGATATCCAAGACATTGCCAAAATACTCCATCCCCAAAACTAAAAAGGCTATTACTGACCCAGAACGTAACAGTACATTGTTTGGTTTTTTGCTTTTGCAAGCGTTAATTATTAAACATGCTTCTGTCTACCAAACAAAGTAATTGTTTCTCAGAATTATGTTCTAATCCCCAGATGAAATCAGCTTCCTTTTGTTCGACCTGTGCATGCAAAAGGACTGGAGTGTGGCCAGACTGAATTTCAGATGTGTTCTATAGAAGATTTGATGTGTTCACAAAGCAGATTGTGTCAAAATTTAAAAAATATTCACTTTGCAAAGGGAAGAAGCAATTTCTTTGTCTGCTGGTGCACTTGACCATCCAGTGTGGACAACTGCGTTTTTTCATACTCGTGTTGGTGGTTGTACGAACTGGCTAAATTTCCCTCTGACTTGTTAACTTCAGCAGCTCTTTCTCAGTGCCTGCAAGGATCAGGAGTTTTGTAAGGCTCAGCTACGCTACACATCGTCCAGTTCCCTTAACAGCACCTTCTGCTGCATTTCAGATGGCCAAATTAATCAAACTTCAGGCACTCTCCTCACTCAGCCAATGACGGGATGCTGCTCTCTATCTAATAATCCAATCAGCTGAACATCATTTTCACAGAGCAAGAAAGACTTTGAAAGATTAAATCTCTCACATGGAAAAAATCATGTCTTTACAAAAAAAAAAAAAAAGGTCTGTATATGATATCAGGGGATTTCTACAGTAGGAAGAACAACAATATTAAAATAGTGAAATGCAATGGTAATAAAAGATATGCATATAAATCTTTTTTTTCCCCCTGATTTTAAAGCAGCAGTCACTGTGAAGCTTTTTAAGTCTAATTAGTTGAAATGAACCACATAAACTGAGAAGTATAATTAATAGAGAATACCAAAACATTATTTTGATCAGCATGAGGCTCTTCCTTTCTCTGTACTGAGTGCTTGATGCACTGCTTGGTGTATAATTAATTTCATTTCCAACTGTTTGCTTTGCAGTATACAATGCATTTTTTCTCCTCTCTTTTTAGACCCATTTATCTTGCAAAATAGATTCAATCCCCTCAGATCAGGGAGCTCCTGGGAGGCTTCCCGTGTCTTCAGGAATTAACACCTTCTTGTCATAATTGGTGCTCCCGTGCTTTTTATACCACAAGACAGAGGGAAAGGTGAGCCTCACACAGGGGAATTTCAGGTGTTCAGGTTATTTAAACTGAACTTTAAGAATCTCAGTCAAAGGGCAAAGCAAAGCCAAACTTCCACAACCTGCTAAATTTTCATGTGTCTTTCCTCCAGCATCATGCTCTCAGCACATGGACAGCAGATTTATTTTATGCACTCAGGCTTTATTACTAGGTTTTGGGTTTTTTAAAATATAAAATCCTCTCTCAAACTGCACTATTTCAAACTACCTTTGCTCAAACCCAGCATTTCTTACAAATGCTTCATGCACTTGTTTGTCACAGCAAACTGTCACATACACAATTTTACCCAGAGATCATCTTATCGTTAGTATAGAAACACAGCAGTGAATATTTTCCATTTATTATCTGAGTTCTAGATCTGCCCTCCGAATCTTAAATCCTGAGGAAGCTCCTTACCTGAGTAATCCAACCAAGAGCAGAGCACTCTAGTAGTGTTCATCGGAAAGATCTAATACTTTTTTAAATCCATCTGTATCACAATAAGGGATTTCTTTTATAGCTTCCCAATAATCTTCTTTATCAGGATTAAAAGTAGAATAAAAAAAAAAAATCTCTTTTTCGTTACAAATCCTGTTTCCAGAGTAAAGAAGACATCTGAGCTCTCAGATTGCCGTCAGAAAAGTGGCCAAGGTTTGAGGGGTGGAAACCTTCTCATTTTCACCTTTAAATCATTTCCTAGCATCCCCTTCTGCTTGACGAGCCCTTTGAAGTGATCTTGAGATAATTTGCAGCTTCCAGGACACTTGAGGGCGAAGAGCAGCTGGCGACCGCGGGCAGCGCAGCCCCGGCTCCGCACGGGCGGCGAAGGAAGGCGGAGGTTCGTGCGCTGCTCTCGGATGCTGGAGGTGCCGGAGCCTATTTCAACACATCCCTGCTCGGGAGAGTATCACATGTGCCTTAAAGCGACACAGCCCTCGCTCACCAGCTCCAGCCGGGCGCTCGCCAGCGACTGGAGCCGCATTTAAATACGGGCAGCAGAGCCCGCACCGCGCAGGGGAGCGGCCGCTCCGGCTGCCAGAGACAGGTAGGGACAGGCAGGAGGGGACCAGCCCCGGGGGAGGCGAGGGGATGGGCAGCCAAGGAGCGACCTGGGGACGCGATAATTCTGCCGGCAGAGCCTTTATTCCCCAGCGTTGTTCTGGCACTTATTCACGAGAGGAAAGCGAGACTTAAGGGAGTCTCTTCCCTTGCACAGAGAACAGCACATGCCTGTGAACAGCGAAGGGTGGTGCAGGGAAAGTGTAACAAGACACACGGGAGAGCAGGAGGCTCCTACACGCTCTCAGGGGCTTTCTGACACCTTGCCACAACTCTGAGTGAAATCTTTCCTTCCAACTCCATTTCCGAGGCATCTCTGCAGACAATGGGGAAAGAGTTCTGATTTACTCTCAAATGATAAAGCTCAGCTATGCCAGATTATTTATTACAGTTATTTATTCTCCACATCTTAAGTGGCCATTTACAGGAATGGAGTGGTTTCCTCTCCCTCTTGTACCACATGTAATTATTTTTTTTTAAAGAGCCATTGTATAGACTTAGTACATACCATTCACTTGGTATTACAGCTCTTACATCTGCCTACAAAAGAAAAAGGGCTTGGAGACAAAACAGAAACTTCCCTTTTAAGAGCTCAAGATGTGCGCTATAACACAAGGTAGGATTATTTTTTTCCCCTGGATAACCTGTGTTAGAAGAGTGTGCCACCTTCACTGCTCACCAGCACAAGACACCAAACAATCGTAAATAATAACAGCACTAAGTAGCCTTACACTCAAGTACCTCCATCTCAGCACCTGAGGACATCTATCTCAGTGGAGACTCTCACTGAGAGGTGCAATGAGTTTACTTGACAGATCACAGGTTCCTTTGGAGCTGCTGTGTTTTATTGGGCAATACGTACCAAGAACTTGGCCCTGCAGACCAACAGGAATGTTATACTGGTCTCTGCCACAATGCTCAGAGCAGGTCTTTGTTACAGCATTAAAACAGTGAAGCAATTGGTGGCAGGTGTGTGTGACAAAGTGACACAGGAGAGCACTGGCACATAGACCGTCCCCACAGCACAGGCCACCACAGCAGGGGGCTCCCATCAGGTCCCTGAGCAGAGCTGGGGACAAGAGAGTGGCTCAGAACAAGCCTCATGGTGACCAGAGATGCTTTCAAGAGGTCAACTTTTTCTTTTCAGGTGCTTTGTTTGAAAACTCATGGTACAAGTATGGTTGGGGATATAATAATATGTTGTTTTCCTGAAGAATTTCCTTAGACACTGAAAGATGGCAAAGAACTGAGGTATTTATTACTTTCTGGCCTCAGAAGATTCTAGAAAGCTCAAAAATGCAGATGAGAGGCAACCAAGTACCACGAAGTACTGATGAACAAGGGTAGGCATCTTGTAGCTACCTAGGATCAGGCACAGCCCAGAGCAGGAGTCAGCAGGTGGAGGCTGCTGGGGTTTGCTGCCAAAGCCACAGGGAGGCTCAAGATCTTCCCTCTTTCCATGGGAATGCAGAGAGATTTCTGCAGCACCTGTGAGAGGCAGGTGATGGGAATTTATTTTAAAATAAACACCTGCTTAAGATACATCCCTTTTAGGACTTTGTGGGAAAGATACAAGTGAAAGGGTATGGAGCAGGGAGGTGTGAAGAAAGATGAAGGAGAAGGGTCTCAAGAAGCAAATAAAATCTTCTAAGAAACTCAAAGGCCTTGTGGACAGCAGGAAGAATCAGACAAATTGTGACTACACACCTTGGCAGAGTAGGCAGAGACAGATTTATGCAAGATACAGATTTATGTAAGGTACAGCAGAACTGTCACACTGCCAAGCACTGCTAACTCCCAGCTCCATGAGGCTAATGCCACCATAACCCCTGACAGATGCTGCTATTGCTCAGGACAAGCTCTGCAGAAACAGGGGACATGTTGCTTCTGCAGGGTATGGGGGAGATCAGAGGGACAGGGAGAATATTAAACAGGCTGTGCTTGCAGCCTCTCCCCCGCCCTGGCTCCCAACATCAGACAGAAACACAGGAGTCCTTGGCAAGTCTTGCAGAAGTGCCCTCACACCTGCTTTGATGTCTTTGCTGCCAATTTTAACTTCCAGTGGACCAACAAGACATCAAACATTTTCCTCTTGCCCTCTTTGCTAAGCACAGTGTCATATTCATCTGATGCTTTGGGGCTTTACTTCAGCCTCCTCACTTGGCTTTGACAGGGAGGGGATGATACTTTACAAGTACCCCTGGGCCCATATTGAATGAGGGGCTACTGACACACTGGAAAGAGAAAATAGGAAGGAAAAAAAGACACAAGTGAGCAGTCTGCACATTTCAAAATGCTTTCTCATGAAAAGGGAAGGCTGAAAGTAATTTGTCTCTAGACAGAAGGGAGATGGGACAAAAGGTTGTGTCCTGTGGAACAGCAGCTCCTGGCAGCACTGGGGCAGGATGAATCCATGCCCTGCAGGGGGAAGAACACCCTTTGGGTTTTGTGGTCTGTATCTGACTGCTGGGAGGTGAAGTGTCAGGAGGGGGTCCTTCCATCCCGACTCTGATACCTGATGGGACGCAGAGAAGAGGGGCAACCACCCCAGCTATCCCTGTCAGAGAGCATGGAAACTGCCTATCCACAGCTCTGACTGGGAGACTCCACAGGGTTGCTGGCACACCTGCCACGAGCAGACCATTACACTGGGTGATATTTCCAAGGTGAAGATGGGTAGCAAGAGGTCAGCTGGAATTCAACTGTCTTTGAGAGTCTGCCCCACACCCAGGGCTGCATGCACAAGGAGAACAGCCTTTCCCTTCTGCTTCTACCATTCATCTAGAGATGCCAAGTGAATGACAAAAATAGGCAAATAAAAATAAATTCTCTTCCCTGCCTGAACCTCTATTTATCACAATTTTCTGGGCACACAGAAAAGGACAGCATATGCAACTCAGGCAGGCTCACGCAGACGGCAGATTGGTGCTTGCACCCAAATAGGGGCCTCTGGCCTCTGCTTTCTGCATTCTGCCTCCTCTGCCTCTCTCTCCTCCTTCCCCACACTTGCCTTTTCCCCATGCAGAGATTTAACATGACACATCCCAGGCGTGTATTTCACAGGGTCTGGAGAAGGCTCACCACCTTGGAAATGCAAAGCTCCTCAGTTCTAGTGTTCCTGGGACAATGAAGCTTTGCTTTTCACAGATTGTATTCTCCACCCCTCCCAGTTGCTTCCACCCACCCTACAAAGCTCCTTCCCTTATCCCAGACTCTGCCTTGGCTGCTGCCTGGGCAACAGGCACTGCACACTGCAGCTCCTCCCTACCTAAACATTCCTACTCAGGTGAGCCAAGTGTAGTCTCACAGCAAGTTTTACCTCAATTCTACCAAGAGCCAGGTTTCTGACACTCATCCTAGGTTCACACCATTTGTGGAAGCTTTTTTAAAAATCTGGCAAAACAGTTTTGCTTGGCCCTGTCACCTCGCCACAGAGCTTTTCTCCACTGGGAACCATCCCACATGGAAAACCAGCAGCCAAGCATGTGAAGATTGAGCTACCTACATGTGATTGCCTGAACAGCACTGCCATGAGGCCCAGAGTAAAACCAGCCAAGAAATCCTCCTCCAAAACCCTGAGCCTCTCTGTGTTTCTTGCTCTTGGTTGTTTTCCTTTTCCCTAGCGGAACAGGAAGCACAAAGAGTAAAGCGGAATTCCTTTGGTACAGGGAGAGGACAAGTTTATCAGCACCCTGGACACCAGCTGTGGATGCAGCTTGACCCAGACAAACACTTACAAGCTACATTCAATACATGAGTGCAGCAATGTTTGATGTTCCACATGCATATCCCCCCTGCTCAGCCAGGTGCTCCCCTTCCTGTCTAGAACTTCTGACAAATCCCAAGGAAAACCTTCCTTGCCCTGATACTTCCTTTTCTCAGTTCTCCCACTTTTCTCCCTCACTTACAGGACATCTGATCCAACCTCAGTGACCAAACTGAATCTATTTCCTTTCTTGCCCTTCCTATGCTATGACAGCATGAAATCCTTCTGTCTGTATTGTCAGCTTTTCTTCTCCTATAGCTTGTGCCAGTGACGAGACAAGATGCAGTGTTTTTCCCGGAGGCAAACAAGAAAAGCTTAGCTAGAAAGATACTATGTTTTTCATGAAGGAAAAAATCACCAAGGAAAGATTTGGTGATTTTTCTGGCTGTGACCACAGCCTCCACTGACCAATACAAAGACCACACACACCAAGAGCCTGAAAGAGCAGAGCTGAGCAACATGTGCAGAGAAGCCACTTCCCATGGGATCCCAGGGGCTCGTTCATACAGTTATTGTCCCACTTCAAGTACAGGATGTTGGGAAATTTGCTCTGTTTCCAGCACAGGTGCAGACATATGGATATGGAGGATCAGCCAAGGCAAGGGCACAACACACTCGGAGGAGATGCTCCACCTGCTGCACCGGGCACCCAGAGCTGGCAGCTCCTCTCCACCCCTTATCTCATGGCACATCACTGCACTGCCTCTCTCCCTGCTGCCTCAGCCACACTAAACTTGCTTGGCAGAAGCAGCAGTTTTGTCAACCATCCCCAAGTGTACAGGGATGATCCAATCAGGAAGATGATATAAATACAGGGAAAAAGAAACAACCGAAAAACCCCCAACCATCACAGGTGTACACTAAGTACCTTGTACTGGAAAACAACAAAGAATTAAATAACAAGTCTAAATATTGACAAAAGCAGGGAGATGTGAGAACAGAACATAAAAAGAAGGATTTTCACAGTTACTCCTACCAGCCTACCTTAAATGTGCGGCTACTCCTTGTTAAAGGGATGTCTGGTCTTCACAATTACTGTGTTTGGAGGCAGTGATTCTGCTTTTTACAGTTTTCTAAAGCCTAAGAGGGGAGAGAAAGAAAAGAGAACACATCTATATTTGTCAGGGAAGTTTATATCACAAAAGTTTGTGTCCCAGTTATTTTTAAAGTATGTAGGACAACGCACACAAAAAGTCCCAACACTTATCTAGAACTTGCCATTAGCTGACAAGATCAGCACTTGCTAAGGATTAACAAGATGAATTATCCGTGCAGTACGTTATCATCATGCAAAAAAAGACTTCAATAGCACTCAATACACTTAAAATATAACCAGCAAAACATGAGTATGCTCAGGATGCCATGGCAGGTAAACATAACCATCATAAAATGGAGTTGTCCATTTAGTTTCAATTCAGAGATACCAAAAAGCAAAGAAACCTGAGTAAAACAGCCCATGAACTGATAGCAGTTCATGGCTTCTTGTGATACTATTATCCTTTATCTGTATGTTAGCTGGAGAGATCATCCTGATCTGAAAATCCAGAATCTTCTCACGCATTCCCAACTTCTTCCTAGCACAAACTCAGAGCCTCCAGCTGATTCTTAAAAGAGCTAGGTTGAACCCATTACATAAAATGCTATTGAAATATTCCCGGTTTGAAAACAAGCTATTGCTTTTGTCAGGCTGCAGCTGCTTTTCCAGGCCAGCTAAAACCACATTACATGCAAGATCCACTTACTGTGGACAAATCATGGGTCAGAGGCTGCATGAACTGAAAATTAGTGTATCTATAGCCATAAGGGACATTTGGCATTTGATATATCATTTTCATTATGTTAAATATCAGTCCTCAAGCACAAGTTTAGCATCTACTTTTGCTGCTGAAAAGTCAACTTTTACATGAAGGTGCAGGTACTTTTTAATATTTACAACATAGATAAAATAAATCCAAGAGAAGCAAAGGCATTCAGAAACTTTGGGAAGCAAATTTCCTATGGCGAGCTCAGATACGGTCACTGGGTTATATTCACTCCCACTACATTTGCTATCTTCCTAAATTTCAGTTAAACTTAATAAAAAATAGGTCTCCATTATTATTTCAGCAGCTTCAGCAGCAGGGTTGAACTAGAGGGTCTTCAGAGGCTGCTTCCAACCCCAGCCATTCTGTGATTCTGTCATTATCCTAAACTAATAAAAAAGAAGGCTTCAGCAGCAGTTAAAATAAGCCTCCTCTGTCAAATTTGACATATTTCAGACATCAGCATAGAAACAAGACCATCTAGGAAACAAATTTCCCCCTAAAACATTGCAGCAAGTCAGCCCCAGTTTGATAACCCCTCTCCTCTGTGGCAGACCTCCCCAGCCCAGGCAGCCTTCCACCTTCTCCTGGCATAGGGACAACTACAGGAAAAGCAGCCAAAAGCTATACAAAGAGTTGTTACACAGACCAAAGCTCAAAAATACATCAACCATTTTCCAGTTAGCCTCAAACTCCCCATCACTGTGAGAAGCAAAAATTTCCCTAATACACCATGAAAGCTCAAAGCCCAAACCATGAACACGACCAGGTAAATATTTCACAAACCCCAAAATTCTATTTCCCAAACACCACCTTAAAATAAATAAAAAAAAACCCAAAAAATAGACCTGAAGTCACAGGCAGGTTTCATTCTTGTTTCTGTTTTCCTCTAGCTTAGACTGTTTGGGGTTTTTTTTTCTCTCAGAATTTTTTGGCTGCTTCCCCAACTTCAAAGACAACAAAACCCAGCACTGTCCTCTTCCTCTCAGTGCTTTCCCCCTACTGGGAGCTTTTACAAACTCAAACCACCTGAACACAGGGAGGAGCTGGTTTGAAGGCTCAAAACACCATCAGGTGCAAAGTGTTATTTTGGTTAGAGTAAATCCCAATGATTAGGTACAACCAGGCTGATGTGGGAAACATGCCAGGGATAAGTGCAGGGAGCTCTGCTGGGAGCTCAGGCCCTCTCCTGGCTGTGAAATGTTTCCAGACACCCAGGTCTGCCTGGGTGCTCCAGTGCACATCAAATGCACATCCTGGCATAGCCCAGCACCTCTTTTGGAAAGGAAGCTTTGGCTGGTGCCTCTGCCAAAGGAAAATGCAAGAGGCCAGATCAGCTCTGCAGTGTTGCACTTCTGGTCTTTGTAAGTCCAGGTGCTACCCTGGAAATAACACTTTAAAGTCCTCTGTCTTGGCCTCAGCTGCAGAGCAAATCTCAGCTCTTACATTACACCAGGGGACTGACCAAACAGCTGATTTGCAAACCCATGTATCTGCTTCCACTTTGTCATAAATACAGACAGTGGTGGGGAAAAAAAAACCATTAACAATTTGACAGGTTTCTGTGCTACTTGTCCCTGGCAGTGTGGACTCTTATGATGGAATCACTCTATGATATTAAATTATACTTCAGTTTATTACTTCTAAAATGCTCTGGATAGTGCAGGGTGCACTGTGGCTTCCACACACCTATTTTAGCATGCTTGGACATCCTCAGACTAGAGGTGCTACACAAGAAAATGTAGTTATGGATGAAATACACTGCTGTGCAACACTATAGCCTAGGGTTTATAGGAAAATCCTTGAAAGATAAAGCAGGCAGACAGCAAAAATTTTTGCCTTTAGTTATGTTCATGAAAAACCCACCCCCAACCAACCAAAAAAAAAAAAATCATAAAGCGACACAAAAGACACTGTTAAAGAGGGTGGAAATGAGTGTTTGGGGAAAAGATCTCCCACTGAAACAAAAAAAAAAAAGTGAGAATTATCCTGAATATGTGACATACAGTAGCCAATATTCCCTGATGCCATTGCTTAAACAATTAAGATTTAATTCTTTGTCACAGCTATGGGTTTGTCATTATTTAAGAAAAACACTCCAAGCACTCCCTTCCACACCTGTTCTCCCTGTTTGCAGGGCCAGACAGGGAGCTGCAGCCAGAGCCCAGAGTGCTGTGCTGGTGCTGGAAAGGGTGAGTTTCTGAGTAGGGAATTAGTGCATGAAATGAGCAGGATAAAAAAATCATATACTTTTCTGCCTTTGCTTCAAAACAGGTTGGTTGATTGACAGCAAACCCTATATAATAGTTCCTTCCAGGCAGATGGCAAGATCATGATTTGCTCTTCAGTCACAATTTTCTGCTGCCTCTCACAACCCAACCCATCTCCATGATCTACCAATAAAGAGGGGCCTGGGCTGCTTTATATGTGTTTTACAAGGCTCACATCAAAGCTTAGGGATTAATATTGTGACTAGTTATCATATTCCATTTTGTAAAAATTTGCCTCGAATTTGCCTCCAACATCTCCTGGCTGATTGTCTGCAGATAATAGCTGCAGAAATCCACACAAAAGCAACTCGTAAATTCCTGAGCCACCCCTGACAGACAATACTCTTCAGAACGCTTGCGTAGGTGTTGAAAATCTTGCCATACATCTCGAGCTCTCTCAGCACATATTGTTTTTAGGCTGCCATCTGCTAACGCACAGTCCCACCCTAAGAGAGATGCAGGAAAGAATGCTTCAGTCTCCAGGCTGTTCTGCTTTCAGATTTTTATTTCTTCCAATTCCCAATGCTCAGACCCTGTCATTCTTGACCCTGAGTGTAGCTGCAAAGTTCAACAGACCTGCTCACACCACTGCTAATTTTCAGTGATAAAGAGCATTTATTGAGCACTGCTCAGGCAGTGCTTTAATGAACCAAAGCAACGCTTCAGACAATGTGTCCCTGAAAGCAGATTCATTTGTCTCTGTGTCAGTTGCACGTAGAGAGGTGCTGGGACAATCAGGAGCTCTGGAAGCACTCGTTTCCCATGCACATGTGTTAAAAGGATGTGTATTAAGTTGGTGGCAATGGAAGAAGACAGCTCCCGAAGACATAATATGAGTAACATCTTGAACAAAGCAAGCCATGCCCATCACAGTGCAGAATGTCGGGATCAAATTTTCCCAGTAAATAAGGAACGATGAACATTACACTTGATTGATTTTCTTCTTCAGTGAAATTGTCAGTAGTATTCTGTTTCTTACTGCTGATTCTGTTCCACTACCAAGCACATTAGCAAAATTTATAACATGATATTTAATTTTTTTTTTCTTGTTAGAAAACAAATTTATAATAGCTAATTTACGTTAAGTTTCCTATGCAGAATCCATCACTAAAATACATGGAAGCTACAAATTTAACGCTAGGAAACTGAAGAGTATATTATCACTTGCCAACTGAAATTTATCTGTTTTGATCCTTTTTTTATATTCCTCTTCTCCCACACATCTCTTTTACTACCCCACCTTCTTCTCAGGTTTTCAAAGATTTTGTTGTCATTTAGTCCTGAATAAAATCCAAGAATCCACTGCAGGCTCTGTACATCAAATTGTTGTTCATGTCACACCCTGACTTCTGTGCACCAAGCAGGGAAGTCAGAATAAAGGATCATACACAATACATTAGAATTCCTTCTTTTATTTCTTGCAAAGAAAAAGGTGAATAAAAGAGGACCAAGAAAACAAAGTAGGGATGGGAAATTGAAAATATGAAGGGCTGTGTGTTTAAGGAGATACAACTGGTAGTTTTGCTTTCTTTCCCAGTTTGCACAGCAATACTCTCTCTCATTCCCTAAATGGTACAAAAATGGTTTGGTAGACTGAAGTTATATTTTCCTTGATTTCAGTAATCAAGGTAAGTCAGGACAATCTTTTCCATTGAAAATAGAATTCTTTTTACTAAGACAACAGTAGTAGTTTTTGTTTTGTCTACCTCTGCTCCTGCAGAAGATTGCAATTGCCTTTTTGCAAGCTTTTAGTTGCTAGAGATATAAACACTCTCTTCAGAGCATGGCAGATGAATTCTCCTGTAATGAAATAGGATACCTTTCAGAGAGCTTGAAAGCAACTAATAGATTTTCAGGAAAATGCTGAAAATTGGCTTAATGTTGCATAAATAAAGATATTTATGCAACCTGGAATGCAACTCTACCACAAGCAGAAGGCTAGGCCCCACTTATGATATCAAATCCTTCTTTTGCCAGTTTGCACAGAACTTTAATGGACATGGGGTCATTTGCTGCCCTTCTAAACCTCCCCTGATACAGTAATCATTGTTAAATTTTAAATATGAATCATTTTCCAGGCAATATCAAGTTGGCTCCTCCTTCCATTTTCCCACAGGGGGCTGAAAGATGTTAAACTGTTCTCTTCACAATTAAATACATGAAACACTTAAATTCTATGGCAGTCAGACACCAAGGAACAGGAAAATCATTTCATCTCATAATGTTTTAGAGCCCCTAGGCAAATGTAAACACTGTATGTGATAGAGGAAGGATTTATTGCTTCTGCTGAACAGAGAATCTGCAGATTTATTTGTACATCCAGTAGATTTTTGAGGGTAATTTATTTATTACAGAATTTTGGTAAAATGATTATATAGGAAGTTTGAACACACCAGACTCATTTGTGTGGAGATGCATTTTAAACAAAAAGATACAGAACCAAATCAGTCTGTATTGAACACTGGCCTGTAATAATGAATCATCGCTGCACTCACTCTCCTGCCAGAGCATAAGAGGGTTTGGGGCCTCACATACCTTGGGTTCTGGAGGCCAAAAGACATTTGATGGGCGACCACTGCAAGTGGTGCTGGAGACACCTTAAACTTAGGCAGGGAAGTATCTTAGTCACTATTATAGTCTTGTAAATATTTTACCCAAGAATAGTTTCATTAATTTTGCTGAGAAAAATATCAATAAACTCTGCTCCCAAATGTTGTTTTAACCATTCAGTTTCATATAGCTCAGAATGCCAAAGGTCACCAGTCTGAGTCAGCATATCCCTGTTAGGATATCCAATTCATAGAAACATTGGTAAAAATAGGACTTTATGTCATGCCACTTACTTTTACAGTAAGCACTTGGCTCTACTGGAGCCTCCTGTGCCTCAGCAGTACTAGGCAGCCTTGAGAACTGCTTGGGAAACTAAAGGAGGATAATTCCAGTTTCATGTCAGAGGTTGAGACATGAGCTTCCAGCACCAGCCAGCAGAGGATTGTGCTTATAGGAGCAGCCACCCACACACTCATGTCCGTGGATATCCCAGCTCCAGCCACGGTCGGTCACCCTGGTCCTGCCCAACCCACAGACTCTCACTGAAATATTTGGGAAGAAGCCACCTCCTACACAGCACCATCCATGAGATCCAGCAGCAGCTGTCTGAGCTCTGACTACGGCCTGTGGCCGTGCCCCAGCATGGCTAAAGAAGATCACAGAGAGCCTGAACCTGACCATCACCTTCTCTGAAAACTCATCATGTCTCTGCTGAAAGGTGCCTGCGTAGTACCAAGGAATTAAAAATCCTTTTTGTTCTCTTCTTACCCTCTGTGCTTATTTAGTAGAACCAAAAGGAGACAGGAGACTTCTTTAAACAAAAGTGTAATTTCTGAACTTCTCTTCGATGATGCCACAGAAATCACTCTGGAAAACCTGTCAAGCTCACATTCCCCGGAGAGTGCTTTAGCTCTTTGCTCTGGCTAACTTGAAGTGAGAACTTGAACCATATCTCAGATAACTGCTGTAGAGAATCAATTTTCAATTTCCTGCTGAACTTCAGATATATATTTAAATACTCAGTACTTCTGGCATCTGGAAAGAAACCAACAATAAAATCAAATGGTCAAGCTACTCATCCGATAAGGGAAAAATCTGCAATGAATCAAACCAACAGGAGACTCAGACAGCGGCCTGAAGGGGAAATTTTCCCAGGATCAGTGTAAAATCAGTGCCATGGTCTTAAAGACTTTTTGACGAAAAATACCCAGTTACTCAACGGCAAATTTGTCTAAACCAGAATATTTCCGTAGAATTCACAGTTCATTTTAAAGCAGTTTAATTTTTAGTGGAAGGGAAAAAATAGATGAAGTTCATGGTGAGGTTGAAATCAGTGACTTAATTAGAAATAAGGTTTAGCCAAAGGAGAACCTCTGTTCTCAACAGAGAGGCACCGGAGGAATTGCCTGAAGGCAATGAGTGTTTTGTCACTTTTCATGACCAAACTTTTATCCTAATCACAGACTCAGCACCTCACAGACTCTACACCTCACTGTATGCTGTGATTAGGATATGGGTCTCTCAGCTCAGCAGTCTGCAGCTTTGCCTTCATTTTTCTCAATTTGCAATGTCCTTAATAATAAGTAAATAAGTTAATACAACAGCCCCTGAAGAAAATTCATGCTTTAAACAAGGCCATTGGAAAGATTAATGTAAAAAGCCCTACAGCCCTTTTGGCTGAAGTTTTATTTGAACAAAATTTTAACAAATAAACCAATGTTTCCCAAGAACATTGAAATATTATCAAGTGGGAAACAATGTTCCCTGGCTCAGCCTCCAGACAGACCAGCAAATGCATCTTTTTGCATTTGGAAGGCAAAATGTTAACTATGATCATGGAAAATCACAGTTGTGAGGATGTATTAAACTGGAATGCACAAGCTAGGAAGGGAGATAGCAAAAGAAAACCACAGCGCAGATAACTGTCCTACAGTTTTGCAGGGTGCTGCTGCTTTAAGGGAATAAGAACAATAAAATGCCTCCCTCCCCTTTACCAGTGGTTGTAAGGCTGTTTCTGAGAGTACCTGATGGGAAGATGGAACAAATACTCTTCTCTACAAAGCTCTGAAGGTAGGAACTTGTAAAACACTTCTTTGAAGTCAGAGTGATTGCAAACTGAAGAGGGAAAGCCATGCAAACTGCATTAAACCGGCATCTCTGGGAGGTTTTATTCCCAGCTGTGCTGCTTCCTCAGTTTGTCCAGACAGCTGGGAGCCTTCTCCAATCTGCAACCAACCATCAGCACCCTGCAAACAGAAAACAAAGGGAAATGACAGCAAGGTATCAAGAATAAGCTCATTTTTATGCCACACTTTGGGAGGGAATAAGGAAACAAAATAATAGGCGTAATAGACAGGCTGGTGACAACTGCAGAATTTCTTGGGTTTCAGAGGTGTGAGAGTAGAATTGGAAAAATTAATTGGGTTCCAATTCTATCCTCACTCTGTGAAAACGCATGAGCAAATATGGGCAAAAATGCCGATAGTAGTAATAGTAATTGTAATAATAAATATGACAGGAATTGCCTGCAAAATATTAATTTGCAAGTTAGGGCTTTTCAAAACTCTTATTCTGAGAGACCTTTGGAGGCTGTTTCTTGCAGAATGACAGAATATCCATTTTAGAAAGATTTAGATGCAACCTCCTGTGTCGTACCCCTGCATGGCAGCATAGCAAGGTTCCATCCTGCTGTGGATCTGAGGGAAAGATGAGCTGTGTCCAAGGAAAATCACTGTCTCTGCTGTAATTCCTTCCCTCCAGTTCTGTGTACCTGCCCATCACTTCCCCTGACACTTCAGATGGTGTCAGTGTAAATAAAGGAGTGGCTCTCCATGGCCAGGAGTGAGATAAAAAGGAGGATACCTACCAGTGCTACAGCTCAGCTCAGCTTAACCCTCATGGCATCATGGCCAGGTTGAACTGGGCTTTGAGTAACCTTGTCCAGTGGAAGGTGTCCTTGTCCATGGCAGGAGGGTTGGAACAAGATGATCTTTAAAGTTCCTTCCAATCCAAGCTATTCTATGATTCAATGATCCCTAAATCTTAAAATACAGTCTGCATATTTTGCAGACTAAGTAGGGGCTTAGAAAGCTGTACTCTAATTCTATTCTCATGGAATTCAATAGTAAATTTCCCATTGCTTTGAAGAGCTGGATCTATAGCAGTGGTTTTCGAAATCCCACCCTGTTGTTGCCCTCACCTGCCTTGAAAAGTGTATGTCATACACCTAAGTGAAAAGTGTCCTTTTTCAGTGAAGAGTGACAGCATTGACACAGGAGAAAACTCTTTGATGGCGTCCAACTGAACATGGGTGTGGGTGGACTCAGCTGCCTCTCCATTTGGAGAAATGCGTAGTCTGTGTATCACAGCACGAGCTACTGAGGGGGGTTATTCATTCCATCCACCTTGGGCCGTAAGTGGGTGGCAAAATATCTCCCCAGCAAAGATATTTCTTCCGGTGAATTAGTTCCACAGGTACCAGTGATGCATCAGGATTTGATGTAGTTAAGAGAAGCAATCTAGTTCAAAGTCATTTGGCTCAAAGGGCAATTTAACCATCCTGGTATTGCTGAGTGATTATGTGTATTTGAAAGAGAGAAAAGCAAATACCCAAAGGCTTCTTGTTTACGATGTTGCAATTTCAAGCAGTGTTTCTGTGGCAGAATGGGGTGCTGATAACAGAGGAGATAAGGCAGGCGATAGTGCTATCAGCACCTGAGGAGCAATAACCAATCTGCTTCATATTTACCAAACCTACTCAGCACTAGTATTGTGTTTGCCTAATGATTAAATGGAATGACTTTCTTTTAATCAGGATGTCAGCTTGAGCATCATAATGGAATTAGTCAGGGGTGAACACAGGTTTCTGAGCCAAAAGGTGCATTTCATCAAAACTTGTGAAATCTGTAACTTGGCCGTTTCCTTGGCGGGCCACTGTGGGATGCTGGGTTCCTTGCTCAAACACAGTATATCCAAAATCAAAGCAAATGCCCTCTTCCTGTAATTTATTGCATCTACTCTTTAGCCTGCAAGTTCACCCAAGTCTCAGCCAAGGAATTTTTTTCCTTAAGATACATGTATTAATAATTTGTTCATGTCATGTGGATGCCATCTAACAGTTCATCCCAGTTATCATTAGTAACTATTAATGACTGCTATTACAATGAAGCTCCATCAGCTCATAGCCTCACTTGCATTCATCTCATTTTTCATTTAATTAAGAATTCAGAATGCTTCTCTTACAGGCAAGCTCTCTTACTTAAAAGGGCAGGAGTCTGTGCATTTGATTGCTTTTTGAAATGTGGTAGATGACACTATTTAGCTACTGTTATTGAGGTGTGGAATATATTATATGTTTCCTTAATCCTCAAAGTTATTGTCACTCCCAGGGAAGCTACAGAATGTGAAAGTTTTAGATGCAAACAAATCCAAATTGAATGAAGTCATGTTTTTTCAATGCTGAGAAGGTTTAACAAATTCATGTAGACACTAATGAGTATTACTGGGCTTATGGAGGGTCATGGAAAATTAGACTGGCTTTTTAAGCCATTATCACAGATTTTCTCATTGTTACATGCTAAGCTCTCTACTATTAATACAGCTTACTCTTGCTTTCAGCCTTTGGACAAGGTTTGAGCATCAGTGGCATGGCTATCTCTTCACACTCTTTGTTTCTTTGGTAACCACATATTTTTCCCAACTTTAAGGATTTGGCAGGATTTAATTTCTAACTTTAACTTACTGGCTTCTCCCAGAAATTTGCCTTGTATCTATTCTGCAAACAAAATTGTCATACAACATAGAGTGTTTATTTACCTCATTTCTCATCAGTACTTGATGGAATGTTGTGCGTTGCTGCTGTGAAAACATCTGTAATGAGAAAAATATCAGTTTCTTGAAGATACAATGCTGAGTTTGGATCTGATGAAGTACCAGTGGAGGCAGCTGTTAGCAGTGTGGTAAACCGCATGTAGAGTCAGCACACGCAACACATCTTTCATTCATCAATAATATCATCCTGTGTTTCAGCACAGTGGAATGAAACTGCCATTACCCACAACTTGCTCAGGGGCGAGGAGCTGAGCTGTGGAGGACACATTTCACCCACTGCAATTTCTTGACATTAGAGGGCTCTGTATTCCACAGAGTATGGCAAAAGCAAATCTCATTTTGAGGTCAATAGAGATGACATTGGAAAAAGAATTATCAGCTCATTTTGGAGCTGTGGTTTGATGGTGATGCAAATTCGGCTTCTGAAGCTTCCTGAGTCAAAAGCACCCGCCAAAAATTTCTGTGTTGTATTTTGGAAAAACTGATGAAGTACAACACCTTTTCTGTCTCCTTGTGCTCCCAGCAACAAGAAAAGTGGAGTTGCCATGGCCCACGTCCAGTGTCTGTGGCGTCTCTAGACAGAGGCTGCACAGGTACACCTGCAAGAGTAGGTGCCACTCCCATCACACACAGTATGGAGGACACAACAAGCAGCAGGTCCCGCTCCTTGCCTTGCAGAAATCATCAGTTTCCTTCTCTTGTCTTGCTGAGGATGAAATCCCTGTGACCATCACAGAATGTGCCACAGAAGAGTTTGGTGGCCCTTCAGGAAGCTGCTATCCGTGTGCAGAGCTGGGCACAGCTCTAAAGAAGCACTGACACGAAACCTGCATCGTGTATGTAAGAGCTCTTCCTTGACATAGATAAGGCAAAAAGGTAATCATTGTGGAACAGGAACAAATATTTGACTGCTGTTATCTCATCTTTATGGCTCAACCTATTAACAAAAAAATACTTTTAAAATATATTTAATGGCCAGACTCCAGAAAGAGCTCTTACATATATTGGCTTAGCCCTGAGAAAGTGCAACTTGTCTTTGTTGCACTTCAAAGAGTCTAATCCTAAAGATATCTTCCTAAGGAATAAATATGCTCATGAGCTGAACTAACCCCATCCTAAGGAAGATAAAAGAGCTTTTCCAGATAGTACAATTCCAAGCCTGCAAAAGTGAACTAGCTTTTTATTGAGGCAACCATGTAGAGACGGGCTTCATCCAAGCCATGTGCCCCTACTCACACTCTACTCCACCAGCTCTTCCTCCCTGACCACCGATATCCTGAACAAGTGGCTACTGCAGGGGCAAACAGGTTGTTTGACTTCTCAGAGACTACAAAAGAAATCAAAATTTTGGAGAGAATTAAAACTCCCTTTTGCCTATGCTCATACATCATTTTCAACAACTAATGATGGATGTATTCGCGTAGCTTTCCTGGTAAATATTGAAAGAGAGTTGGGGATTATTTTGGTAAGGAGGGCCAGATTTTAATGCTACAAATACTTTAATTTCCTAAATCAAGCAGAGCTGGCCAAAGAAATTATCATTCTGTGAATTTTTGGCTTTGTCCTAACACATGGACTATGTCTTACTAAAATGCTGTGGGCATAATTTGGTCACATATTTCTGAAAAATGTCTGTACAAATAGTCATTTTACTAGTCAACAAACAAAGACAGTAGAAACAGGGAGAAAAGTACAGTACAGCCACCAGTAAAGCACTGAAAATCTGAGTATCTCTTTCAAAGTTACAGAGCCGGACACTCCAACTTCAGCACTTGAAAATTGTGCATACCCAAGATAGCAGGAAAATTCCTACTGTGAAAGGCAGCGTCTGCTTTTGAAGCAAATGTGTGAAATTTACACCAGCTGAAGATCCAGTACTTGTTGTTGAATTTACTGAACTCCGACCAAATCCCACTGTAACCAATGGGGAAAAAAAGAAAGGAATAAGAAAAAAGAACCCCCTTCCCTTCAGCACCTCCCAGCCCAGGCTGGCTGTGTGTGGAACCCTCTGGGCCCTGTGCACGGATATCAGCAGCTCTCAAAGCATGACCAGCTGATTATACAAGGATACTGACTCATTCTTGGTTTACTGAAAAATCCCAGAGGTAATATAAGTGGCATAGATTTGGTCACAAAACTGCTATGAAAAGCTCACAGATTTATACATCTGAAACTAAGTACCCTCTGAAAAATCTGGGGCGAGACAGAGTAAATTGTCTCTTTCACATCTATGTCTACAGGGTATTGAGCCTGGTACCTAAATCACAGATCAATAATATTCTGGCAAGACGATTCCTCATTGTGCTTCATTTTGAGATAAATTCATGTAACATGGAGAGGCAGCTGCAGGAGGACAACAAATAAAACCTCAGTATTTCCTTATGGCTGTTGAATTTTTTTTCTGAATTTCTAATTTTGTGTCTGTATTTAATGGGTCACATTTTAAAAAAATTAAAGACATAAATCACACTAAAACTGTAAGTGAGGGACTACTTTTTCACTTTATGTTTATAAAGTATATTTATTTCACAGTGGTTTATGGCCTCAGCTGTTATACTAAAATAGTTTCTTCCTTGGGATTTCCCACTGCCTTGTTCCCAAATTCAAAGTCTACCCATTTCCATAGATTAGGAGATCCTTGCTAGCTGGAATCTGGGTGACTCTCCTGCCCAAATTCCACCATACAGCAATATGCCCTGAAACACCTCCACCTGAGAAGAAATACCCTTCCTCTGAAATTCCAGACATCCCAGAGGCTGCAGACTCTCATGCGTCTGATTTTGGCAGCCAGTCTTACAATCGTCTTTATGAGAGCACAGCTGAGACTGAAACCGAAGTGGTGCAGGAGTTCGGGATGCTTGGTACTATGGCAAACACCAGGAAAAATCTGGGATAAACACAATCAAAGCTGGCAGGGGCCACGTGTGGCTGGAAAAGTGAGTTTCCCCAATGCACTCCAAGAAGTCAGTGAGGTACCTGAAGTTCCAGGAGCAGACTGATGGTGGGAGCTGACTGCACAGCTCCGAGCTGCAGTAGTTTTCCAGATCTCCTGCACAGCCTCAGCCCATCCACAGTGGCCCCAGCAGCCAACTGAGGAGAGTCAGACTGGGTGGAAAAGTGTCAGAATTAAATATTCTAAAAATGCAGATGTGACTTGAGCTTGCCATGCAGCCCAGTGGAGAAAGAAAACTGTCAATGCCACATCTGCTCACATTTCTCCATTTATTACATTTGAAACAAAATTTTGACAACGATAAAACAGAAGGAGCAGTTGTGTGTTTTTATTAAAACATCATTTGGATAAGCAGTACCAGTGACTGGTGTAAAGGAACATCTGTGATGTTATCCTGCTATTTTTGTCTGCGTCCTGTCACACTGAGAAAGGAAAAAAAAAAAAAGAAATTATCACATGTGATGTTTCAAATTTAGCTTTGTTACAGACATATTCCTTTTGATTTTCCAGTGCAATTCCCATAGAGTTAAGATAAAGACATCTGTCTTTTCTACAGAATCAAATAAACATCCTAGTATTTTGCTTTGACTAGGAATCATGCTTCTTAAAAATTTTTGGTGATTAATTTTTAATCCCAAATTGATAAATTCCTGCTCAGACAATAATGTTAACTGTAAGATCCAAGCCTCCCTGAGCCTTTAATCTGGATCTCCCTTGTTACTACTAATGGAGTTTATTTTCTCTATGAGAAAAGTAATTAATTATAGCAGAAAACGAGGCTGAGATGAAACAGACAAAAGAAAAGATAGGATTTTTTATAGATAAAGCATGTTAGTCTTTTGTTAGGTAATAACAAAGCCACTTTGGTTATTAGTGTCCACTATAGGAACACTGAGGAAATTTATTCTAGCCACACAAAAAGCACTTCCACTGCTTTATAAAATCAAATGTTTTCTTCATGTCTGCTGGGAGGGTGGAGGGGGAGCCACTTAAAAGCACTTGTAGGACTTTCAGCTCAGTGTATTCAGCTCAGTTTATGTCAGGCAAGAAAGTGATAAAATATGTTGATTTCATTAATAATTTATATCAATCAGTATTTATAGCCTGTTTGGTGTGTGGCAAATGGAAGGTCCGCAGTAATAAACAACTCATTGAAACACACAGCATTAAGATTGTTTAAATGTACAGAAGTTCACAACTTCGTGCACACCATTAAACCCCTTCGAAGGAATATATGTGCATTTTTTAGGTATCTCTTCCCCCTGGAAAGAACATCCATTTTATCACTTCTTTCACATCTCTTGGGGCACACTGACTGCTCCATTATTCCTGCTCCCAAAAGGAATTTGCCACTGGGAGTGATGATCCCCGAGGAGCAGTGGGGAGCTGACCAGTGTGTGATCCAAAATGTCTTCACACATGACCCCCCCAGTTCACTGTCTACATGTTGCTTCAGATTTCTTTTAAAATAAATGATTTGTGATAATTTGAAAAAACTAATCAATGTTAATAAGGAGGGAGCAATAGGTTTACACTTTTGATCTTAGTTCAGTAGTTAAAAAAAACCCCAACCTTTTTTTTTTAAATGAGAGCCTAATTGATAGCAATATTCCTTAGTAGGAATTTGTGTAGTGAACTAAAGCAAAAATTTCTCAGATATGGACTCAGTCTTGCTCTCCAGCATAGCTCATCTCTGCTATGTCCCAATGGCTGTTTATCTGTAACACATTACAAACATTTCTCTCAAATGCTTTGGGTGGAGTTTTTCAGTGCTTTCCCTGGTATTTTTACGATATTAAATCATTGTTATGGGGGCTTGAAACTAGGGCCAGTGTCTAGTTCAGTCCTCAACTTCCCCTGGAAGATCATTCAGACCACTTACTTTGTTTTATGTTTTCTTAGATGACAGTGATTTATGAAGATAACGTTTCCTACATGATAAAATTCTGAAAAGATCAGATATTGATGTCAAAGTTACCTAAAGTGTAAGCTGAAACAATTAATTTAAGGCCTAATGCTGTAATGCTTACATTGATCAAATTTTTACTACTGCCTGTATTAAAAAGCTCCTTGATTTTGTGTATAGGTGATTATTACTAAAAGACTGATTTAAAAAAAACCTCCTCTGTACACATTAGATCAATAACCTGTCCAAGAAGCAAGGAGCTGTGGAAATGAGTTATAGAGGGAACTGTGAAGATAAATTATATGGAATAATTAAATAAAAACCCACTGTGTGTGATTGACAGGAAGAAGACATTTTTGTGAGTATCTAGTCAACATTTTACTGCATTTTTTCATTCTTAAAAGATAGAGAAAAATTCAAATTAGGCCTTTACATTACTGTGGTTTTGGTACCTTTCTTAATTAAATGTAATCGCAAGGGAAGGACTTGTTTATGATTCCATACTTTATGCAGGACTGCTTAGAGAAGAGCAGAAAAAAATCTCAGCAAAGATGTGAGAAAGACACTGGTACATTGCACTCTCCTGTGCAAAGGAAGCAGGAAAGGAGTGCCAGGAGTTTGTAAGGAAATTGTAGCAGATGGCACAGGCTAGAGGAGAAGACGAGTGGGTCAAGAGATGGAGGGCAAAGGCTGGAGCCAAATTCTCTGAACAGCCACAGGTCTGGTCCCACCACCCAGCGTGGGCGGCCAGACCTAAAGCTGCTGCCTGACTCTGGCCTCCTCAGTAACCCAACACGACAACTCCTCAAGTTACTGATTCAATGGAAAATGGAAAGAAAACACATTTTGAAATGCCAAATTATCCTGTCCATTAGAAAGTCCAGCCTTCTACCATGTGTACTTTTTAGAAGAGACTTCAGAATGTCAAAAAAATACTTTAACAAGTGTAGGCTGTAATTGTGTTATTTTGCTACTTAATGGCCTAGAACTGAGGACACACTGCATATCTCCAGTTTACTTTTCTGACACAGCAATTGATAATGCAAGTTAACATGGTATATGCTTTTTATTCATTTATGGGAAGCCAAAAGTGATGAAATCACACAGTCTGGGTTTCATAGGCACAACAGTCATATTTATTTAGTGTGCTCTATTTACAGTGGATTTTTAAAAGCTGCAATCCACATGAGTGCCATCATATTAGGATACAAGAAATTGTTCAGATTGTTTCCTGTTTCCAGCTTCTGTTCTGGGAATAAACTTCTGTGTTAAAGATGTGTAGTGTGCATAATGTGTGTGGTCATTCATATCTCCAATTATTTTTATTGTATAAATGAATTTATTATAGAGCAGTGGAAAATGCCACAATTTGACATATTCTGTATTTAAATATGCATGCTTTGTATCTAGCATAGATTTATAGACAATATGTTTGCACAAGTGTATCTAATAGGTTAGAGGGGTTTATGAATCTTGGAATTACTGTGATAGTAAAAGCATTATTTCTTTAGCCCTTCTATTGTTTAATAGAAATGACAAGTAGTTCAGACATTTGGAGATGAATGAAGCACCACCAAGAGCAGTTCCCTTGGAAAAAAACTCAATAAACATCTACAGTTGTAAATCTAACCACTTTTCTTTGCAAAACAACATTGAAGAACTGTTACAGAATTATAAAATGTTTTAAAGTGGCCTCTCTAGGATTGAACAAGAATTTTGCACTGTTCTGTTACAGAATGATGGCTGATCACAAACCAGTTTCTCCTTTGCACTTTCCAACCGAATTACTTGAAACACTGGCTACTTCTACCACTAACCATTCATTTTATGCTAAGTCACATAACATTTTACCTGGAGCCTGATGAATCCAGGGTAGTGAGCTGACCAGGGCTGGATGCCTCCTCCCCTCCTTCCCCCCCTTCTTCACTGACCTTGGTGTCTGCAGAGCTGTTTCTCTCACATGTTCTCCCTCCAGCCGCAGTTTCCATTGCACAGATATATTTTCCCTTTTCTCAAATACATTATCCCAGAGGTGCTGTCACTACTGGGCTCAGCCTTGGCGTGTGTTGGGTCCCTCTCAGAGCCGCTGGTGTTGGCTCTGTCAGACATGGGAGAAGCTTCTGGCTTCTCCCCACTCCCAAAACCTGGCCAGACAAACCCAACACACCCAGTAATCACTGGCTGCACTAGTGCAAACTCCTGCATTCAACAAGACAGAGAGTTGGGATTACTCCCAGGAGATAAATCCAAGTAGGAAGGTACTGTAGGCTTGTGTTAGGGGGTGTATTATTTCCAGAAGATCAGGTGCACTACACTGGCTCCTAATACAGTCTTCCATCAATGCCCAGTCTGCTAAAACCGTGAATGGAAGTGACTGATCCACAATTTGCATTCTCTTTTCAGTCCATCAGCAGAACATTAAAACCATTGAGGCAAAAGCCATTAGAACAGCACTCACGTATGAAACAATGCACAGGTCTGCTTGTTCCCATTTTTATGCACTGCTATAGGACTATAAATATTCATCGTAATGTAACTGAAAATTATTGAAGTGAGAAAAAAGAGAAACAGGGAAGCCATTTGCTTCAATTCATAAACAGCATCTGTTGGGAAGTTATTCATAGATTGCTTCAGGGCCTGCTGAGCAGCAAGCCCATGGAAAAGGATGCCATTGCAAGCAAATTGGCCAAAACTGCAATGGAGATACTATTAAACATGATTCACTGACAGCCAGGGAGCATGATCAGGCACTGGGTTGTTTTATGTCTTCTTTTATCACTGGGACACAGAAGTAGCCTCCAGCCAAAGTCTCACACTGTTCAAATTAGAAGAGCAACCTTCTAAGTATATTAAGGCCTAACTAGTGGCAAGAGAAAGTTGTGTGGAGTGATATTATAGTGAATTCAGCTGTTTATTTGTCCCTACCTGAGGCACATGTAAAATCCCCTTGTGAATCAGGGTGGCTACAACATTTGCTACGGGGTATTTTTGGTCAAAAGGTGTTTGAATGTCTTCTTGTAAAAAGATGAAAATGCAGTCTAATGGATAAGTGAAAAGCAATTAATAACTCAATAAACATCCTTTCGCTTCTCATTAAATTTCAAAATACAGTTTGGCAGAAAAGTGACGTAATGCCAAAGAAAAGTCTATCTGCCCAAATCCACAGAAGAGAGCAAATGCATTCTTAAGTATAGTTTATTATTGAGAATAAAATACTCAGTTGCCAAATTTTGTTTGCTGATTTACAGAGCAGAGTTACAGAAAGGCAAAACTGTCCAGCAATTCTGAACTCAGTTCAAATGGTGCTGAGTTGCCTGCTAATGATCTGGCCCAAATTTTTTTCCCCATCCCTGGGACTTATCAGATCATGAGGAACTTGAAAAATGCACTTGCAATCAATACATGGACAAATAATTTTTCCAGCCTCATTCATCCTCTTGTTGCAAATTATTTATACTTTTAATTAACTCTAGCAATTCACTGACTGTAACTGGAAGTGAAAACCTTTAATACCAGGGAGGCTGCACAGGCCCACAGCTCACAAGGTGAAGGGGTTTCTTATAAACTTGTTCCATTTTCCTCAGCTGTAACTCAGACAAACAGCAAGAGATAAGCAGCCCTTCGAATGAACTTTTTTGACTACTTTTAAATATCCCCATGATCTGTTTTCTCTTTTCACAAAAATCTGGGAAAAGATGGGTTCTTAATCTGCCTGATCCACATGAGGTGCGAGACCTTCATGTGGCTGATAAGCTTTAGATCAAGCACATGAAAATGCCTGATTATGCTAGCAAACAGTGATATTTTCTCCTAAGAAAAACATTAATAATTTGTCATTTGGTTTTTACATTTTGTTGTGGAAATACATTCCTTTGACTCAAGTGAGTGAAGGCTCTTCACACATAAAAATATATTTGAGTTTTTTGGATATTTTGAGCAAATATATTTCCAAAAATTAGAACTGTTTCATGCTAGAGAAAAAAAGGATAATTTATTCATCAAATACCCTGGAATGTGATAACTAGTGGGCACCAGTTACATCTATTCAGTAAACTCCTTCTCAGGAAAGTTAACTTAGCTTTAAATTATTCATTTAGAGGTTGATACATTCTTCAGGAACAGTAGGAGATGTGGTGGGTGTGTTACATTTAAGAGGTAACAAATGCTCAAGCACAGAGAAACCTCCACTCAACCTTTACATGGAAGAAAAAAAACATTTTAAGAAGCTTCATTCAAATTTTCTTCATATTTTCTTTTGTCATAATACGCCCTTTTGCTATTCATTTGCGTGGAAATGTTTCCTAGAATAATTGAGATTTTATCAATAAGAGATGCTACTGAGAAAATATAAATATCTGTTGCCAATAAATTACACATCTGAACACCTACAAGATGTGATGTGCAGCTTCAGCACTGTCCTGTTCAAGACAAAGAACTACAACACATGACTGATGACACATAGTTAAATACCATACCTTGAAAGCTACAGATCAGGCAAAACTGTTCCAATGTGTGTGATATCATCATATCCTGGTAAGGATAATAAGAAAACCAGTGTTTGATAAGGAAAACCAGATCATAACTTAATAGATTAATAATCTATTGTATATAACTCGCTTGCCCTTTCATCTCTCCACACCTAGACGAAGCAATTCAATTAATTCTGTGGACATCCTGATCTTACATGTGAGAGGATGTGGCCTGGCAGCTCCATCTGGAAGGTAACTGTGGATTTTCCAGCTCAGGCGCATCAAGTAAATCCTGCTACTATCCTATCTTTGTTAAGTCAAGTCATAAAATTAAGGGCTCAAGTTTGTTCATGCTTAGGTGCCACATTCTCCAAGGAATTGCGTTTTGGGGTTTATTTTGCCTGTCCTCTGACATGTCCAGCACAAATCAGAAATTTCAACAAAACACTTTTATAGCTCTCTGCTCATAACTTCCCTACTCCCCAAGTGAAGCTTCAGGGATAGTTCAACTGGAATTGGCATAAATTTAGACAAATTAAAATAATTTTAAACAAGATCCAAAAAAACCCATTCTTGTTTATGGAGGAAGATAATTAATTTTCAAAAAATGCTACTGCATATATTAGAGCCACCAGGAGCAGCTCTAATTGCTGCTGAGACCATTTATGGAGATTTCCATTCCTTTATTTATTCATTTATTAAATAAAGGAGATGCCATAGCAACCCCTGTCACACACTTCCATTCACGTATTGATTCAGCATTATTCAAGCTGTATGTAGTTTCATTATTCATTATTCAATTCAATGTAGGTTTAATGTGCCCATTGTCTCACATTATGCTGTAGACTCTCAAAATCAAACCCATTCACTGTAATCCTCCTGCAGTTTGTGTTTCTGAATAACTTGGGACAGAAAAACCACCTTCAGGAGCTGGCTTGGGTCTAGGTCTTTATCTGTGAAGACTTTTCCCAAATTTTTTCCATTTGACTCCCATTTTGTATCATTTCCACCTAAAATACCAACCAGCCCAAAGCCCAGTCATTCATCCAAATTAAGCAAATTTATAGTGAATCCGTTTGGAACAGTGTTGCTCTGGCACATATCCAGCGAAATCCATTTGCTTTTCATAGTCAACTCATCTTCTCAGCACAAATTATTTTATAAAAGCAATGTTTCTGAGTATAATTTCATTTTTTTACCATAGTAAAGATTTTCAGCTATTCACCAAAATGGGGTTAATCTCTTTGGTTATACAGTTCATACCCTGAAATTATAAAACATGGACCATCACAGCTTTCCTATAAAGGCCATAAGTGGCTAGTGGGATGGCAATAATTTTTGCTCCTGATTATCAGAAAGAACCTTTACAATTGTCCATCAAGCCATTTAACCACACAATTCCATAGCATCACTCATGGGACCAAAACCAAGCGTGAATTTAAAACACAGGAGCAGTTCAGTACCTGAAACGCAGGGTGGAAGTGTCCCACCTAAACATGATATCCAACCAGCACATCAATTATGTGTGTAGCTGTTCTTAGGCCATTGTGCAGCTTTCTGCTCCTTCCTGAGCTCTCCTGGAACTGCTCCTCCTGGAATTCAGTGATACACCTGGATTTATTCCTGTAAGCCCTGCCTTTACTCTGTGGAGATGGGAGCTTGCTCCTCATGCATGCCAGGCCATTCCAGATACTCCACGACCACATTAGCCAGCCTCCAAACCTGCCTCAGGAAAAGCAAAGTAAAGTAGTTCAGACTTGGATGTGCATTAGAGTAATCCCTGAGTTAGAGCAGGTGCCTCCCACAGCCAGGAATATGGGCACAGCCAGGAACATGAGCACAGCAACCTCTCAGATAGACAGACCCTTTAAAGGGTCACAATCGTGCAGCACTGAGAAACTCTGGGAAATCTTCCTTTGAGATCCTTACCTCCTCTAGGAGCTCGCACTCTTTTTGCCAGTTAAGGCTTTGAGGCAAAAGAGAAGAGCTGTTCACCCACAGTGTGAGAGAAAGTTGGATAACCACTTTTAATGGCATATGGCATGTCCATCTGCTAAGGGTATGGCACGTCACACATCTGTTTTCTGGCACTGGCCTCGGAGCAGAGCGGCTCCAAGCTGCTCTCAACACCATCAGCTCCCTTCCTAAATAACAAGTGATGGCTTTCCCAGGAAGGGAGCAGTGAGTGAGCAGCAAGCTCAAATCAGTGTCCTGAGCCACACCAGTAGGAATCATACCAGCACACGGATTTGCTGGGGTGTCAGCAGGACACCACAGAGAACAGAGTTTGCCCACACAGAATTCCACTCACTACACATGGAGGAAACAGAAGACAAGAGAATGATAGGAAAAGAGAACAATTCTCTTGTAAAAGCTTTGTTCACATCAAATGTTGTTGACAAGCCTGACCCCAGCTCTTCTCACCAAACAAGCTGTGAGTAACAGCAGTGGTGGCATTGTCCATATTGGTTTGGTGTTCTGGTCATGCTCCGAATCTTAACAGATCTGAATCTTAAAATCCCAGACCTGTGTCTGCATTGTGAGGTGCCTCAGCAGGCAGCTGTATCCATAGTTTTAATGAAGACTCAAAAAACCTAAATGTTCCTTTCCGTAATATTCATTATCCTTCCAGGATGGAGACTTGAAACGCACAGGAGCAGGCAGTGATTAATTATTAGGAAAAACCCACTGGGACAACACCCAAATTTAACTAATCTCATTAGTTTCCTTCTTTGGGAGTAAATCTTTCTTATGTGTTATGTCAGCTGAGGAAACTATGGAACCAGAAGTTTCCCTACCAAAAATAATCTACCAGATTTAAAGGATCTTTAGGATAATAATTTTACTCATCTACTTGTATTTCTAGTCCAAAAGATTACATAAACAGGAACTCAAGTAAAAGTTTCATATAGACTGAAATACTGTTCACTCTCCAAAATACGTAATCGATATCTCTGGGGTAGTTCAGAGAGTGAACATATAATCATAAAATACAGGAACAGAATGTGTTAGCAGGGATTGAAAAAAACCAGAACAAATGACATGGCTTCAGCACATAACCCAGGAAACAAAAATACCTCGTTCAGCTGACATTTTTCAAAGTGATATATGTCAATACTGTTGTTCCCTTGTAGGTTAACTAAATCTATCAAAAATGGATACAGTCTAAGACTTGGTAAAACAGTCTCTCTTTACAGCTTGTTTTCCTGACAAAGTTCAATTTCTATTACAGGAGGCCAGCAGTTAAAGAGAGTCACATATCTCTAGCTTGCTATTCTCTGCCTGTCTTTGATTTTTATAAATTTTTCCATAGTATAATCAGAGCTTTCAACACTGAAAACATGCATTCCCTTTTGTTAGCACTTTAAAATTTGAAAACTCAGCAGCAGGAGGTTAAATCAAAAATCGCTTGCCCTTATTCTCTCACTCAGTGGAGAAAAAAGTAACAATAAAAAGCCTTTTGTTAGAGAAAGCAAGAGTTTTAGGCACCACAAACAGCACCAGGACAAGGGATTTTTAAATAGCCGGCTGACAATTGCTGATCCTGAAAGGGGAAAAATGGCAAGAGTCTGAAGAAAAGGGAGGCAACTGCTTCTTCTTCTCTGCTTGCAAAGAGAATATGGACCATCATGAAGCTTTGTAGCACTACTTATACATAAACATGAAACACAATATCATATGGCTTTCTATTATTATGGATATGCATAAAGCTGGACATATGGCACAAGGCAGTGCCTGTACACGAGACGGGAGTGGAGGGTTTCCCAAGGAACATGGAGGACAGTGTCTCCAGCTCTGCAGGTGGAAATCTCTGTGTTTGCAGGAAGGTTGTTCTTGCAGTCTAACAACTCTTCATACAGTCCATTTGTGTGACAGGCGAGGGAGAGCATGTTGCACATTAATTGTGCTTGTATTCTGCAGCTCTAGGAGGCCTCATGATCTAAGTGAGACAAGGAGATTTTGAATGTTAAATACCAGTCACAATACAATGTACTCAAGAGAACACTGTGCCTATCTTAACAAATTTCTTCTTTCACTTCACTACCACTCAAGGATACCGAACTTTTTCATGGAGGGACAAACTACAAGTCTGCCTAGACTCTTTCCCTTTTTGATGTGCCAATTCACAGTCCTCCCTTTGTCCTCTAAGAACATTAAGTGTAATCTGTGGGTCCAGTGAGCTTTCTGAAGTAACTTTAAAAAAAAACACCCAAAAAACAGTAGAGGAAAGAGGTTGTGAAGGACAAGAAGCATTAGTCTTTACAGCTAGCTGCAGCTGCCCAGCTCTGTGGCACCCCCAAATCCTCAGTTGGCTCCAACACCCAGCAAGTGGCTGGGTAAGACTCCAGGCAAAAAGCCACCACTAAGCTTTGTGCTGTCATGTAACAAATCCAAGGCTTGTTAGTTTAATGCTGCCTTTGGTGTGTCTCCACTCCATAACATTCACAGCAGCAACTGCAGTGCAGACTTACCCAGGGAGAGGCCAACAGATGTGGTGAGCTGTGCTCACAGCTAGAAGTGCAAAGTGTTTGATCAGCTGTGTGTAGATAATTAGTTCTATAATTTAGAAAGTTTCTGTTATTCCTTAACATCCACACTAAGCTGCAGCTACAGAAATGCTTCTCTAAATACCAAGAGGTATCAGAAGAAATTTCCATTCACCAGAATTTTATTTTTAATTCAAGGAAGAACTGAAAACAAAATAAATTTATAAGAACGCTGAGATGACTCACAGGCTAACCTTACATTATTTCTGTAAGTTTTAATTAAAAAAAAAAACAAACAACAGGTTGATTTCCAAACATTATTCAAATAATTCGTTGAGAAGTAAAGTGCCAAATATTAAGTGAGGTGATCTTCCAAACCAAGTATCTGCATCTTTCTGTTGGAAAATTATTTAGACCACAACAGCTCTGAACTTTGATGTTCACTGGTCAGCTATAGGTGAACTACTGCTATTTTCTGTTTTTCTAGCTGAAATCAATGAATATCCAGAGGATAAGTTGCTCACAGCTCCTTCACACCATCTCAGAGAGAATTTTGTGTATGAGAACAAAAGGGTATCCACTACAAGTCAAACTGTGATTCCAGCTGGAAAAGAACCAGTAAGAACAGCACCTTTTCCTGTGCCCTATGTCCTTTTCTGACACCACTCACCTTATCCTACTATTATGATTATTATGACAGAAATTATTTTGATTCTTCTCAGCTCCTGAGAGCCAAAAAAGAGGTAAGAGGGGAACGTAAGTTGCCTCCTTTGCATCAGCATCCTAAAAGCTGTTAAATAAGTTTTAGTCTTGGGCAGGTGAATTAAAATCTGAAGGCACTGAGACATTGATTAGGGCCTAATTTGGCACTGAATCTTCATCTTTATTGTCAATGCCTTTGATAGAAAGTTTGCATTCTGACTTCCAGAGTACAGGCTGGAATTTGGAAAAGGAAGAGAACATATTTCTAATCATGAACTTAACCAGTTTTATACTGGGTCCTTGAGTGACAAACACAAAACCTTATAAATATCATATTTATGGCCATTCACTGGAGCAGAACAGCAATGTTTAAAGCTTACATTTCTGAGACTGTACATTTCTGAGATTGCACATTTCAGAGCCCTTCGTAGCTTTGCTGTACAAAAGCCTGAAAATGTTTGAATGAAGCCTCTGATATTTCTCTACATCCTATTGGTGAGGGCACTACTGTCTTCTTTTTTTTATATTTCTCCAGAGCTTTTCAATTAAAATATGCATCTCCTTGGAGAATGCATGGGGAAAAAAAATTATTAAAGCACTGCCCAGTGCAGTGTATCTGAAATTTAATCAACATTTACCCATTGTACTAGTTCTCAATACCCACAGCCAGATAAGGACTTCTGTTATTTTCAAAGCATGCATACCTGTGCCTGGCTTTAAAGAAGAGGCAGCATTGAATTTCTTCTGAATTGCACCACTTAGCGCCCAACAGAAAGCCTGGTGATATGAACCTGCTACTTCTGTGCATTTATGTGCAACAGAACGTTAAAAGATGTCATATTATCAACCCATTTGTGCAAACGAGAACGGTGTTTTTCAAGACAACAGCAACCAGGTGTTATAGAGCAGAGCTCATGCTACAGGTGAGAAATGGCCACTAAGGGCTCTGGGGTTATCTGCTCACAGGCCCTCCCTTTCCATGGTTTTAGGGGTGTACCTGGTCATTTGCAAAATCATGACTGATCTCAGTCATGTAAAATGGTGATCAGGAAGGTTTGCTCAAATATAAAGGGGTTAGACTGGATCAATCAATCATCATCACTGCTGTCCTTCAGTATTCTCACTTTAGATAAAAGGCCAAAAGGACTGTAACCTCTGGAAAGCAGGTTTGGGGCCAACTGAAGGTGTAAACACCAGACAATAATGCAGTAGTGCTACCCTTCAGTTTTGGAGAGAGGATGGCTGCAGATATGGAAAGACCTGGAGACTCTTGTAAAAATTAACTTGGAAATTAAAGGGGAGAAAAACTTATGGGCTGATTTTCTCTCAGTGAGGGAAAGGATGCTCTGCGGAGCATGTGATTGCTTTGTGCTGCCAAGTAACCTACAGATACACTTCAGGAGCAGGGGATTAACCGTGCTGTTTGTTTTGTGTTTCTTGATAGATTACCTCTGATGAAGACCTTGAGATTCAGATTTTGAACACTTACTTTATAAGTTTCCCTTGTATATACAGTGTCCTATGTGTATAGAGCAAAAAATACGTCCAACCTTGATACCCTTGTTTAATAATGTAGAATGTTCCTGTTAGTTTTGTATCAGTTTCTTGTAATTAAGACATCAGGTGTCTTTGTTACAGAAATATAATAAATTAACTTCTGCCTTCAAAATACCCTAATACAGAGCAGTTTTTGCTGTAAGGAGATGCATTGAAGTGGCTGCTTGTGTCAGCAGTGCTTCTCCATCACACTGTGCTGTGACACTACGGAGAAGTATGATCACAGAGGGTTCCTTCCCATCCTACCATGAAGTACTATTAGCCTGTCAGGGAAAGGATATTCCAAAATAACCCACAGAAAATTATTTTCAGGGCAAATTCGCAGTATTTTTTCTGACTATTTGGGCAGAAATATTAGAAATAGCAAATCCTTTCCTTACCACCATTCTTGAACTGCACTCTGGCAACTTTTTATTTACAACACTTGGCAGCAGGTACCAGTCTTCAGCAACTGGTATGCAGTTAAATGCTCTCCTTTGCATCTGCAAAATGCATATGAAAGTTTAATAAACATATCAGATGACAGAGTTTTTAAGGTTTTAACCTTGTTGCCAACTAATAGTAGTTCTCTTACCTAATATTCATGAGTGCTTAGAAAGACTATTGTTTTTAAATCATTAATGACACCCCAAGGCTACTGCAGCAGCCACCCTATATACTAATATAAATGTTTTAAGGAGCCTAAGCACAGTCAAGCTCTCTTAAAACCAAAAGATTGACTTCATTTGAACTTAAACATATGCTTAGAGCTATGCATACATTTAAGTGTTCTGCTGAGTGGCATTTTTCTTCAAAGAACAGCCCTGTTAACTTCAATAAGAAAATTTATATGATCATATTCTTCCAGTCTTAAAGTATAAATTTACAATCTATTAATCACAAGCCCAAACCTATGAAATACCATTATAATGAACTTATTTAATAAAGTTCACCTTTACTCACTTCTAAGTCTGACAATATATCTGGAAGGAATCTCTAGAACACGGGATTGCAATGCTTAAAGTACACTGACTATGAAATTTTAGAAGCCACATTCATAAATTGGTTTTCTTCCCCTTTTGTTGGCCAGAGCATTTAAAGGAAGTCTTGATGCCACTTCAGATAAGCTTTTACATCCAAGAAAAGGCACTTGTTAGTAACACATCACTGTTTGCTGCTACTCAAACAATGGAAAGGAACAGTCTAGAAATGGTGAAGCATTTTTCAGCCTTTTTATAAAACACAGAAAACAAGTTGTGCATCAAAGCTTTCTCTGAATTATGCTTAAGGAAAATGTTATTAATATTAAATAGGCCATACAACACCTTTTGATTAAGCAAAGACTTCCAGTTTCCCTGTGAGTGAGAGCATCTGTTTATTCTCAGTCTCTGCTGCCAGATCCTTTGAAAGGGCATTGCCTTTGCCAGGTGTCCATTTTGGGATCAGGAGCAACGCTCCTGATCCCAAACAGCAACTAAATCTGAGCAGAGAGAGGTTTCAGGGAATACACCATGAGATGAGCAGGAGGCTGCTGTGCACAGCAGGGAGTCTGAAGCACACACGGGGACCAAAATTACTGGGAGCAGCCAGCCAGGCCTCCAGAGCTGCAGCAGGGGCATATGAGGGATGAGAAGGAAGAGGCAGCATCTGAAAGTCACTTACCTGGTTTGTCTGGATGCAAAGAATCACCAGAGGTGTGGTAGAAGTGGAAAGGAGGAGTTTTTATTAATATTTCATCTGGTGTAGTCACCTTCAGATTTATTTATGTACCAAGCGAGCATGTCTCCTGAAATGAAACAGCAAAAAATATGTACGAGTTTCAGCTCAGAGCTTATATGCCATATATTGTACCAAAACCTAAGGGATACATACTGGAGTAGGGGAGAGGGAAAGGTACAGAGAGCCTCTCACGGCTGGGGGCCCTGTGCATGCCCTAGAGAAGGGGTGGTTCCCCTGCAGCACCACTCAGAGCACATCTGAAAAACAACGTACATTCACCATGCTGGGTTTTCTGCTGTATAAAAAATGAAGGAAACAACAAAGTGAAGCCCATGAGAAGTCCACCTTTTTTCCTGGACTTCGGGCTGAAAAAAACACATCTCATCCTTTCCACTTATTTTCCTTAATTAGAAAAGGGAAAATAATGGTTTTTCCTTTCAAAAGAATTCCTCATTTCCTACTTTGTGGCCCAGCCTTCAGTGGTTCTTGGTAATATCAGTGAGATTTGGATAGACATCTGGAAGGCTTGGAGGAAATCAGGTGACTTTAGAAAACTAGAGATAGAGCAAGACAGAGAGGAGACAGATGGGTGTGGGCTGGGGGCAGAACCTCTTTAAGCAGCACAGATGCTCCAGAAGAGGATGTGCGTCTGCAGCCTCACACCCAGTTGTGGGCAGTCAATTGGGGCATGAATGGAAAACATCTGTAGTGGGAGTGGAAGGAGAAATCATGGATATGGGCATCTGAATTCCCTAAATTCTTTCAGCACTCCTTTGCTAAATTCTGCTCTCACTGCCATGGGGTTACTTTGCAGTCTGTAAACAGATTCACAGACCCACCCAAACCATCTGTATGTTGCAATGACATTGCCTGTGACTGATCTGAGCTTTTCAAAGGGATTCAGTCACTTAATTTGTTTGAAAACATAGGTACTGGCACTCTGAGAAGTTCTGCCATGGATTTCCAGGGTGATAAGTTTTCATCTATGGTTTCACAATTATTGTTGTAATACAGAATTGCTCTTATGTGTCTGGGAAAACCAGTTTTCTTGGTTTATATCTAAATAATAGCAATAACAGTAAAATTAATTATTAAGAATGTTAACTGTTAAGGTGTTACTTCTTTCAGGATAATACATGACTTACTGTTGAACTCAACCTTCAGTGAGATTAAAGGAGAGAAAGATGTGGTGGTTAAAAAGCAAGAACATCAGCAGCTTTTCAGATACTTTTCTCCTACTAAAAGCAATATTGCTACTCATCCTCCCAAGCTTCAGTGAGTTAAAAGGTAGAATAGACCAGAGAAGTTCTTAGGTCAAAATATTACAGAGAAGCTAAGCACAGAAAAGAAGAGAAAAAGCAGTCTCTCAAGAAAAGTCAGAACAAGGAACAAAAGCCTAATAATTTACAAGCCTGCTTCTAAAAACAGACACTGTAACATGTTTTCATTGCACTTTAGGCAACATTCCCTACTTTTCATTGAAAAATGAGGAAAAGAATGCTTTGCTATTGCATCTATCAGCAGTGCTTGCAATATTCATCTACTTGACCTGGCACTGAGAGAAAGAGAAATGAATTAAAGTGCTGGTGGGAAAGGAGGGGTAAGAATATCTGAGTGGGTATCGTGCTTTGCTAGAAGCAGGGAGCTGTTCATATTGCATTTTGGGCTTGTAGTTTGAAATAATTGGCAGGGTGCTCAGAGCAGGTGGATGGTTATTTCTAGTTTCTTCTATTCTGGTCTAATAAATAAAGTAGGAAATGCACTCAGCCTTTGGGTCCTTAGACTGGCTTTGGTTTTATTACTTATGTACTACCTGCAGCCTTAAATACTTACTTAGTTTGGGTATGTAATGAATTGCTAATTTCATTGCTGGCTGTAAGCATGACAGAAATCATTACATCATGCCTTATATGAAGAAATGTTTTAATTTCACCCCGCTTTAGTGACTATATTCAGGCTATTGTGCAGCATAATCATCTCTTATTACCACACACTGCACTTCAGAACTGGCAAAGAAGAAGTGCCCTTTAAAATTGAAATCAAGTTCTTCTTCAACTGTTTGCAACATCTGAGACAAGGCTGCATTTAGTCTGATTTTCTTTCTCAAGACCTGCCTCTCTTGCTATGAGTATCACTCAGTTGAACAGCAGTATCCTTAGACTTCACAGAAAGGCCTGCAAGAGCATCTGGGCAGGACTCAGCAGCATGTGCCCCTGAGACAAGGAGTGGAAAATGTCACAGGCTGCATCCCAGACTGCTGACAGAGAAGGCAGCAGCAGGGGGAGGCAAACAGGAGCAATTCAGGAAGTGATACAGTCCCCAAAGTGATGTATTCAGAGGTTAGACAGAAAGGAAAAAGCAATCAGGAATTGTGTTTGCCATGGCTGCTAACACTATTCCAACCCCTCATGAGAAAAGGAAAAACTCTCCTTTAATTTATAGCAGTGAGAAGTGTTATCCCCATTTGGCTGTCAGAGTCTATTAATAGCACTGCTCACTAAATGGCTTATCTAAATTGCTCAAGGTGCTTTTTGAAGCTGATATGATGGGCCCCATTAAAAGGAGTGCTGAACTGAGGTCCAGAGATGCAACTTTTCTAAGCTTGCAGTCCCTGATTCCTGCACAAACCAACTTCTATAAGTGATCCTGTTGTGTCTGGATTGCAAGATGACTTCTGGTTTGGGAGCAGATTTGGGCAAACTCATCCATAGGATCGTTATGATTCCAGCACAGGTAAGTTGAAGATGTCTGTGTTCATCTCAGGAAGACATGGATTTGAAACCTGAAAGAGACTGGATTTGAGTTTACTGAAGTACAGGAATATCAGTACAGACCATGAGAATGAACAAAGCTCAGACCCTCCAGGTCTGTCCCTCTCTAGGAAGCTCCACACATGGACAGTGTGGCCGTCAATGAGGATGGACAAGTCTGGTCTTGAGAGTGGGGTTGAACCTAGTACAGACAGATAATATAGGACCTCAAAAAATGTTCCCTTAGGAGGAGAAAAAAAGAGCCCTTTTAATTAGGTTTGTCCTACATAAAAAACGCCTGTCTTTCAAGGCACAGAATCTCATTGGCAGACAGAGGAGTGACCACAGAAGCCGACATTTCCATTAGATGGAGAAATAGCACATTATGCTGCTCTAGTCTAGTCCACAGCTCCTGAATTTTCTCTTTAAATGGCTATATAAATCTAGTGGCAAAAGCAGGCAGTTTGTCAATGAATGACTAACACCAGAGCAGTGCACTGTCTCACCATCCTCTGGCAGCTATTACACCTGAGCAGTATTTTTTGGGAGAAACTTGCAAATATGTGTGGGCTGGAGCTTTCAAAATAGACTAAGGGAAACTTTACCCTTTCATTTCCAAACTGACAAACCAACTTTCAACACAACTTTTTCAGAGGTTAATCTTTTCAATTTTTAAAAAAATTCTCTATATTGTAACTCTATGTTAATCATGCAACCAAAAAGTTTCTCTTGATTCCTGGGATACACTATTGCTTCCCACTCAGGAAGAACTTCTGGAAGTATCATGTGAACAAGCCCAGCCTAAGCAGCCCATTATTGTAGGCTACTCACATGATCCAAAAAATAATGCTATGTGACTACCCTGAAGTAAGTTTTCTTCCCATTTGAAATGCTACAACCTAAAAAAAAAAAGTACAAAAGAAACACTTTGAGCTTTCATTTTATATACTTCCCACCTCCACAGACCATATGAGAAAAGACAATCTTTCCCATCACAGGAGGTCATGATGACCTCTCTGGAAGCCAAACAACAAAATGTGTCCATCTGGAATATTAGATAGCAAAGAAGGGTTTTTTTTAAACTATGCATCATCCAATATCTAGCTTTAGTTTCATGAATGAAGCCCCAAATATTTTTTTGAAGCCCTAAATATTTTTTCAGTAATAAGAGAGGAAGGTTGGGGTCCCCAAACTGATTGTTCTAAGTAGAGTTTTTCTGAGATGTCCAAGGCAGCCTCAGGTCAGTGGTGTGATCAACCCTTTGTTACACAGCACAGAAGAAGCATTTTGTAAAGGAACTGAAGGAAATCTTTGCCCAAACTGTTTTGCACCCCTTGTCCTGAGGTTTTAAAGAATTCTGGCAGCAGCAGGTTGGTTCTCAGCAGCACAGACAGTCCTCCCTGTGTATACAGAGCTGACTTCCTCTTGCATTGTTACAGATAAATTACAATACAGCAGTTATTACCAGGGAGACTGAGCATTGAATACAGCACTCTGTAAAGACCTGGCACTTTAGCAGAAGAACAGATATTTGAAAACAATATCAGCTTAATTTCCCTTTCTTCTCCATGCAAAAAAAGCTATAAAGTGTTAGATCTTTCCTGTAATTTGCTTAATTGATTAACTTGATTGATGTAGATGACTGGACAAAGGGTAAGGCAATGAAAAACAGGCCATTATCTTCATTTGTTAGCATGGTTCGATTTTGTGTAAATATTTGGTTTCAAATTTATTCAGATTCTTACATTGGAAAACATTTTTCAAAAGCAAACAATTTTTACTAGCAAAAGACTTGTCATCTGAAATTTCACTCCCCAAAGGTAAAGAGAAACTGATTTAACCAGCTACATATTGGAGGAATCAAAGTGCAATCATAAGAAAGAGGGTGACTGCAAAATGAGCAATGTGATGGAGAGTGCTGCTCCTCCTGCTCCCAGAAGCTGAGAAGCCACTGCTCTCAGTTTGGATTGACGCCTTTTCCAGCATGTCAAATAGAAAATTAATACTCTACTTGTTGAGCTGATTCTTGGTGGCTACATTTTACTGAAGTACAAGATTCACTTCGTAAAGCAGTAGTTCTTTTGGTAATTGTGCTGTGCTTCATTCAGGAAACATTCAGAGCAGAGTGAATTGTGCCTACAGTGATAACAGGCATTTGGCTTTCAGATTTTGACTGTGCCATTAAAAAATAGGGAAAGATTGTCACTCAGAACGAAGATCTTGATAAATAATATAGTGGAAGAGTTGGAAGCAGTGTGGGGAAATGGGCAATCACACCAATTGCCTTAGTTATTGATTGAAGAAAACCACTTTTGTCCCAGCAATATCCGTACTGAAGGAGGATGGCCCTGAAGTAAATGTATGTTCCTTCCTGTTCATTGTGGCATTGCTTTAATTTCACAACTCAGTAGCCCAGGCATCACCTGAGTTCCTAAAGAATTGAATAATTGATCCATAATTAATGGATGCACAAAACAGGAGCAGGATACTGGCTAATACAAGAGTCAACTATGGGGAATGAGGCCATGTACCTGTCCAGCTTTTGGAAACTGTTTTATTAACTTTTATTAGATCTACATGGCCACGTGCAGAAGGACGCTTTCGAAAGCACAAGGCATTTGGAAAAATGCTATGTACCTATGCCAAATTACTTTCTATGAAGAATAATCTTAGAAATTCAGTAAAGGCACACAGAGTTGTGTGCAGGATAACTCAAATTCACTTCACAGCCACAGTGATCATGAGCTTTTCTTTGTACAGATGGAATGAACTGGTGGTACTTTCACATTGAATCACACACAAGGCATCTCAAAGTTTATAAGAAAAGTAAAATTTCAGCATAGAGGCTTCACCCTGCCCTTATCTTTCCCCCAAAGTTCAATCTACACTGTCAAAGAAAGAAGACAATTTGTTACCTGGCCTCTGGGCACGTGGTAGTACTACACGTAACCCTCCTTGCTTCCTGGCCTTGTGGAGGAGAGGACCTCCTTGCTTCCAACCAGACCCCCATTGCAAGAGAGATCCATCCAAAGCCTTCCCATATTCTGGATTTTCCCTGTGCCATCCTCGTGCCAACGTTATGCACCCACATGCATCTGTGCTCCCCGAGGATGGGCATGTACTCTGCAATTAGCTCAAGTTTAAACACTCAGGTTACCATAACACCCAGCTCTCAGATACGAACAGATGGCATTTATAAATGCAAGGAAACTGGAAGGTGATCCTCTACAGCAAGTTTATTTCTGTAAGCCTTTCAGAGTCATATGAAAATGATAGAGAGTATTAATCCATTGATCTGCTGAGCAAGAGGAACAGCAAACTGGCTCATTGGAATACCTTTGGCTCTTACTGGGATTTTTAGCAAATGAAAACCAATATAGTTAGGTTGGCAACTAAGCCTACACTACTTGTTTTGGAACACTGGCTCTGACCTGATGGCTGCAATTTGGTCTCAGGCTTGTCTCATCTCTTATTTCTCTGAGCATGATTAAAGTACTCCCAAGAAGAGAAATCTCAGAGAGTTGCATGGGCATCTCCCCACCCTGCAAGGCACCAGACACTTCCTGAACGATTGCTGTATACTTTGGATATCAGCCAGCAATGTGCAACTGGAGAACAAAAATTAATTAAGAGGCAAAGATTCATAGAAGAGAATCATAGAATGCATGGTTCTAGATTGAAAACAGAGAGCAGACTGAAAACAAGGGTCCTGTCCAGCTCTAAGCACTGCCAGTCTCTGAAAGCCTCAAGCTGACAGCAGTTTGGATTCTAAAATAAAGACTCCATTTTCCCATGTACAGCAGATGGAACTAAATGACAGAATGTGGATAAATATAGAAGACTAAAAAATATAATATCTATTTGAAGCAAATAAATCACCAAGCTCATAACCAAAGGCACCCAGAAGGAGCTGACCAGCACCAGCCAAGTTCTCCCTGTGTTCATGCTGCCTCCTAAGAGAAACACACGAGGTGACAGGCACTTGCCAAGAACCTGCACGAGGAATAACTCCTAAGGTACCTGGACCGTGGCCAGGAGTGCTAGGATCACATATATGAACATCAGAGAACTTCAGCCAGGCAGCAATTCTGATCACTGACTTCTGATAAAGCTGGATCACATGTATGTGCAAGATGAGAGCTGTTTTGAAATTAGTCTGAAATTCTACATCAAATTTCAGCTTCAGGCTCCCTGAAAACTGCTGGGTTAGGGTTGAATTTTTTTACTTCATGCTTTTTTGTTGATGCTAAAATTCACCAGTAGATAGAATCTAAATGCAGTCTAACTTCAGAATGAATCTGCCTTATTTAAAAGAATGTGCCAGAAGTTGTTCATTCAACTGAAGCATAAAGATTCCAAATAATTAACACAAACACAAGTATGATCTACATTATGGAGATGGATTCCTGTCAGGTGGGTGTTCAGTGTTTCAGTGTGCATAGCCAGATGCTCTAGTCATTCTTTTAAAGGACCTAGAACATTTATAATGATTAATCACATTTCTAAAGCGGTAATGTATGCTACCATCTGTTTAATTAAATCTCATACTTCCAGACATACGCCAGTCAACTCATAGGGGTCAAACACTATTTTCCCCCTTTGTACATAAGGGAACAATTAGTTTACACCATGATACTTTTTATGCAGTCCTTCTGGTTTTGGGTACCAACCACTACTCGAGAGATGACTGACAGCATGACAGAAGACAAAGCTATTTTAAAAGGTAGGGATCTGACCTCTGATCTTGCCTTCTCTATAATTACTCTATGGTTTTTTAGCACCTGTTACTTGTACCTGAGACAGCTGTAAGTATCTTATACTAAAGTGAGCTAAGAGAACATACTCAGCAGGTTATGAAAGAACTAAACTTCTCTAGAAACATTTGCTCACTTCTTCACATGCTTGAGTTCACATGCCCAGAGACTCGTTTAATTCAGTGTAAAAACGGATTTTGACAGGGTTGCATGTATCATCCGATCCTGTCCATTGCATGAGATTTGTCACTATGATTTTTGGGTTGTTTTATACATGCCTAAAGCCTTTTTCACCCATTTTCTTGTACTGATTAAGGTCTTGGTTGAAAATGCTCAAAAAAAAAAAGCAGCCTTAGGGATTTTAAAGATTATTATCTCCTACTTTCATTTTGTAGCGATACTAAAGTATCTGAGTTTGAAATATTGCATTTAATGTAAACTGCTGAAGCATGCTTTAGATTTCAGCTTGAACTTTACATACCACAACTCGCACAGATTTGCACTTTGTTAGCATTGTTATTTTTTTCCTTTGTTTATTTGTTTTAATAAAGGAATTGCTGAACTGACAAAATATTCCATGATGCAGCATCTCAGGAGAACTCCTGACCTACAAACTGTACAAGGTGTTTGAATCCCACCCACTGCTTTTTACCAGGAATGTGCCAATCCTCTCATCCAGCTAGAAAGAATGAACATTTCTGTTGCACTGATTCTTCTTCAAAGTGAGACAAATTATTTCTTCAAATAATGTCTGATCCTGAAGTATGTGTCAGGTTCCTTACTCTGGGTAGCTGCTAAAACTGCTGTAGACACAACTGAGGAACTATTTCAATATATCAGGGTACATCCATTCCTACCCAGGTAGCACTCCCAGAAACTGGCATGGTTGCCAGAAGGCAAATTACTGCGTTTCCTTGCATTTATGAACTTGATGGCTGGCTTATATCAGAGTGAGATTAAGCAGACTTATTATCTAGCTATTTTAGTAAAATCTTCATCTATCCAGTGCTTGGCCATTTTGGCAAATCGAATTTAAATTCAAACTGTTTCTTGAAGGAGAATGACAGCCTGCGATAGCTTCTAGTGAGGTGATTACTGACAAATATTTTGCTTGTCTTAATTAGATATGAGCCTATTCTTGTCCTTGTGTCTTTTCCATCTCTATTTGGTTATATCAGTCTTTAGGAAAACAGTCTTTCCTACAGAGGGTCTAATCCTTCTATCCAATAATGGTGAGATTCAGAAGACAAGGTAAGAGAACACTTTTGGGGAAGAGCCTTAGGATAATTTGAGCACTGATTTTCTGATTGGTTGTCATCATTACGTTCTCAGTACAGGCACTGTTTATAACTTCTGCAACATTAATCCTGAGAAATATTCCTTCTGCACATGGAAGGGAACTATTATGTAAATCTACTTAAAAGTATTTCTAGAAGTCACCCTAAGTGAGATGTTCATCCACCTAAAAATATCTGCAAGGCTGAACAGTTCCTCAGTCAGACCTTCACGCCCCATTCTGATGTCTACAACTGCTTCTGAACCTGCAGTAGCTGCAGCAGCTCCATGCTGGCAGGAGAATACACTTAAATTCTATTTGGGGCAGAATGAGAAAGGTCCTAATAAAGCTTTGAAGACAGAGGTTGTTGAGAACCTCACAAGATGCACAGAGCTGATAGCATCCTTTGTTGATGCAAATATCATAATTAGCACAGCTCCATTCTTTTCTGTTACCTGATATTTAACATTGTGACAAACTCTGGTGCCTTGTCAAGGGAAGGTGTTCAGCTGAGAGAGTTGGGGTTGTTCAGCCTGGAGAAGAGAAGGCTCTGGGGAGATGTCCCACCAGCCCTCCAGTAGCTAAAGGGGCTCCAAGAGAGCTGGAGAGGGACTTTTGACAAGAGCATGTAGTGACAGGCTTTAAACTGAAAGAGGTTTAGATTGGATATTATCAAGAAATTCTTCTTGAAGGGTGGTGAGACCCCGGCACAAGCTGCCCAGGGAAGCTGTGGCTGCCCTATCCATCCCTGGAAGTGTCCAAGGCCAGGTTGGATGGGGCTTGGCGCAGTGGAGTGGAAGGTGTCCCTGCACATGGCAGGGAGTGGAAAGAGATGGGCTTTAAGGTCCCTTCCAACACAAACCATTCTTTGATTCGATGACTCTAATTCAGACTGTCAGAGAGGAGGATTCTTCATGGCAGAAGGAACCTCACATGTGCTTTGGACACTGAATGAGTTGAAGAGTTTAGAAACTATCAGATTGCACAGACTGGTGGATTTGAACACCAGAATAGGATCCTGTCAAAATGTAGTTGGATTTGGTCCCCCTTGTAGGTTCCAGTTTGGTTTGAATGCTTCCAAAGGGGATATCAATCCTGTTAGATATTTTTACAGAATCAAGCAGCTTGCAAATAGATGTCATAAACATTGCTTCATGTGCAATCTGTTTGGCAAACATCCCTTTACATAAAGGGATCTCTTTAAATAATTCTCGTTATAAATATCGTAAGAATAGAAACAGCTATCGCACAAAAAAAAAAAGTCTATGATTGATTTTTCAAAGGGGTCACTGACCCAAAAGTCACTAGACAAAACAAGTATGCACACTGAATTGTTTAGTCACAAAATTGGGCTTGAAAACTGCATGTGCCAAGGTGTAAGACCTTACACCTGGTATAATCCTGTCTTTGGCAGACTGTCTCAGACAAGGATAAAATAAAAGCATCCTGCTCACTAAAGCATCAAGGTTGATGATTTCTACAGCTGAAATGCAGGTCTAGACTGACTACAACATGACCAGCTAAGGCAATGTCTGTTCTGAACTGAAGAGTTTTATTGAAGAGGCCCAAAACCAGCAGGTAATTTTTAGAGCTAATTTCAGAAATATTGCAAACTGAAGTCAGAAGAAACCTGCTTTCAACTTCCCTGGAAGATTTCACCTCAAGTATTCAATCAGTCTTGAGTTTCTCACTTATGACTCCTATAGTTGGGCATTCTGACTACAAACAATAACTAGTATAGACATATATTAAATGAAAACAAATAGATTTATCATAAAGTGAAATTTTGGAACATTACATGGCTTTAATCTCTCTGACACATCTGAGCTGTTTCTTCTTGAACAGATGGTGACATTATAGTCACCACAAACACTGAAGAAAAATTGCAAGAAAATATAGTTTTACACACAAAATTTAGAGTTAGTGTGATGAAAAACATTGTTAGTGCAGTCTAACACTCCATTTTGAAGCCTGTCCGTATTTAAAACCTAAATCACAAGCAGAATACACAGCTTCAAAGCCTAATAATCCATGCACCAGTGAGTTATTGGAAGCAAGTGAAAGTACAATTGTTTTGCTAACAGATTCATCTTCATCACTGGTTTTCAAACATTTAGTGACTTTTAGGGTTCTCCTATAAAGGGGAGATTAAAAACGCATCTGTATGAGACTAGAGCTAGGTCATCTTATTGTCCTGAAATTTCTGCCAGAAAAGGACCTGGACTAAGAAAACCTCTCCACAATCTCATGTAGATCCACAGAGATAAAATCCTTTAGAAGAAAACTGATCACAACCCATGATCTGAAAAAGATCCCTTGTGGATTACAGATTTGAACATTTGTATACACGGATGCTCAGGCTCCTGAGCCATCAATGTAAACCCTGGGACTGTGCCCCACAGCAGGATGGGTTCTGTCTTATCAAAAGGCCACTGCCCCCAGCTTGTCACCTGTCACATGGATGGTAGATGTCACCATGGTGGGGATAACTGGATGGCCATTAGACTCACGTGTTTTCTGTTTGGTCTGTCAGATAACCTGAGACTGGTTCACTTAATGCACTGACTTAGAAAATGAATGAGTTTAGCAATCTTTTATAAAATGTTCTGGTGTCCCTGCAAAGAGAAGGAAAACATGTCAGTCAGGATCAGGTAAAGAGCCGGAAGGCCTAGGTGCACTTCCAGTCCAAATTTAATCCCCCAGATGACTGCTGAAGCCTCTACTGACTGTTTTGGACTTGTCCATACACAAACCTGTGTGTGCCTAGGTTGTTCCACCCAGTGAAAAAAGACTCAGATTGGCAGCTACAGCTTAGCTGAGCTCTGAAGCTGAACAGATATTTGCTCTCAGTTTCCCCTACAGATATTCCAATTGGAGTTAGCTGTCAGAGTTGGTATTACCATCCCCAGCCATGCCTTGACTGGGCAGGTGGACTTGGTGAGGTCTTACAGCTTGGATACAACCAGTCATGGGCTCACTTCCAAATATTCTCCAGCTACTAGGTTTGAATCCTCTGTGGTACTGGTCAAAGGAAAGAATTTAACATATAAAACCTGCTATTAGACAAAACAGCAATCCTGCTCTGCACCCCATCAAGGCTGAAATTCATGTGCATAAAATAATAGCAGTATCTTTAAGATCAAGTACCATTCAAAACAATAGAGATCATCATAATGGGAAATGTATAATAGGGAAGTAATAGGGAATAGCAGTAAATTATATAAAATGCCTCTGGGCTGAAAAGCAGTAGGAGAAAAACTGAGGTAAACCATTACAGCACCAGATTAAAATACACAGTTGATCAGGTGATTGCCAGAAAAAAAAATGCTGTGTAAGAAAAAGCCCCATTTATAACTGTTGAACAGCTAAAGCAGTGCTTTCATCCCACAATAACATCTTAAAACAATAGCTAGAAGAGTTCTCTGCAGCTGGAAGGATTATCTGACTGTCACACAATTCCTGTTACTCAGGTTCATTTCTGAGAGATGTGGTTCATAAACTTAAAGTGATTGGTAGTATTTTTGGGATTGCTTTAATGCAAAATTCACTGCTAACATGATTACATTCTGATCATCTGCTAAAGGAAAGTCTGAGCTACCAACAAAAGTACAGTGTGCTTCTGGTTGAAGGCTCCAAGGGAGGTTGTCGTAGCTATTGGACCTGGAGGGAATTAAATGCATCTACCAGCTTTGGAAAGCTTCCAGCCTTTATCATCGAAGGCTGTTTGGAAACACTCCTAAGAGCATCTGGAACTTATAACAATATTTTTCCAAAGGTTTGTTGTAGTTCATGCTTCTTGGGCAATTTCCAAAGAACCTGGGCGATTTTACTGCTATTAGGAAGCAATGCAAAAGCCAGTGTCTGAAATTCATTTCCATTAAATCGCAGGATTAGAATTTTCAGTAACAGTCAAAGGAGGATGAACTTGGCATGCAATAAAATTGAGAGGTTCACTTGTGAGCTTCTGTGGCTGTGCTTCAAACAAAGACAGCTCTGTTAGAGTAAGGTGGCATCATCAGCAGTACAGTGACTCGAGTCACACTCACCTGCCTCCTCACCTGTCCTTCTACTGTGGCATTTTGGGCAGCGTTTCACATTCTACTCATAGCAAATAATATGAGAAAATCCTATTTAATAACAGGTTTTAAGAACTTGCATGCAATATCTTGAAATCAATAGAACAGCAGTGGATCACCAGCCCTCAGGACACACTCTGAAGCTATTATCACAAACTGTGGGGTTTTATTTCAGTTCCACTTGGCCAGATAACAATCAGTCCTATTTCATGTTATAAAAATACACTATTTATGTGTGATCTTTAAGTCAGGGATGATTTAGATGGACAGGGGAGCAGGATAAAGTGATATAAATAACATGCTAGCTCATTTGACAAAAAAACTAGCCAGGAACCTCTGCTTAACACTGGATTTCAGAGGAGAAGAGGTTCAAGAGTAAATGGGGAAAAAATAAATATTCAGGTTTTGAGATTCGTATTACCAAATACTCTGGATATCTAGTGATGGAAACTGAGATGGAACACAACACTGTATTTAGAATCAGTTTTTCAAATACTCACATGCTTTGAGGCTATATCCCTGAGTAATTTAATCTGATATAACCCAGTCACATAGTATAACCTATATCTTAGGATCTACACAATACCCATTCATGGCTAAGCCGAAAAGAATTGATGCAAAGTGCTGCTCTAAATAATTATCTTCCTGGCTGCACCTGTAGGTAAGAGTTTTGCAAAGGTTAGTCAGATGAATGGATGCGAACAGTTACCCACAAAGCAACCAGAAATTTATGTAGATATAAAAATTAAGTGCCAAGAAACACACCTAAGACAGATACATGCTTCCTCCCTTAAATCTGTGGTTCTGATATTTCCCTGTGTGGGCAAGACTGAGAATTTCTGGCTTATCCCATCTGAAGCATCTCTACTTGGGATAAAAGTCCTCCTCCAAATTAGCATCTTAGATATTTCACTCATACTGCCCCTCTCTCCTTGAAAAGGCAAGCTTAGAACTAAAAGAAACACTGCCCTCTTCCTACACTTGGGAAAGCAGGCTCTGATCCTTTGTAAGCTGCAGGGACTGCATTATATCATCATTTGCTCATCTAGGAGAAGGGGCTAAACAAGGAGATAAGCTCTTAGAAGCATGATTAATTTACAGACACCTTCCAACTAGAATATAAACTGTTATCCAGAAAGATAAGCACAAATCTTGATTTATTTTTCATACAAGAATGACCGCAGCTGTAGGAACAGTGGTTATTTGAGTTACTATATCTGTATCACTCTTCCCAAGTAGAAAGGTCACAACACTGAACCTCTTCAAACCATTCTGCAGTATTCACTTTTCTATGTGAGCAGATGATTTTTGACCATGTAAGTTCCTTTGTGCAGAGAGACTGGGAGGTGACATGTTTGTATCTCGGCTGCCTGGAATCTGTTCAAATTCAGCTCACAGATGTTCTCCCTTTCTGTATTCAGTCCCAAGACCCCAACCTGTCATAGCCTTGTCTTCCATTTTTCTTCACTGTCCCTGTGAGCTACAGTTGACAACTTGCTTATTCAAGCTTTGAGTAATACAGAAAAGCAATAAATTCACTAGAAATTGTATCAATTTTTCTTTTTTTTTTTTTTTTCTGTCTGGCTCAAATATCTGGGTGGCAGATTTTCAAAAAGTCTGCTTAACAATTCCCCTCCTTGCTTTCCATTTCCAGAAAGATTTTAGAAATGTTGTACCAAAGCATCCAATTTCTACTCTGTCTTACCTGCCACATCTCCACTCCACAGAAAGCACTGAAGGTGTTTGCTGCTGTAGATCTTCACTTTACTTTTCAGAGGCATCTTTCTGTTAGATCTCTGATAGCTGTCAGAATGTATTGCTTTCCTGCCTGACATTTGCATGGGTCTTCCATCAAATATTGCCATCCACAGCAATGCACCTGTCCAGATAAGTGAAAATCTTCTTTTCTCAGCTCTTTTCCTGTAAACATTACTCTTCCATCTTTCTATATTCCTCCTACCTTCATCAGCTTTGATTTGGAGCTACACACACACAGACTGTACACACAAATACAAAGATGCTATAGAAACAACTGAAGAAATTGAGGTGTCTCTCAAAACAATAATTCAGAGTTAGACAGGGAAACGTAATGTCTAATTTATCATTGCTGGGTTATGCATCATGGGTAATGTCAGCAGTGGATGTGTCTCTTTGAGAAGAAGGAAATGCCAAGTTTTTTTGAATGCAGGATTGTCCCAGAAATGCCATCACATATGTTCCACAAGTAATCCAAGACTGCAGCAAACTGGTGAACATGCAAAAACATTCACTAGTTTTCTTTTTAAGGATGGGTAACATTTTAACACTCATAACTTCAACAGAACACAGTGCATCTGGCTCTGAAATCTTCCAAGTGAACTGAATACATTCTGTAAGGTTGGATAATAAATACAGCGATACGCTATCAGTATAAATTGATAAGCTGTAGCTGATATCCCTCATTGACATTTAGTCAGGAAATTTTGTCTTGTAATTATAAACATCCAGTAAAAATTAAGCAATTCAGATACTCATTCTAATCTTCTTCCAGCTTTAACTCTATGTAAGCTGAACTGTTTAGGATAGCGGTTCTTAAGTTTCACAAGAAAGGAGAATTTAAGAATTCAGATATTTGTTCAAATCCAGAGAGTCTCCACTTGCCGGGATGAAATAAGATTGCTGTGTCCAAACTTTATAAGCCACTCTCAACCAGGCTAAACAGAAACAGCAAAACATTCAGCCAAATATCAGAAAAAGTATTCCCCAGCAAGAGTTTAGAGAAGAGAGTCATTATTCCTTCTCAGATTTGTTTTTTGCCAAGTGCCAATGTATTGGCTTAGATGATCCTTGTTTGACTCACAACTCATTCTTATGGTAAGAGGGAGGGGAAACAGCCCTGAAGGAAAGTGGTAAATGTACGCCAAGAAATAGCTGGGCAGAAAAAAGCCACTCTTCTGCTTCCATTCTGTCTAAAGAGGATATGGATGGATAAGTTAAAGTAAGGGCATGGGAGATGAGCGTGTGCAGGGGACAACAGCACCACACACACTTGCCTTACTCACCACAGCATGCACAGGGGACTGAGGCAGCTGCTCCTGAAAGAAGTGAATTTCAGAAGCTTCAAAGTGTTTCCTCTAACAAATGGCAAGTTGTGTCAGGGAAAGACATCTGTGGCTTGCTCCTGGTGAAATTTCACTGTGCTCACATAGTGACAAAGACAAAAATTGTCTTTGCTAGCAATTGCTTGCACAATAAATTCATGGATCCTTTGCAAACATGTCAAGATTTGCAGGAAAATAGTAATGAAAGAAAGAGTGGGTCATTTCACTTAGCTCAAATCCAGTGAGAGGGAGTGATGTTTGAAACCAGCAAGAAAGAAATTGAGGACTGAATAAATAAAAGAAAAATTTCTGCAAACAGCTTAAGAAACCCAGTCTGAAAATAGCCAAAGAGCACAGATCACAGCAAACTAAATATGAGCTATAAATACATAACATAAATACATAAATACAAGCATATTTGATTTTGAGATTTTCAGATACAAAGCCTGAACTTTCTCTCCTCGTTCTACTGCAGTTTGTTTGTTTTGCATACCAAAATTATTTTGGTTTGTCCATTTAAACATACTGCAATTTCTTTCCTCCAGAGACCCCCACTTTTCAGTGCAGTGACATTAGCTCTGGGAAGACACATGGCTTCTTTCAGCTGAGGAGTGCTCTGATCTACAGAAACTAATTAGAGCATTTTCTCAAGCTCATCCCTTTCTTCTCATTACTGGTGACCAAAGACAACTGCTGAGACATGATTATTACAGAACTGTCTGCTAGTGTATGCATTATCTTTACAGAAATAAATCAGCAAATACTACCAGAGTAAGGGGTAAGGAATGCTTAGGAAAACAGCCAGTGGCAGAAAACAGCACCCACAAGAGTCATCCTAAGGCCAACCAAACTGATTTCTGCCAGAAACAGCTTCAGAAAGAAATATTGTTGGGGAAAAGGAATATAGAAGAAATTGAGCCTGTGCAGGGTGATATGAGTGTTTATTCATGAAGGCATTCATAAAATGATCAGAGAGTGGGAACATATTTCCTATGAGGAAAGGCTGAGAGAGTTGGGGGTGTTTAGCCTGGAGAATACCCCTGGGAGACCTTTTTGAAGCCTTTCCACGCTTAAAAGGAGCTTATATGAAAGATTGGGGCAGACTTTTAATGGGGCTTGTAGCAATAGGACAAGGGGTATCAGTTTTAAATAAAAGAGGGTAGATTCAGACTAGATATAAAGAAGCAAATGTTTTACAATGAGGGTGGTGAAACACTGGCACGGGTGTGATGGATATTTAAGGTCAAGTTGGATGGGGCTCTGAGAAACCTGACCTAGTTGAAGACACCCCTGCTTATCACAGGGGTTGAACCAGATGGCCTCTAAAAGTCCCTTCCAACCCACACTGTTCTGTGATTCTGTGATTTCTCAGTGTGGTCTGCAGGTTGCTGCAATGGGTATTTCAACCAGTGGTTTGAGGCATGTCATATCTTCTGGAAGGCTGAACAGCTTCATTTGCAGAGCTCTTGAGTTCAATAAATTAGTGTTATTTACAAATTAGTTTACTTGTTTGGGGCCACTACTTAGCACCATACTCTACGAGTGATTATATTTGACCTCAAAGTGACAGATTGCTTCATCTGCAAGTCCTTAATGACTGTGCAAAAATGAACAATAATTAAATAAAAAGCAAGGAAAAGGCAGGAATAAGCTGTTCACCAATTTTAAATGTGGATCTCTACTAAAGGTATAGTATTTCTGCATTTGTGGTGCTTTTCTACATTCCTGCATGTTATGCCTTTTTTTATTGTCTGGCTGCATGAACTTCTAAAAACCTGAATTAAGTTGTCATGGAATCATACTCTTACTGGACTGAATGTCCCATGGAGTCAGCTGATATGACAGCACATTACAAAGAATAAGATTAATGTGAGGGAAGTGCAGAGAGCTATTCACAATATTGGCACCATCGTGCCCCTAAGAAGTGCAAAGGTTGCTCTGGCTGTTTGAACAGCCTTGCCTGACTGTATGTTTCAGACAAAGAGTGGGTTGCTTTGCCGAAGAGTGTTAATAAGAAATGCCAGATCTTAACAGAGCCAGTCAATATAACAAATCCTGTAGTCTGAAAGAAATTATCAGGGCAGAATTTAGCTTCAAAGAGCAACCCCAACACCAGAACAGAATTGAGTAATTATAAAATCTACTGTGCTGCATAAGCACACTCCACAAAGAGTATTTTAACTTCCCCAGTTCTTCAAAATTCCATTTTTTTTTCTACTTCCAGAGTGCAGTGGGACATAAAAAACAAGTTTTTAAAAGTGATAGATTTAAATCCTAACCAAAATAACAACAACAGGAAAACAGGAAAATATCACACTGGGTTTATGAGGGAGAAAATCAGATGGCATTTTTACATGCAAATGATGAATATCTCAGGGAAAGAACTCAATATGATAAATGTGATGTTTCCTCTCTGCCATTACACAAGCTTCTGTGATGCATTTGCCCATCCCAGTCTTACAATTCCATAGGAAATTGCACAAGTTTCCCATCCAAATTTGCAGCAGCTGTAAATACAGAGGGGGATACAAAGCACAAGGTGGTCACTGGCTGACTCATCAATACAACAAAACTGATGGATTTTTTTCACCACTAAGGAAGGACACCAAAACCAAGAAAGACCCTTCTAGGGTGTTTCTGTGGGTTTTGTTTGGTTTTAGTTTGTTTGGGTTTGTTTTTTTTTTTTCATTTTTAACATCTAGATACTTCTATCACTATGTTTCATTTTTCAGGAAGAACAGAGTCTCTCACAGTCATGCACTGAGTTCTTGATGCAGCATTAATTTCCCACAGTGCCACCAGCCAAGACTACACAAAAAAGTTTAACTTGGTCTCATTGTGTCTTTCAGGCCAGAAATAAAATTTACATAACTCAGGAATTTCCCCCTGAAGAGTTTAGTTTCTATCATCAGCAGCTATGTGCCAGCAGGGAAAACTATCTTCAGCGGTATAAGCAGTGTACACCATCCCTTCCCCAGGGGTTTCTACACCAGGACTGTAGCACAGGGACCTTCCCAATTGCACCTGGTGACCAGCCCTTGTTTAAATTATCTTATTTAACATATCAAATAAAGAGGGACAACCGAATAATTATCACTTTCACAGGCAACTGATTACTTTCTGACTTTTAGCCCTTGGAAGCCAACATCCAAAGTAACCATCTTGCAGTTCCCAAACACACAGAATTTTCCCTGCAGCCAGTGAAGATTTTGCCAGGAAAGAATGTAACAGCAAGTGAAACACACTGAACCTTATTGTCATAAGGAAAGATAAAGTGAAAATGAAATGAGTTAACTATAAATGTTCTTCTTGAAATGACACTAAAACTTTAGGATGGTACTAGAAACAAAGGATCAGATTTCTAACGGAGAAATTCTACAGTTGTTGTGTGTCCATGCTGAAGAGAAAGAAAACTTTTGTCACCACTGGAGAAGGCTCCTTGATTAGGGAAAAAAAAAAAGGAAGAAACAAATAATGACAGCCAATTTCCAGTGCTTTTAGGCTATTTCATATCAAACAGTGTGATGAATGTAGCAATATCACTTTTGGCTATAGCACAAAAAATATTATCCTCTATAGACGCTGCAGCATAAAACAAAAATGCTTTTATTACCACTAGCAATGATGTGACATGCCTGATAAATGCCACTTTAAGACTCCTTTGGGTCCCAGCATCCCTTCACACTTATTATCAAGTTACTAATAGATTCTGTAGGTTTGACTGGCCATCATTTAGGAGTGTCATTTACTCTAAAATGACAGAAAAGTAAAATGTTCTAAAATGCTCAATTTTTCTCTTTTCCCTGACTGAGTGACTAATGAATAAGAATAATAACTTTTATTCATGTTGTCTAGGTGATAAAATGGCCATTGTAGAATGATGAATATCAAGTAAAGATGTTTTCATTTAACACAGGGAGGGAAAAAAAACCATGAACCTTTAAGTCTTAAAAATATGAAAGAGAGCAGGCAGCTATTTAAGTATTCACATGTCCTCTATGACAACTGAGTCTGTTTCCCTTTGTTATTAGTTTTCCTCTGGATGCAGAGAAGCATTGAAAACAACAGGGTCAGACATGTTACAGATTAAATTCTTCCTTGCAGGACAATACTGTCCAAAGGCCCCCACTGAGATTAACTCCCCTTTTTTCTGGATAATGTATAGAAATACCATAAAGGTTAATTCCTGCAGTGAAGTGTAGAAGTTATGTAAACTAGACAGGCAGAAGAGCAGAGAGGTGCGAAAAAAGGGAAAATAGTGGTGTAGTAGATACCTGGCAGAACTCACAGGGTACTATATTTAGATTAGAGATGATACTCTGGTTGCAAACACCTCAGAAAGGCCTTTCCAAATCACAACCATAACACCCAGCATAATATAATTTTCACCCACAGTTGGTTTCTATGATATACTAGAGAACCAACAGGAAAAAAAGAATATAAACCACATCTTTCTGCAAATTTAATTAATTGGAGCTGAGTCCCTAATTCTCTAAAGCCACTTAAAAACCCAGCATAAATTCTTGTCTATATGAGAGGATCTGATCTCACCATGACAAAGACACAACAAATAATTCTATATTAACTATCTCAAAGTAAATGTTCACCTGACCCTCTGCTCATCATGCTCAGTCCTTATAGTTCAAACCCAACCCGCTCATCTCTTTTCAACCCAATTGTGTGCTGACAAAGTATAGGGGTTTTTTAACATTTTTCTTTAAAAACTATCTTTCCCTAAGACAGCTTCACCTGTTCAGTGAGTTTATTTGTGGATCAAAGGCACAGAGCAATATTGTGTCTGTATAAACATGTCAGCAAGTAATCATATTCTAATGTTATTTAAAGTAAAGGGTTAATTTAGGTCAGACCTGGCAGCAATTCCAATAAATTCGGTGGAGATACTACTGATTCGCACAAACTATGTCCTGATTCAGTTTCATTGACTTCAGTATCGATTTTCATCTGGATGAGTCCACCATCCCAGATCTTTAGCTTTCCAGTTCTTCAGGGTGATTGAAATGTCACTGAAGAGCCAGTCCTGCCAAAAAGGGATTAAGTGAGCCAGCTCTGAGGAAGCGTCTTTTGTTGTTCTCCTTGAGATGAAGAAATACCATCATGAAAAGGGCCTGGAGGACAAAGGGTTTTATGGTGAAGGGGGATGAATGGCCAGTACCCCAAATTGACTCACCAGGTAGAGCAAACTAAAGACTGTGAGAGATTAAAGCATCCACTGTCATGGCCTCAGGAAAGGAGTCAGCTCTGCAGCTCCTTCAGCCATAGTGCCACAGCCTCTGATCAGCTCTGAGAGGATCAGAGTGTCACTGCCACTGTGGTTCGTGTTCATTAGACAGACCTCGAAACGCCAGCTCTGCTCACACAGTGGTCAGTTCTGATCGTAACAAGTTCCTCAGCAAAGAGGAGAAAAAAACCCACGTGTATGATCAGAAAGATCACAAAATGTTGCTCTGGCTGTATTGCAGGCTGTGTAATGTAAACTCTGTCAAATAAACACTCCCAGATATTTTCCTACTCTCCGATTACTGCACTAGAAATGCTCAATAATGTTCAACAAATGTACGAAAACAGCATATGTCAATCCAGCATTTTCTTCAAACTGTTCTATTTTCAGTTCCTGTTTTGTTCAATTAACACTGCTATCACTGACTCACTCTCATTACCGCTGATCTTCTTCAGGAGAACAGAAGGAGTTTTTGTTAGCACTGAAAATCTATAGTTCACAGAATATTCTGAGTTGCATGGGACCCACAAGGATCATCGAAGTCCATGTCTTGGCTCTGCACAGGAGATCACAAGAATCACACCATGTGCCTGAGAGCCATGTCCAAACACTTCTTGAACTCAGGCTGGGGCTGTGACCACTGCGCTGGGGAGCCTGTTCAGTGCCCAGCCATCTTCTGGGGAAAGAACCTTTTCCTGATATCCAACCTAAACCTCTCCTGGTACAACTTCAGGCCATTCTCTCAGGTCCTACCACTGGGCACCAAGAGCAGAGATTGGTGCTGCCCTTCGTGAAGATACTGAAGATCCAATAAGGAATCCCCTCAGTCTCCTCTTCTTCAGGCTGAACAAACCCAGTGCCATCAGCTGCTCCTCATACAGCCCCTCCAGACCCTTCACCATCTTCATGGCCCCCTTTGGAGGCTCTCTAATTGCTTAATGGTTTTTTTATATTGTGGTGCCCAAAACCTCAAGGTGAGGCTGCACCAGGGCAGAGTAGAGTGGGATTGTGTGTTAGAAATCATTTGTAAAATTATTTTTTTAGTCCTAAAGACAAATTCATTTTATACCAGCCTAGAAGACTCTCTTGCTATTAAATCATCATCACTGAAAACATCACTGAAAGGTCATTTTGTCAGTGTTCTCATTCTATATTGCCAGACCCAAATTTCCCCGTGCCTGCCTGGATGCCTCTGCCTGAGGCACTTTCTTTCCTTGTTGCTCAGGTGAAGGCAGCTGCTATGTGGATATACTTTACAATGTGTTTTGAAATTATTCTCTAAACAAAAATTGGGTTCTGTAGGCTGCAATAGGCAAGTATAAATAAAGAATGTGTCTGGTTTAAATAGAGTGAGTAAAATATACATCCCTAACATAGAATAAGAAACATTTCTAGATAGAGGCAGGAAGGTAAACCACTATGTTTTAAGTAAAAGCTAACACTAACGAGCACTTCTAAAATGGATTTGTATTAAAATTACCCTGAAAAGATTTTAAAAACAAGTATATTAAAATGTTCATGTGAAATTGTTATGAATTTTTGTCTGAGGAGCAAGTTGTCTTAAAGGTTCCATTTTCTAACAGAACTGTATTCACTCTATGAAATATTTTGCATTATATTTTAATTAAAGTTATAATTACAGAACTAAATATAATTAGCTTCTTTCTTCAAAAGAAATTGGAAGTGAACTTACTTTATTAAACTTTCAATTTGTTTCCTGCAGTGTTACATAGTTTATTCTAATTAATTGAATGAGATCTCATAAATATTTTATCAACATAGGGATGTGATTAACAGCTCCAGTTTTGTGTGGTTTTCTTTTTTTCTTTCCAGCTTTCTTCTTCTCCGCATTACGGTTTCCCCAGTTTTCACATTCACTCTCCTGCCTTTGGTGACAATTTAAGTATGGGAGCCCTGCCAGAAACCCCCACTTCCACAGCAAAATGTTGCATTTTTGCAGTCTCGGCTGTAAGAAGCCATTTTTACCTTCTCTTCAGGAGTGTTTGTTATCTAAGGAAGCCCTCATATAACACGGGCCACGGAAGTGACACTCCTTTCTTGGGTGATTTATGACTTCCACACCGAATAGCTTCCTGCAGAATCTCCTCTGCTCTCGGGGGGAGGGAGGAGGGGGTGCAGCACATTACATTGTTCCCTGAGCAGATAAAGCAGAAAGGAGTAAAAGAGACTATAACCCCTCATTAGCACACCCTACTCCAGAGATTACAAAATGAAGCAGAAGACACATTTCACACAGTTCCCTGGTCCCTGTTGTGTTGCAAAGGGCTCAGTTTTCACATGGCATCAATGAGATTTAGACTTGGGGTTGAACCTCTGCCTCACCTGTTCAGCCTCCATTCTGCCATGTGGACATTCAGCAGGACAGAAACACCCACACAGTGCCCTCAGGCCCCTTGTACAAGATCAGAGCTGCCATCGGGGGAAACCGCACCAAGGGCTTCACAGGCTCACAAGGAAAGAGGCAATTCCTGCTTCAAAGCGTGTCAAAGCAGATAAAAAGGGAAGGAGGACATGGAGGTGAAGTGACCTGCCTGTAGTTACACACTGCATCAGGACAAACATGAGAATTTGCTCTCCCAATCCCCAGACCAGTGTTTCCTCCCTCATCACCACTGCTGGAATGGGATGATTACAGTCCATGCTGGAAATGCTGCTCTGCAGTCAAAGTGAGAGTAGATAAACTTATCAGTATGGATAGCTAAGCAAATAAATAGCATGTTGATCATATCAAACAGAAAAAATGTAAGTATAACTGTATATAAAATGAATAGTCAGGAAGAAAGAAAATAAACATTAGTTCTTTATCAGATTAAATCTGTCAGCCCCTAGTTTAAGAGAGAAAGAAGCTCTCCGCTGTCAGAGAGTAGTTCCAGATTAATTTAATTAAGCACTGCTTTAATAATATCAAAAGAAAGATTCAGCTGTTACCATGACCTTTACCATGCAGCAATATCAAAGGTATGGGATAAATGGAACAAAAAAGAAATCCATATATATTTTAAGTATTCATTTAGCTCAGGCAGGAAGTCTGTCACTTGTTCATCTTGTATTGTTGACAGTAACAGGCTGAGTATCTTTTAATACCTGAACAACGAATTTTTTTCTTGGAAGCATATTTCAAAAGTCCCTGTGACACTACCTGCAAGCAGACGCACTTCTTCCTGGTAAAAAATTTCCCCTAATTGTTTTTCCTGTCCATGCATGCCTTACTATTTATTCTTTAATTTAAGGAAAATTTGGAAGTAGAAAAGTGAGTCAGATTTGTTTCACATTCTATATGTTGTACAAAACCGAGTAGTCTTCATCTGCATGCACAATAATGCTGCTTTTGAATTCTGAAATAAATGAATGGAAGTCATGTTGACAAGAACCTTGCACTGATGATTCAGTGATCCTGGTGTACTGTTAATGTTGTTTTCCAAAGTCTAACACTATTTTCCAACCAAATTTTGATTGATAGATGAAGTTAACCCTGATGTTTGCAGGCACTTCTTGTAGATGCTGGAGCTTCGACTGTTGATGCCAGACCTGGATTTGACCTGAGATTTGCTCTATATTTATGTCTTGTGATGACTCCAAAGTAGCTTTATTGTGCTTAGATCTTCATCTTCTCTTAATTTACTTTACTTGTCTGAAATCAAGTAGACTGTTACTTGCACAGCTGCAAAGGCAATAAAAACAGCAAATGCAATTTTTATGTGGAGAAAGTCCACATTTCTCAGCTCCTAATACACCAAGAAAGATGAAAAGGCCAGAAAACTTGTTCTGGTGTTAAAATGACAAGATTATGGATATTTTCTAAAATTATTACAAGACAGGCCTGGGATTCACATGTAATATTTAAAGCACATCCAACATACTTTAGGCACCACATTATTAATGCCAAATGGAGTATATTCTCCAAGTATGTATTTACAACTCTCCAGTGTTACAGCTCCAAGTGGGGATTCCTTCCTTGCCCTGTGTATCCCACTGTGGCAAACATCTTGCTCCTTCTTATGGTAATGCAACCTCCCACTTTCCTAATTCAGACTTTCTGGCCTTTCATTGGCTGGCTGCTCTCCTGGTCAGAATTACATTTGTATGGTTATTTGAGAGGGAACTTTGTGTAATACCAGCATCAGCAAAGGCAGCTGGGCCATCTTCCAAACCCTTAAAATTCCCTTCCCAGAATGCTTGAACACACTGTGGCATCACAGATCTATCACTTTATCTGGTAAAAAGGTATTTTATCTCCTCTTGTTTTAGTTTGCTTTCACAGCCACAGTCTCATCTTTTACCTTGTAACATAACTTCAGATACTTTTCCTGTTACCAGATTCTTTATTGCCTGCTGCAGATTTTTTTCTCAACATATGTGGGAAACAGTCTTCACACTTTTCTTTCCATTCCACATCCCTGACATAACGGGTAGTTTGAACAGTTTGCATATGTACACACAATGCAGAGGGGGATCTGTGGTGACAAAGAGATGGATGCTTCAAGCATTTTGTTGAAACAAATTTTAGAGAAGGTTCTATTTATTTTTTTAAGGCTTGGACATGATTTGAAACCCAGATAGCATTAACTTGTTTGTAAAGTTAACTCTCAACCACTGCCAATACTGTAGTATTTCTTTTCTTGTTTTTCACCCACTGATGAAGGAAAGAACAACTGAAATCACTGTGTTTGGCATGGGGCCAGCAGGTGCTCAGATCCCTCCACAGCAGAGGCTCCCAGCTTTGTGGGCTCAGGTGATCCCGTTACACACGGCAGAGGGTCACAGAAGCTCTATGGATCTACAAAGCCACATTGAAAAGAGATTTACTGGTTCAGGGAGCTGACATAGGGCACACCACACCAACTCTGCTGCATCCTAAAGAGACGTTGAATTATGAGATGGAGAATAACTCATGTCATACTTCTTGCTACCCATTTGTCCAGAATAGTTTCTATTTCATATCTCCCTTTTTTCACAGCAGATTTATTGATGATAGAAATATTATGAGCTGGGCTATGCCAAGTTGGAATATTCTAATAGTGAAGAGTCCTTGGAACAATTGCAAGGACTTTGAAGCAAGATGTAATAAAACCAGGTCTGAATGTTTCCAGGTTGTGACCACTTTTGTAAGAGTGGACAAGTAAACAGGTCTTTTGATGCTGGAACTTAGATAAGCATAATTTTTAACTCTAGCTGTAACTAAACCACAATCTGGATTTTTCAGCGTTTGGGGTTTTGTCACAACATTCACGTGGAATTTGTACCACAGTATCTTGATCAGCAGGTAGCATCTGTCTTGAGTTTTGTTCTATTTAATTTGATAAAAGTGGAGCTCGTGCAAAGACAACTAATTGGGGAGCTGAATACACAACCCACCACCCACCACATGTCATTACTGAAAATAACTCCACAAAGAAACCACATTTGGTGCTGAAAAGCTAAGACAGCTTTAACTCCTGATAGCATTCTCTGTTTCGTTATCTGTCCATGATTTGGGACGCTTTCTGTGGCACACACCCCCCCATACACACCCTGTGCAGCAGAAATTGATCCCAAAGGCATTCTGAGTGAGGGACCTTTGAAATCCTGTAACTGCCATACCCCTGGCTCTACATTGGCTTCAAGAGTGGGAAGATTGGCAACAAGATGCAGTCAGAGCAAAGATAGTCTTCCTCTGCATCATTTGGTGCTACAGCACCAATGTGATCCTTGGACCAAAAATTTATTTTTGGTAGAGATACCCTGCGGCCTGATAATACACAGGGCACAAACGTTGTTTAATGCACACAGCAATTCCTGTGCTAGGGCTTCACTTTGTGGGACAAAAGACAGACATGACACTGGGACAGGAGCAGATAAATAAACACATAAAGGACCTGATGGCTACAGGATCACCTCATATCTTCTTGGAGAATGATAGAGAAAGACCCTTGTAACTGCTCCAAGCCAACTTCCTTTCAAACTATTGGGGAAAGTATTGGCTGTCCTTGTCCATTCTCTTTGGCCATCACAGACTCTTCTCTCACACCTCGGTGGGCACTGCGTGACTGAGCAGGATTCAGTACAAGGAAATACCAGGTCTTTACAGCACTCCTGAGAGAAACAAAAGAAAAAAGAATCCTTATCTGGCCTTTCCAAAAAGCCTCTGCACAAGAGCATATCTGCGCTCATCCAGGGCAGAGCAGTTCACAGGGACAGACAACCTGGGGCATTTATCCTACCACAGTCAGTGTGTTGATACACCTGTGGCTTTAAACAAGCTGCCAGGACCAGGCACTGCTCTGTGCATCCATCCTGACTTTTCACTCAGGCACTCCTGAAGTCCTTACTTTGTAGCTGTAATTCAGGTCAGATTATAGTTCAGTGTCTTTTTCCCATATCAATTCAACTCAACACTTCTATCTCCACAAAGAAACTCTCAATGTGTTATTTTTCTTTGTGCTTCTAAATGGGATCAGTGTGGCAGTTTCAGAGTGATGCTTTATTTTATTGTCACCTAGAGAATGCCCCATCTCTTCTCCCCCTTCTGATTTACATAAAGCAATATGGGATAAGTGGAAACTATAATGCTTTTATTTTAGAGGAACTGTCACTAAAATGTCTTAAGAAGCTTCCAGAACAATAAGATGTCATCTATTTCTTTTGGCCTTATCATTTCCCAGTTACGGAGCTACAAGCTATGGGTGAAGCCAATGCAAAAGAATATCCTTTTCTCTGCAGAGATTTGTTTCACTGAGGACCAGCCCCCCTGGCCTTCCACACTTTGAATCATCAGTGATCTACAGCTGAAGATCTAGACCCAGAAATAACTAGAATCACTCCAAAAAGGACATTCAATCTTTAGTGGATTATGTCCTTGACTCTTCACTGCCCACTCAAATTCTTGTAACTGTGTTTACACACTTCTCAGGTGTCATATTGATTTTAATAAAGAACTTCCTGAATATTAAAAGTATCTGCATATTTTTTCACCATTACCATGGAGATCCTTGAATGACCTGCTATCAATATAGGCTAGTTAAGCAGGAATTTCCACTCTTCACATTACTCACACATTTGATCAAATTATTTTGTCTCTTGGAAGTTTCCCTAGCTCTTAAGATATTTTGCTCATTTAATGCAATTAAAATTCAACATAGGTCTCAGAAATCAAGACAATAAAATCACATCCCACTGTAACTTTAAAGCTGTCAAAGAAGCTCAAATTCTTTTCCAAAATCTTTCTTTTTCTCCAATTAACTATGGTATATTTACTGCTTATTTTCCAACATTAAATGTTTCAGTTCAGAAGTGCACTAAGCAAATAAGTAATGTGCAAGGCTTTTTAGCATAACTCAAAGGAAATCCTGAGAACCTGTGACACACTATTTTTCAGCAAGAAGGAAAACAGACAATTGTGGATAATTTAAATCAAACTACTTTGTAGATTTCTGAACACCACAATTCTAATTCTGTAGCCATAATTTTCACTTTACGATGTACTTTCCAGAAGCCAAAATGAAAATTTTAAGAGTTTTGAATACATGTGGGTGTAAAAATGCTATCAAGGGAAGCCCAACTTTTTTACTGATTTCTAGAAGCTGTACTCCCGTATCAAAGAGTAGGATTTTTCTATCAACTTGCTTTCGCCAAGCAGCTGAAAGCATGAAATAAAACGAAATGGAAGAGAGTAGCTCTGTGATTGAGTAAATGATGCGGAAATGTTCAAATTCATAAGTGAACACAATTATTTTTCAATTAGTTGGTGTTAGACACAGAGGCAAAGAGACATTCATCACAATGACCATTGTGAAAACCCGGTGTGACTGGTGGCTTTCAATGCTCTGTGGGAAAGTGTTTGCAGTAGCTTTTAATGCCTTTTCTTTTGGATGTTTTCAGAAGCCATATGATGTAACATTTTTTTATCGGCAAATGTCAGTTATGTAATATGAAAGAGTTCACAAGACAGGGTTAGTTTCAATATATTTCCCTCCACACATTTCTGACTCACACAAAATACCAAAATTAGCAAATACATTGTTTGCCAAGAAGTTTCATTTCCTGGTCTAATAGACTGTCAGTTTTTCAGAATTATTGAAACAAGGAGCTTAAGTGAGACAGCATGAGATGATCAGTCACTTTGGATTTTTCCATTTTCAATTTTATCCTACTTCGAAATTATTATTCCTAAAATTTTACAAACTGCTGCAGACTGGGAAACCCATTTCCCACCCAGGAACAGTGTCAGGTACTTCTGCTTCCACCCAGGTGTTCCTGCAGAGGGAGATGTGTCTGATTCTGCTACACACTCTCATTCGGAAATTATTACAAATTGTTTGATGCTTTTTTCCTCCCACACTGGAAAACATTGGTTATTTAGCACTGGACATTCAGGTTCTTCTGGGCATGTTTTACCCATGTAACTGTAGTCCAGGGCTGAGGCATCAGGGAACCGAGTTAGAAGAAAAATGTTATATTCTGGCCAGGGTTTGATAGATATGACTCCAAGAGACTCAGATGTAACTTTGATATGAAAAAAGAAAGGGATGAACAGCAAGTGATTGTACAAACTTTAGGTAAAGTTTATTACCACTTTACCATCCCTGGTAAATCTGTGCCTGTGCTGTAGTTGCTCACTTGCATCTCTCTTGACAGTGTGAGCTCTGACCTCTCAGAAACAATCTGGTATATATCGAGCACCTGAGAGCCAAAGATATTTCACAACAGCACAAAGTGAATAAGCACAAAGTGAATATACCATGGTAGCATTATTTCTACTGGGAGGAATGGAGATGGAACAAGGGACACCACAGATCTATAAACAACCTTAAGGGACCTCTCACATTTTTATCATTTTCTAATCACTTTAGCTGCTCCCTGTGGAAAGGGGGAATTTCTAGGAAACCTCAGGAGACTCTGATGACCATTAGCAACTCTATAAAAGGGAAAGAAGTTCAGCTAGCAGCAACCAAAACTAAATATCAGATACTGTGAGTGATCTGGAATTCCAGCTCATCTTTCTTGAGGACAAAGCCACAGAACCATATCTGTCCTTTCTTCCAGCCACCTACAACCTTTCCCGGGACTTTGCAATCAAAGGAAACAGAAATGGATTTTCCCCTACAAGGGGCAAAATTGGACAGGGTAGAGCCTTGTAAAGCATATTTGCTTACTAGTTTGTTCCTTATGTGCAGGCTGGAGTGCTCTTTGGTGAGGACTCAGAGTAGCATCTCACAAGATATGCTCGTTAGAACAGATGTTATTCTGGGGCCGGGGGCGGGAGCAGGAAGTTGGAGGCTCCTGCTAACAGATGGAAGAGCAACCCCAAGCCTGCTCTAAGCCATGCCCAAGAAATGGTACTCATGCTCTCAGCTCCATACTGACTTGAGGGGAGGCTGAACATGGCACTGAGGAAGCACATGGCTTAGGAATTTGCAGAGGGGATTGGAAGAGACAGCTTGCCCAGTCCACATGAAGCACACGAGAAGCATTATCCAAATATTAATAACAGCTGCTAGAAATTTGGAAGAGCCAGACAATTGAAAAATGGCCTGTGCATCTGCCCTTCTGTAACGACGTGCCCAACACATATTCTGTCTCTGCCAGGAGCAGAATTCCCTCTCTGCAAGGCAGCACAGTTGGCACGAGTGCATACTTGGATCAGAGCTGGTGTGAGTTGCAGTTGTTCTGTGCTCCCAAACCTCACCACATGCACTGAAACCCCCCCAGCACTGACAGAGTGCAGCCTGGGGGACAAGAGAAGGTGGGTTATTATTCCCTCTTCTCTGGACAGAATAACACAACAAACTGAAGAGTTCTTACCATTTTTCTAGCAGTCCTGGCTATAGATGCAAGTATACAAGTGTAAGTGAAATGTTTCAGAGAATTTAGCCCCTCAGTGGCTACTGCATTTTTCTCCTGAAGGCGGTACAAAGATAAAGTTGTCTAAGTAAGGGTCATCAGCTCTTTGGATGGACTAGACGCCTTTTGTTAAACCACTTGGTTCAGGGAGCAAAAATGTGGCAGTCACAAAAGAGCCATCCATCTTGGTGGATCTGGCACTGGGGTTCTGAAATGAACACTGTTCTTGGGGCTGCAGTGTGTCTCAGCAGAGGCGGTCTAAAGCTACATTAGATATGCTGATAAACTGCAAACATGGCAATGTAGACACTCTTGGAGATCACACATGGATCACTGCCAGAAGGAGGGAGAGAAGTGTACCACAGCAATATTAATAACTGTGTTATCAGCCTAGTGTGCTATTCTAGCTGCTATCCACTATCACTGTATTTACTTATTTTGTTGCAGTCAACAGTTCTGAAGGAGATTCTCAATTTCAGCTCCACCCTACAGTCACAGAAGAGGAGACCTCAATTATCCCAAAAAGTTTGTAAATGAAGCCTATCAGACAGACAAAAGAAGACAGGGAAACTCTTGGACATTGGTCACTGACAGTGGAGTACAGAAAGTGCCAAAGAGGCTGGAATTAATGTAGATCTCTTGAACCTTAGTCATAAAATCATTTTAGCTCTCCTCTCTTCATTTCTGAGCACTGTAAGTTGGGTTAATGACCCTACAGCAGCAGACTCAGAACTGAAATCTCCTCGATGATCTTTCATTTGTTTTTCTTTTTTTGATGCATAATTCTAAGTGTATCCATACGCAGTCATCACATGTACCACAGCTTCTCTTGAATGACTGGAGTTTTTTTCAAAGAGAAAGCAGTACAGCAAGGAACTTTTCCACTTAAAAGCATTCTGCTACAAAGAATCACGGCTGTCATTTCAAAGCTATTTGTTGTGTTAACAATATTTTTCCAGGAGACTGTTTCATTTAGCAATTTGAAATATAAGGACAATTGTGGGAAATAAAAACCCATGAAAGTCATATGATCAAAAATCCACAAAGATTTCAGAACATATGAAAAGAAGTATATTTTTAAAAATCCCAGACATGCAAAATAGAAGATTCAGATTAAATTCTCATAGCTGTGGGGCTTTTGCTTGCTATTCATGAGAGCTACAGAATTTGCTTCTACTTGACACCAGAAATGCAGATTCAGTGAATTCATTTAAGACAAAATTGAAATCTTATCTTTTTAGGCTGGCTTTTCCAGCCTTAAATGGAGCTCAGTTTTAAAGCTCCTAGATATTATTGTATGTGAAGCTATTTCAGATCCTTTGTATTTTCTGCACTATATACTTTTAGTTTTATTGTACTTAGTTTGTGTGCATTACAACATAGCGTGATTAGTTGAAAAATGACAAACCAGATCATGGGAAAGGCAAAGCAGTCACTTGCTAATGCAAAAGGATAAATTCAACAGAAATGGAAGACCTCTAAACGATGTTCTTAAATATGAAGAAATATTTAGTGAATGAACATACTACGAGGATTTCTATATTTCTTATTTCTTTAGCTGCCATGCACAACTGTGTGTATATGGGGATGAATTAAGAATTGTTCTGCTCCACAATACCCCCATTTTTTTCCTGTCCACACCACAGCACTTCACAATGTTCCTCTTTCCTCTTCCTTAAATATGAAATCTCCATCTGTTCTTTCTTATTCAGTCCATATCACCTCTTTATAGACTACTGCACAAGTAAGCTGCCACCCAGGGATAACAAACATGCCTGCTCCAGAGTCAGGAGGGCAGAAGTGCAAATGGCTTTCCTCAGTTCCCAAAAGGCTAGAGTATATCTTCCTCATACTGAACTATCAACTCATGGTCAACAGAGGCAAATTTCAACCGAACAACTTTTCTTGAAGTTTCAGTAAGTCCTTCATAAAGCGAAAGGCAATCAGCTGCCATTTGGTTTTTTTAAAGGTGAATTTTGTTCAATCACAAATTGCTGCTTTAAGTGTTATAATCAAATATTGACTTCCCTAATATTTAGCACTGCACAAACACATGACCCTGACAGGAGTTATTATGTAACCTCTTGGGAAAAGTCTGGGAGTGAATAAGGGTAAAAAAAGGGGAGAAATCTGCTTCTAATTTGACCGAGAGATAACATACTTTAAATATCAGATGATTTCAGTGAAATCTGTTTTAAGAACTCAAATATTCTTGCTTACTCCAAGTATCTGTCATTCCATCTTACAGTCACCCTCTCACCCATTCAGGAGACATGGTTAAGCATTTCTGCATTCCAGAGTGACAAAAGGCTTAGTTCAACTTCTGTCTTTAGTTCACTAACAGCAGCGGTTGCTGCTGCCCAGAGTCTGTCGCTCATTTGCTGTTTATTTCACTCCAGCCACATGTACCCCACCTTGCTGCAGTGCAAATCCAACTACAGCATTACCTCAGAGTGCCCCTCCTTTGCCAGGACCATGGAGCAAACAGCAAATACAGGACTGCTGCACCTACCTGCCTGCATAAGGATTTGGGTTCTCCAACTCATCATGTCTTCTAACTGGTTCAGTGAGCTGAACTCATTTCCTAAAGAAAAATGGGATTTCTACTAAATATTTTTCATCTTTTGGGGAGAAATTTTCCTTTCTAAGAATAGTTTTGCCCCAGTCTGACAGATGCAGGCTGAAACAAGAGCGTCAGCTGTCCCATGTTCGCCATTCCTGTCCCTGAGGAGGGCGTGTTTCCCAGGAGCACACATACATCACTGACTGCTGCGGTGCAGAGAGAAGCACCAGGGCCAGCCTCCTGCTATCCATTATGTCCTCAGGAGCAGCACCTACATCCCCTCTTTACCATCAGTGAGAAGGCAGACATGCACCACAAAGTGTAGCCACAACAACCTGCTGGAGGCTTCTTTGCTCACAGTGCCCATTTCCCCTCCTCCTAATTTCAGAGAAAACCACTGCAGAAGAAAAAGAAAAAAATCAGATGAGCTTTTTTAATAATGCTACACACTGCAATTAAAGATTCATGAACTGGAAATTGTCCCCGCACTCCTGTGCAGCAAACACAGTGGTCCAGGTGCGTGTTCTCATGTCAGCTATACGTACAGGTAGTTGACATGTGACATGGATGGATCACTGTCTTTTCACTAAAATAAGAAGACATAACATCTTCTGACAATATATTCGCAACACACTCCATGTTTTCTCTTTTGGAAAAACATTTCCTCTGGGTCTGCATTTGCAACAGTCCATCAGTTCCTATCAGCTCCCTTTAAGGGTGCAAGACTACTGAACAGGCTGCCTCGCTACTGAGAAATGACAGTAATGGGAGTCTTAAATTGGAAAAAAGGCATCTTTTCTAGATGAAGACTTTGAACTTGTAGAAATGAAGTCCAAAAATGATAGTGGCACTAACAGTAATCCAAAAAATGAATTCTTTTCTAGGATAAATAGACATTGTTCCAGTTATTTTATTTTAATCAGCCTACTCTAACATGGAATTTGGCTTATAATTTCTATAAAACTCCAACATCTTCTGATATTTATAACTGATTTTGGTACAGAATCACCAAAGGAATGCAGAACAAAAATTGAACAACTTCCTTAAAACCATTAGCAGAGCTAAATTATATCATGAATATGAAAAAAAGCATAGCACACAGGCAGCAGAAAATGAAAGGCAGATGGGTACAGTAAGAAGAGAGATCAAGGTGCAAAAATATCAGTTCAAATATTTTAAACGTGACTTTAATATTCATCAACCTGTTCTTCCGTATTTTGCAGTTCATTCATCTGTGACTTAGGGGTCACATGATAACAGGCATGGATTGAATTAGGAAACCCACGTTTTCCAGCTTTAGATTCAGCTTTGAATGAGAATAGGTTAGTAGAATTTCCTCTTTCTCTAGGTTTCCCAAGCTACGCAACAGAAATAATGATATTTATCTCTGGTTTTAAGATGCTTTGAGATCTGTGATGAAAAAGTGCTCTGTCAGAGCTTAGATGACGTAATGTTGCGGGCAACTTTCTCCTTATTTGGCTCCATTTTTCTTTTCAAACTCTGTCAGGCACCCTTTTAAACTTGTGGTTCTTTTAAAAGACTTCGGGTTGTTTCCAAGTCTGTGTCCTTTCCTTTAGTCCCTCTGTGACCACCCCTTGCACAGGTGACTCTGAGCGTGTTCCTGTGCAGTCACACTGTCCCTCTGCCACTGAACTGCCCAGACTCTTTACCATGATGTTCTTCACACACTGTTTTAGGGCAAGCCCTACACTGTGTGCCATCAGACATGGAAATGTATTAGGTTTGTGATTCACATTTAGTTGCAGAGTATCTGAATGGCAGGCACTGTCAGGGTTGGAACCAGACAGTTTCTAGAGCAACCCAATTCTGACAACATCCTCTTTAAGCCAGGTAAATATCCTTCAGATTTGCTGGAGTCTGTGCACATCCTGCCCACATTTGCATGGGCTTGAAACATAGAAAAAGTCATTCCCACTGGCACACTCCAGTCTAGACCACCTTCTGTTCTTGGCACACATAATAACCATTTTCACTGCATCCTTATCAGTTTGTTCTTTCAGGAAATGCATTCTATTTCCCATTAAGTCCTTTTTGCATAAAGCAATTCTTACATCAAGCAGTCTGCCAGGCTTCCTTTATCCTTGACTGACCTTTGCTAAGGTCTGGCTAATGCCTTGCCTACCAGTTCCATTATTCCCAGCCTGACTGTTCATACTGAGAGCAGTGCTTTCCAGGAATTACGGACACAGCACTGCAAGCAGCCACTTCCCCAAGTGATATCATGATGAGATCTATGCAGGGACAAAATCTTCAGGTTTCAACTTAATAAGAAGCCACTTGCATATTTCTGTCCAGGTGCAACATTTCAGTTTTTAAGTCAAATTCTCAGCCTGGGTACAGATCTGCCTCGTAATGCCAAGAATTAACTCACCCAGGGCTGTGAAGGGTCTGTGGCACTATTCAGTATGGGAAAATCCATAGGCTGGATCCAGCCCTAAGGAAGTGCATGCAAAGTTCAAAATCTCTGCTGGTTGATGAATTAACTGGAACCTCACACGCTTCAAACAAAGATCAGAAAGGTTTCTTCTTTCTGCTAAGAAGAAGCACCAATTTCATGGCACTGTAGGATCTAAAAGATCCTGTCACAAAGCCTTGAGAATTTTATCCAGCTATTCATGTCCTGAGCCCGTTATTGCAGTTACGATGAAGGGTTAATATCTCAGGCTGGCAATAGGCACTTCCAGTTTTACTGTTTTGCAATAAAAACAATGCAAAGATATCTAAAAGAACATAAATTATATCACTGCTGAGAATCCGATAAACAAAGTGATGATTTCTTGTCTTTGATCTGCCTTGTTGTGCATTACTGTATTTCTAAACTGACAGAAAAGATGTTCATTTCAAGGCACCAAAATGTCTGAACTATTTAGGAATTGTCGCCTTGAATCAATTCTGGTTTTGTACACTGCATCTTTGCAAGCATTATTTCTTCCAGATCAATTCCATATCCAAACTAATTGTTTAAAAGCCGTGACTTTAAGGGAATAACTGTGGCATTCCCAATTAAAACAAAAATATTTCCAGTAGGGTACACAATTTACACAAAGATATTGACAGCAGTAATTGTTTCCAAATGCAGATCTTTTGCCTTTGCACATACAAAGGAGCTTTCTAAAAGCTGAAGGGCCTATGTTAGAAAAACATACAGTACCTACTTCAATAAGAGAATCAGACATCATTCATAATTCATGTAAGTATATTGAAGTTTTCCATTGCCATCCAAGAGAGATGGTTTCAAATCTATGGAGTGCAATAAGCCAATATTCTGTGTTGCAACTCCTATATATCTCACATAGATTTTACTCAGGAGATCATTTCTATACTAAGGTCTTCACATCTACAATGTGCCACATTCAAAATCTTCACTATCTCTGCATATCTATCAGCATTAATATGTCAGCTTGTACACCATACTATTTTCATAAATGCTTTAGGGACACAGTTTTGTTGAACACATAGAAGATAGAGTTAAATGTAATCTGAGAATAATGAGAAGCAAGAGGACTAGTTAGTTCAATGTACAACTATTTTTTTTCCATATCCAATATGAAAATTGAAAAGAAATGAATGGTGTCTCTGGTCAGTTCCTTCTGCATTGATGACTTAATGCAAAACTGCTGCACATAATTCAGCTATTTCCTCAACCACACAATTTAAATGCCCAACAAGTGAATAGCTGAGCTAAGGGAAGTTTTTTACAATTCAACCACAAACAGTTCAGTTCTACTCAAATACTTAGATTATGTTTGCCAGTGGGAGAAATTTGCACTATGACTGCCTGCAAGGCATCTAACCTGTCCAAGACTACTTCCAATCATAAGGGCAATTCCATCGTCAGCTCTGACTCTTAATTCCCTAAAGCTTGTAGTCTCTTACATAATCCTCTGAAATTTTAGGACTTACATTAAATGATCATGTATAACGTATAAAATCCAGTTTTACAGTTTGGTAAAAAGTCCCAGAGAATTTGATTTCTAATAAAATTTTTCTTCCATCTCTGCAGCTCGCACTAGTATTTAGCACAGAGCAGAGATAATGCATCACAAATGACTTTACTGGCTGTCATAGACTTAAAACAGCTTTGTTCTACACTTGATTAATTTGTGAGACACTTTATTCACATATTGAAGCTGCTTGTTCTGCATGATTATTAAAACTAAACAGAAGCAAGTATCCATTATTACCTAAAAATAACAAGTGCAGAAGAGGCAGGCACTTGGGACCCGGGGAGGTGACATTAATGTTCAACGTCTTGAAAACAGCAGCATTTCAAATTATTGATGCAAAGCATTTGACGACTGTGTTTAAAAGGCAGGGACAGAGGCTGTCTAGACATGATCAGATATCAAAGTCTATGGGTTTGGCAATCTGATAATTTTTTTCCCTTTTACAAAGGTAAAGAGGCACCTGTCAGTATCCGACAGACTGCAGCCACAGTGATTATAACAGCAATAAGAACTGCTCTCTGTAGTGCTATTATAGTCTGAATAACTTTCTTGGAGGAACTCTGTTGCAGTTTGTTTATTTGTTTGTTTGGTGGCTTGGTTGGCTTTATTTCTGATGCAGGGTAACATCTTTATGTTCTGTGACCCTTTGTTGCAGCTCCCACTAGACAGGGATTTAGATACAGATCCCAAATTGTTCTCGAACCACTGTGGAGAGAACCAAAAGTGGCATCATCTCTAAAAGGTGAATTGGAATATATTCCAGATAAAGCAAGTTGTTATTTTTTGAATTGGACTTAGGGAGTAAAATCTGATTTAACCCTTCACATGCACTAGAAAGTTTCTCCAAGCTCCTCATCTCATGATTATTTATGAGGCCACAGGCACAATGAAAACAATTATTGCTCTCTTTAGCAGCGGCCTATAATAACAGATTTTCAAGTGGTATATCATGTATATAACATAACAGCAATTTTAGGAATTGATGTGTGCTTGTTTAATAATTGTTGCTTTTCTCCCCTACAGCTCATGACTGTGCTTTTGTCAACAGAAAATTATAATGCTTTCCTCTAAGGGAACATTCCAGGTCAAATGAAAGTTGAGATAGAAAGCACATAGCAGCAGAAACTATGATTGGGACACTTGGTTTAGTCTTTTGTTTCTATCAAAATATGTAGGTAGTCCCTGCTAAGATACACCTAAGAACAAATTCCCAACTCAGTATTATGCTGGATTTGATGTAGACGATGCTGATGTCATTTGGGTGGATCCCTACGCAAAAAATAAGCTAAAACAGCTACTTAATGGGACATGAAGTGATTCTATGTGAAACGTCACAAATGTAGTTCCAAGAGTTATAACATGTCCTGATTCCTGAAACTGAAACTGTTGAAACCATACTCCGTAATTTTATTCTCTATTATTTGTAAGCTTTCATACATCTCTTAAATAGTAACACCATGTGATGCCACATTGTGGCATTTAAGTCTCGGGGTTAAAACACCAAGTCTGCATCGTGTCATGCTGTCTCATCCCCTGGTGGTAAGTCACATACAGAGATTTTCAAAGGCTTTAAATCCAGACTGCTATTTATCATCACTGGGAAATGGATTTTTAAGTCACACGTCTATGAAGGCTGATCATCACAAGAGTGAGTCAATTTCCAAATTGCAAAAATAATACTGTTGCTTGTTATCAAGAGGACTTTAGACAACTGGTCAGTAACCATTTTTTCATAGCAGTCAGTGCAAACTCCTAGTAGAAAATCAGAAAATTAAAAGGAATAGGCTTGTCACAGCTCACCTATAAGAAGTGTTTCCCATTTCTTGGCTTCAGAAGACTTTGGAGGTTAACAAGACAGTTTATGCTTTGCTTCAGAAAATCAGCATCCTGTTATGTTGAGCATTGCATGCACATACAGTAGGAAAATATTCTTGTCCTTACAAAGCAACTACATAGATCAGAAAACGTCTTATTGTCCCACTTCAGAGCAAGGAAATCAAGGCCATTGTCTGAAAACTGCAGCCAAAGCATGAAGCAAATCCATGACTCCGAAATGTGCACAAATCATCTCTTTTTTTGCATGAAGACAGTGAAAAAACAATGGGGGAAAGTTCTGAAGACCGCAATTATTCAGGCAACTGGGGCAGCATTGAGGATAAGAGCAGGAGCCCTGTAAGCAGTCTCAGCCTTCAGGCCAGGGGCTCTATCTCCTAATCCCCACAGATGGGTCTGTGGATTGGAGCTGAAGCTGGTTGCTTGGACTGTGAAATACGATGTGTTCAGTGCTCCTGTGCTGCTGGTGAGCTGAATTCCTAAACCTCCACGGCTGTCACTTGTCTGTACAGAGGGTCCAGACAGCTGCTGAGGTGCTTAAAGGTGCAGGAGCCGTGTCTGATCAAAGACAGCAATGAAGCTCCGCCTCGCCCACGGTTCCTGCACCATGGCTCGGTGCACACAGAAGCACAGGGGTCGAAGGGGCTCCAGACCTGCTGGGACATGAGAGATTGAAGCTGCAAAGCACACGAGCAATGGGGAGGTCCAGGGAGCCAGAGTGAATCCAGCCCCGAGAGATGCCTCAGCCACAGAGTGCAGGTGGAGGGGCCACAGCACCACCTGCCCCGATCCATTGCTCCACTCCCACTGTGTTTTGTACAGTTTATTCAGCTTTTGGCTGCACATCCAAACTCTCAAGTGCTCTTGATTTCTGCCCCTAAAGTGCAGGGCAGTTTGCCCAGCCTTCAGTAGCTGGGGTTGCTACTTAACACCAGGTCATCCATGTCAGTGCCTGATCTACTTCTCCCCTTCTTACTCCACAGCCTGAACTCACTATGGATCTCAGGTATCTCTTGAACTCTTGATCTGCATTACAAATAATGACAGATAAGCAGATAACATTACCAGGCTGCCCTACATCCATCTCCAGAATCTGGTGAACTTTTACTTATGCCAGTAGAAATAATAGAAAAAGAGCCTTTGTCCCTGTGGAACTCTTCATCTACTGACCCATTTTTACTAAAAAATGTGTGTCTAACCCCAAATGGGAGGGTTTGTCATACAAAGTTTACAAGAAAAATGAGTCATTACTTTAAAAGGTATTTAATAACGTTGCACACAAATGACCAGAAATGTCAATTACCACGGAGAAGGGGCACAGGATACTTCATGTAATCGCAAGTGTTGCTCAGGGACACTCATGTTTGAGCCTTTCTGACAACATCTACAACACTCTAATTGAACTGCCTGGGCATAGAGGAATTGCTTCTTGCTCCTGCAAAATAGCTAGCAGAATTACAAAAATGGCGGTCCAGAAAAATGTAGTGTATTTTCAAGCTTTTGAAATGTCGCACTCCTGGGCACCAATTTATCTGAGTTACATTGCAACATTACAAATAGCCAGCAAGTCTTACAGGGCCATTTTTCACAATAAAAATACTTTCCTAACTGCTATTTTAGTTCAGTAATGATTGTATAGATCTGTTTATTATGCATTTATATTTTTCCCTAAATAACACCTTACTGTTGGCAACGTACTGGAACAGAGGAAAGTGTGCAATATTAATGGGGCCAACCACTTGCTTCAGCGTAAAAATACTTTTGACTCCAGGGGAAGAACAAAGAGAGAGAAAAAAGAAAAACTCAGGAGAAATCCATAAAGAAAACAAAGAAATCCTTCAGCTACTTTTCTAATTTAATATTGCTTCCACTTCTATCTGTTGTCTCCAGGATAATGGCCATTATGATCATAGTGAAAAGATTACATTGATTGCAGAGTGCCAGGGAAGCTATATTAAAGGTCAATAAGGAAAAGTGGGATATATCTCTGCTGGAGCTATGATTCAGCCTCTTGAGCCCACTTCTGAAGATATTTTCATTGTTTTTTGTTGTATGTAGAAGCACAGATAAGCTGCCACTTTTAGAAAAGCACAGCCAAAACCAAGGGATTCCAGTTCCCAAATGTTTTAATGCACCTGTGTTGTACATCAAGGAAACTATTAGGCATGTAAGCCCCAGTTCTGGGAGACTTCCTTCATTAGCCCTAAGATAGCTGTTCTCACTGATGGATGCCCTGCAGCTGCCCAGGTTAGCTGGCTGTGAGGGCTTAACTTGGGACTCTGAGCCCACATGCATATGCTGAAGTGCTAGAATAAAAATATGTTGTATATCTGGCTAATCCTCAGCTCTCTGTGGCTTGTGCATCTCTTGGAGGCAGGCAATGCATGAAAGGTACACATCTGAGTTTGGCCACTGAATATGTGCTCCCTGTGGTACCAGAGACTGCAATAGGGCCTTAATTCCAGACAAGAATTATATTGAACCTTTTACACTTCTTGCATTTGTCCTGGAGTTATTCAATAACAATTATTAATAGCAAATCAACATGCAATCAGCCACAGCTAACTTATCAATTGTCTTAACAAACCGCCTGCATAACCCCCTTAGCACTGAGAAAACTCTTGACTCTGGAAGGTCAGGATTTGATTTCAATGGAACCTTAAAATTAAAATTAAAGGGTATGAATACCCACCCACTATGTCTACACACCAACTTTCTCTTACAAAGGGAGGTTTGGAAAACCTCCCTCTTATGGTTTTAAGTGTGAATAACTTTCTAACAGAAGGAGTCTCTAAAGGAACAGCTCTGCCACTTGAAGAAAATGGTTGCTTTTCAAAGAATTCATTGCTACCAAGTTGCTTGGCAGTGAGAGCAATGTAAAATAGCTGTGCATTTCACAAAACAGCAAATGCAAATTTTTTAAGACTCCTTAGTCCCCCCCTCCCCCGACATCATGCAGAGGTGAGCAGAGATAAGTATTTTTAACACTCTAATAAAAGAAGTTTAAGTACTAATAACTAGTGTTCATTCTGTTGACAGGATTTTAGTACAGAACCCTTTGTCTTCAGTTTTTAGAATCATGATACTACAACCTGGAGAAAAAAACATTTATACTTTATATGAACGTAAAACAAGTCCATGCATATATTCTAAACATATTCCTTAGCATGGGCTGCCTCAGTGGGTCCATGTGTCTATAAACTGGACTCCTTAAAATAAACTCTGGAAGCTTCCAGATTAATTAAAAAATAAAACACATAGAAAGTTGTTCAGGCCACATTTTCATATGTGAATAACATTCTCATAATAGTTTCATTTTATTTGTGCTTTTAAACTGTAGTTTAGGAATGGCTTGAGGCATTACCGTTGTTACAGGGAAACAGTGAGCTCAGGAGGAATCTTGGGATGAGCAAAAGCAGGCTAGAAACCACAAAAACTGAAGGATGGCTATTTTGAAAGGTAATATGCTTGTGACTCCTACCACTTTCAGAAGGACTACCGGAAGTATTTTCCGTCTTCCTAAACTATTTTCTGTATTTGTGACTTCTCCCACCTGTGTTACAGACAGGGAATATCTCTGGGTCAGAATTAGGCCAAGAGCATGCAGAGAAGCACTGACCTGCTGGATCACCTCATGGCTTTGGGCTTCAGAGCAGCAAGCTCAGATTATTCAGAGGGACACTGAGATTGGGATTCAATAGCCATCAGCCTGTTCACACTTGGGACAGTCAACAGGTCTTGATTTCAATGTCTGCTCATCTCTAGGGATGAAGTCTCTTCTCTGAGTGGCAGTACCATGACTTTGCTTAAGTGATCATCTGACTCAGAGGAAAAGCTGTTTAAACAACCGTGCTTGGATTAAAAAGCCCAAAAGGAATTGCTTACACTTTCCTGCCCCTTTACCCACTAGCATTGAGGGTTAGCATATGCCTGTGAACAGTACCATGCTAATCCTAACAGGAGAATTGATGCTTAACACCCAGTGGATTTTATCTCTTTGGTCACAGAAAACAGATAAAAACTTCCTGCCCTGAACCAAAACCTCAGCCTCCTTTCTTTAGGAATTCAGAAAGTGAATTCCTAAAGAAAGACATGCAGCATAGTGGCACCTTGAAAAAATCTCTTTGTGACATATGGACCAAGTTTAAACAGTCCAATTGCCTGTACCAGTTAAACCAGTGCCAATCAAACACCTAACCCATCTTCAACAAAGCATTCTTCCAAGTAAGAATATTGTAGAATATTAGAGGCTTCCTTCTTACTTTTCAACACAACTTTGAAATTCTGATTTTTCATTCAACTCACAAAATCTAGAGGATGAGCTAAGAAAATAAGTCATGACAGAGACTGCATACTTTACCTATCATTTGACAGTAAAGACATTGTTATTTGTTTGATTAAACAGTGCATAATTGTAAGTCAATATGCAAAACCGTAATAGAATCTGTGTAACTAGTCACATTTTTGTCAATGACATTGTCTAATTTATAGGAAATCAGTAATAAAATATTTGTTTCCAACATTATCTACAAAATAATTTGTATATGATTTGAAAATAAATCCATATGGCTTTGGGTCCACAGATAAACATCCATGGGCAAAGTTCATGGGAAAGTGATCCAGCTTAGGCACTGAACTAAGAAGTGCTATTCGGGGAGGACAAATTTTAGTTTACTTCATCAGGTCTCTAGCACAGTGTGCAGAAATGAGTTTAGTTCCTTTGACAATATCTGTCATATCCAAACAAGGAAGAACACCTTAATAGACTGCACCCACTTCATAACACATACAAGATAGATGTCTCCAGAGGTGGGACAGGAATCAACTTATGTTTAAAAGTTTCAGAGTACAAGCTTGTTAAGAAAGTTGGAAATCAAATATAGAAACTAATCCAGTCAATGAATTACTACTGTTTGTTAGCAAAGCACCACAGGTGTGAAATAATTTCATTAACTATAACAATGTACATGCTACACTGTGCCCTAGTCCAGCCAGTTTTCTAAAGTCTGACAAGAGTCAGCGAGTGGCAACTACCCAAATCAAAATAAACAAACCCAGTAATCCTAAGGATTTTACTTCCAAAAGGATTTAAAATGAAACAGTACCTATTAGTGTTTGACAGGAGCATCTAGGAGAATAACGAAGGGAACCTACAGATTGAAATGGGATACTTCCAAACAGTTCTTCCAAATGCCTGAAAACATTTCCAAAAGGATTTGTTCATGCCAAGAAAAGCAGTCTTTTCTCCATTGTTGCTCAAGGTGCCAGGCATGGTAGGAGCTCACAGAGACAGCAGGAAGCCAGACCCAGCCAGCTCCTGTTGCGGATTGGAAACCGGCCAAAGAGCCAAGCCCAATTTACACAGCTCAGGCTGAGATCCTGATTTCAACCTTCCCACTGCCTGGGTCAGTCTGAAATCAGGCTCCTTGGTCTGGACCCTCTCCCGAGCTTGCCTTGACTGGATTTTTTTTTTTTTTTGGTCCTCTGAGCAGTAATATAGGGGTAATTTGATAGGCAAACATCACAGCTCTGCAACAACAAGCACATGAAAGATAAGAGACATAGTGCTGCAAAGTAAGCCCCAAAAGTGCTTTGGATTTTGAGCAAGGACACAGCTACTGAGTGTGCAGTGTTACAGCACTAGACCTGGGAGGGAGAGGCCAGAGGAATGAGTAGGTAAATGGACTCTTTTGATTCCATGATTCTTTCCATATTCCTACTTACTAGGCAGAGGAAGTGATGCACTGATACTAAGCAGTGTTAATAACACTTAGAGCCTGAAGCACTTTCCAGTCCTGCCCCTGTTTTGCCTATGTGACACAATGAACTGCATGTGTGGCAGTACAGTCAGGACAAGCGGTGCTTAAATTTTATGTAATGAACATCCTAAACCTACTCCAAACAGTTTCCCTCTGTGACCATAGGTGGGAAGAATCCATCTTGGAGACAAGTTGAATCCACACTTAAGCTTTGAAAACCTGCCTGAGGCTGAGGCATAAAGGGGGACAGACAGAGAGAGTCAAGAGATGCAAAGCATCGGTCTCAACATCTCACCCCCCTCTTTAGCCTCCTACATACCCTACAGAAGTTTACATTGAGATTTAGTGTATTGCTCAGATCCTCCTTCTTCCCACCTCCCTCTGCCTCCCACACTGGCTGCAGTCACATCATTCCTTGCAAAGACTTTGAGAATCTTTCAGTCACAATAAGAGAGGAAGTAATTTTTTCCTTCCCCAGCACACGGGCAGAGGAAGCACTGATGGTGGGCTCTGTGGGCCACACACGTCTGTGCTCTCAATAGTTACAGCAGAAATTCCGCCCTGCTGAACTCAACAGGAGCTTCAGCAAATGACTGTGCTACACTCTTTGAAAGCATTGGTTAATATCTCAGCATCTCCAAAGTAGTAGAAACAGCAATTTCTAGTTTAGAGGAGATTATCTCACAGATGGATTAAGAGATGTGAGTAAAACCCCCTGAATACTCCAGGTAGGAGAGGTTGGCAAAGTGTGTTCCACATTCCATGAACAAGAGCCCCACAGTGATCACTTGTAGTCTACTGCCCATGAAGTGCCTTCACAAGACTTGCAGGAGATCCTGAGAGTTGTGTCCAAACACCATGGTCTATAGAGATTATTAGTACTTCCCCACCGTATACAGTTGTCCTTACAGCAACATTTGGAAAAAAATTCTTTTAAATAATTCTTTAATGCCTGTGCTTCTTTCAAAGTCAAATTTGTGTCGTAAAGATCCTCAGTCCTGTATGTTCACAATTTTCTCATCCCATGTATATTGGAGGCACCAGACACTTTAAAACACTGGAAAACACGGTGAATTTTTATGGAGCATTCTTCTTATCATCAAGCACTCAACTACTTAAAAGAAAATGCATTTTTCAAATGTGTGCAGCATTGATTTGGCATCTTTATGTTAAAATTAACTAATTTTATGGTGTTACCTTCTGGTTGCTGCTCATGACAATATAGAGTTTGCAGTTATAGCCCGTTATAAAGGGAAGGGCAGCAAGAGGGTGTTAACAGCCTATTTAGGATATAAACCATTTTGCAGCACACAGATTTAAATTCAGGTGCAGTATAAGGTCAGCCTTGAATTGTATGTATAATATGTTTGTCAGGCACCCCATGTGTAAAACTGACAGCTCTAACCTAGTTGCCACAGGCTGTTTTATACAGTTGGGAATATTATGTCTCTTTGACTTCAGTGATGTACACTTGAAAAGAAAACTGTTTCATTTTGAGGAAACTTGGAAAGTGAGAACCTATTGCATTAATAAAATACAACATAAACTTTCTAGTTAAAAAGGCTATTTGGAAGTAGTTAGCATCAGGTCATGCCACAATTAAATGCAATACATACACGTTAATAATAATAATAAAAGAATAATGAGGCTCACATAGTCTGGTTTTATTCTTGTATAAATTTGACACATGTAAAGTCTGGCTTTGCTCTGCCACATTGGAAACGTGAGTTGAATGCTTGGAACACTCTGGATTCCAGGGAGTGCTTGGTGCATGGCTCTGACGGATGCACAGAGCCAGCAGTGCTCACAGCTCTGTGCCTCCTGCACTTGAACATCATGTTCCTGCATGATCTTGAAAGTCCTGCTGCACCAGGACAAGGGGCTGCTTTCTCACTGCTAGCTTTGGGATACAAGCTTTGGGATACCACCACCATCTCGTGGAGCTGCAAACCTGGGGCCCTACTTATTCCCAGATGATTTGGTAACAATTAAGCTTCACTGTCCCTGTTTATATTTAGGCAGCTCTAACCTGGACAGAATAACCCTGCCATGGAGTGAAACATGAGCAGTCCAAGGCAGAGGCAATGCTCCAGTGCAAATCAACTGAAATTAAACATCAGACAACTTCTCACTAAGAGCAATCCTGCCTTTCAGAAAGAAAAGGATAGTGGAACGAGATAGGGTAGCTTGGAAGGAGCACATTGATGAAGAAATTCAGGTACACAGTAGAACTGTAGTTTGCCAAAGTAATGTAATGGTTCTGGAATAGAATTGTTTCTCAATCACCTGCCTCAGCAGAAAGCCTCTTTACACCTCCTCTAACCAACCACCAGAACGAAACAGAGGGGACATTGTACAGCAACTGCAGCCATGAAAAAGGTGGAGGCTCTGACAGGACAAGGATTGACCAGTATTTGGTTGCCATCTCTTTGTTATGTCATCCAGCTTTCTTCCGGAGAACAACAGCACTGTTTCCAATCACTTCTCCCTCACCTTCTCAGAAAAAATGGATGATGATTTATCAGGCCATTGCACACTGATCTAAAAAGTCCAGCTCTTCACAGAACGGTTTGACGGTACAAAAGTTTTTTATGCGCTCTCCTGGGAGGTAGTTCCTCAACTGGTGTAAAACAACACTCAGTAATGTCAAATAGGCCAATTTATATTGCTCAAGGATTTTGTAGCTTTATTTCTTATATAAGTGTTCCCAATATCTTTTAGTCACCTCCCTAAAAGGTACAATTCAGATTGAATATTTATCATCTTTCTATATTTCTTATCTTCACTTTAAATTGGAAAAGAAAATAACAAGCTGTCTGCAGAGTAATCAGTTGCTATAGTAAACATTACTTTAGCATACAATGCAGTACTTATCTCTGTTCTCTTTAATTAAATCTGTGGTATATGCTGTCATTTGCCTATGCAGAGCAAGTGTTCTTCTCTCCAACCAGAAACTTAATTTCACTAAATAACTCTTTGGTTTTAGAACAAATTAGAAAAGAGGTTAAATTAGCCTGATTTTCCTCATTTCCCACATCACTCATACGTGCAGAATGTGTGTTACTGCTCTGAACTAGCAAACTTCAGCACTCAGTCATAATGACTGAAAAAATACTTACACTGAGGAAAAAAAGGCACTTTTACAGGCCTTATTTATCTTCTAATGATAATGGATGTTCCAAGCTTAGTGTATAACTGACTATATGAATTTTTTAAGTTGGGAGGATTGCATGCAGGCACTATCCCTAGTGAAGGGCCAAAGTGTGACGATACAAAATAGACATGAGATTCATTATTTCAAGCATTTATGAAGGAATCTTTGTGTCTGAATTGCTAATGAGTGCATATATATGTATAAAACAAGTATTGGAGGTAAAGTTATACATCATTTGTTCAGCTGGTCCAAATCCCTAAAATGTCCTTCTACATCAGAGAAAATGATCAGGATTATGTCAGCAAAGTGTCTGACCCTACAGTCTGAAGAGAAAGGCATTAAGCTGTATTGGAAAAGTCTCTAGGAAAAATGTAACCAAAGGCAACTTTTCCTACCACTGAGAAAGCACCTAGAAAGACATTTTAACTGGAGACTCTAGCTATTAAACCAAGGCATCACTTAGAAGGCAGCAGCACCTAACCACTGTCTTCAGTGAAGTCTTTGTGCCCCAGTTCAGAGAACCAGCTCCAGCAGGGCAGCGCTGGGCTCAGCTGCACAGCCCAGGAGCTGCTCTGCAGTGGCTCTAAGTGACTGGTACATGCAGCCATCATCCATAGAGGTTTAGGACCCCACTCTACACCCAGGTATGTGCAGATCTTGGCTCAACACTATAGAGTCAGAGAATCATAGAACACCCTAAGCTTGAAGGAACCCACCAGGATCATCAAAGTCTGCACAGAACAGCCCCAAGAATCACAGACTGCGTCTGAAGCAAAGACACTTGAAGAATAGTTTGCTTCTGAGGCTCCAAACACTGTGTTAGACACTGAATAATCCAAAATTGAACTATTAAAAGCAGTAAGAACATAGCATTGGCTGTAGAATATCGCCTGAATTTTTGTCAGTGCACTTTGCAGAGATGATGTTTTTCTTCTGGTTTAACACTTGTACCAGTTCAGTCACTCTGCAGAGTGAGTGCATATCCTTGGTACAGAGACATGGAACACTGCGTTGTTTCACAGTTGTGCAATGGGGCCCATGGGCACTGATCTAATTTCCCTGCATCAAAACAAGGCATCTGTAATATTACAGCACAACCTACAACCAGGCTGGAGCCAGTGCAGCCTTCACAATGCTGGTATGACCGTGTCAGTTCAATTTTTTATGCTTTCTTCACCAGCAAAGTCTCATCTCCCCAGTCTAATTGTATCAGCTAATAACCAGTAACAGTCTCAGCAATGGAAAATCTATGGAAAGTCAAAGGAACAAACTGGAATGATGAAACAGCAGTTTCCATTCCTGATCTTTAGTTACTTACTCTGAAAGCTGTAAAAAAGATTTTCATCTCAGCTCCAGCACCTCTTTTTTAGTGCCAGAACCCCAGCTTTGCACACTGGAAATGGTGATCAGTAGCTGTCTGTTCAGATTCTCACTTGATTATTGTCCTAATTATTCTTACATAGATTTTCTTCAGTAGTTAGGATATTACAATAATCTGGAAAAATCTTAACAAAACTAGGCTCCTCTGTGAAGATTGACTATCCTCACACTATTAATTCTTTGCTACAGAAGGTGAAAAACTATATGATCTCTTTCATAAAAAGACATATTCAATTGTAAACTGTATTGCACACATACGAACATGTTCTCCAGCTTCCAAAATTATTCTGCAATCACGTTTAATAATATTCCCTATCATATTTACTTAGACATTATATTAAACTAATAAATTTGTTGTTGAAATATTGCATAATGAAAAAGGAAATATGTTTATTTTTCTAATAAGTTCCATGTTTTTTAATCGCTTCAATGTGAATTCAATACAGCCAATCTTCTCTTGGTACTGCTTCCCTTATTGAAATCAATTCTTCAAAAGGAGAGGCAATGAAAAAAAAAAAGGGAATGTAAATGTCTGAGTTACAGTCAGTGGAAGTATTCATAGAATCATAGAATGATTTGGATTGGAAAGGACCTCAAAGATCATTTTGTTCCAAGCCCCCATGAATGGGCAGGGACACCTTCCACTAGACCAGGTTGCTCAGAGCCCCATTCAACCTGTCCTTGGACACTTCCAGGGATAAGGATGCCATAGATCCCTTCAATTCTTGAGAAACTGACTGGCTGGGAGTTCTGCTTTTACACTTGTGCAGGGGTAAAAACTGTCTCCCAAACAAAGCACTCAGAAGCAATGCATCCTCAGTCCTCCTGTGGGCAATTCTGAGTCCAGGCAGTTGTCAAATCTGGCTTCTACTTTTAGCGAAACAAACTACACAAGTTCCCTCTGCATTTGAAATCTGGGGCTCAGTGGCTGCTGAAGCACTTTGGATGATTTCTTTGTCCCCATGGTAGTCTCATAAGTAGATGAAAACTTCTTACCTAAGTTCGTAATCAAAACACTGTGAATTTCAGGAGTTCCCTTTGTGATTAAATTTAAAAAACCATATAAAAGAGTGCCAAACAATATATGGAAGAAGTAACCAGCTTTCACAGTTCCTTATTTTTGGAAAAAACCAGTCAATTTGGCATGATGATGATGCACTACAAATTTCAAAGATCAAGTAACGAGAGATCCTGTCAGCTGAGTGCAGGACTCAGTGCAACGCCTGTCGAATCCTAAGTGATGGGAGAAGTCGTGCTGCCAGATTTCACTGCCTGTCACTTATATCCCCTTTATTTTTACAGAAAATTTACACATAGCCACAACTATTGTTGTAAAGATAATCCCACGCCACAGCAAAGAAATTAAAATGGAAATTCCCTGTGAGGTGGCATCAAACACTGGGATTGATGCTTTAGACATGCAAGGCAACAAATTTTCTGGGAAAACGTGACTGTTTAGTTTGCCATAGGAATCATTCTGGACTTTGTCCATGTGCATGGCCAGGTTCATACTCTACCACATAACTCTATGGTAGAAGGAAATTTTATTCAATCTATTGTCCAAATATTATTGTATACAATTGCAGATTCAGGATCTTGTCATTTTGGAAATATCCTGTTTGATAGTTTATTTTTAAATGTCCTCAAAAGGAAAATAATTGCATGCGTAGGAATTTAAAAAGCAAGGGTTATCCAAGGAAAGTGGCTTACCTTGTGATAAACTATTCCGTCAACACTTGAGCTGAACTTCATAATTCTTCATTCCTGTGAAGGACATAATATTCTGGATCACTTTCAGACAGGATTTTTTTTTTCATTTTTTATTTTAAGAGCAGAGCAGAGTTAGAATTTTCTTTTCTATACAAGAAATCTGCCTTCTCATCCTCTTCTCAGTGCCTGAGTCTCAAACACCATTTGGTAATTTACAACATCAGTTTGTTGTATGCCATTTCCACCAGGGAAAGGACGTTAGCCCTTGTCTGTTCTTCACGATAATTAAGAAAAACAGGAGTATCAAATGGACTGGATGTATCACAACCTTCCCAGTTCAGCTATGATCAGCAGAGGATTAGCGTTTAGGAGCTGCATGTCTCCAGAGCTGTAGGATACTGAGTGTAAGCCTTGTGCTCCTGTCTGCCTATTTTGCTCACAGAGTACGGGACATAGCAGAATAGTATTGATTCTCCTTCTACCCTTCCTTCATTTCCTATGGTCTCAGCCTGTTCCAAATCACCCAGAAAATGTAGCTCCAGCAGCAGAAGCTTCACAGGTGTCAAATCCAAAGCAAGAGATAACAGAATTAGCTGCAACAACTTTACACAGATGAAGATTCCCTCTAGCACAAGGTGTATTCTCCAGGTGTCAATCTGGTCAGTTAAGTTCATTTTGTACTGACTGAACTTAATGGGCTGTAAAATCTCTTTCACTATAAGCAATTCTTATTCAAACCTAGAAGATAAAATAATTTGTTCTCTCTTTTTGAAGCCAAAACCGAAAGTCCCATGAGTTTCCTTGCAAATTGACCACACTTTTCTTTCCCTGTGCAATGCTGCCTAGTCCACTGGAGAGAATGATAACTTCTGCAAAACAGTGTAAAACTATTATAATCAACACTACTCCTGCTTCCTCTCCAGTACAACACTGCAATCAGGAAAGAACATTTATGGACATCTTCTTCCATGGAGCCCTGAATTTGTTCTCTTCTTGTTCTCCTCAAATCCATTAGCAGGCCAGGAATTAGCTATGCCAGTATGATCATCTATGAGTTGCTTCTTGAAAGCATTTTAGAGCCCAGAATAAAAGACTTGGATCAAAGATGCTTGGCTGAAGCAGTCTGTCTGGGGAACCATGGGAAAGAATTCCTATCACAATGGGAAAGAAAGGTGACTAAACCCCAATCCTAGAAGTAGTTACCACCAGGAAAGAGAAAAAAACACCATGAAGACAGGAAGAACCTTCCATGCACTGTGGCAGTGGGCCAGAAGCGTTGAGGTGCCACAATGTTTGGCTGCTGTTTCCAATCCCCTCAGCAGGAAGGCTGCAGGTGATGGCATGGAGACACAAAAAAACACCACACAGAAACACAAATGCCTGTGCTTTACTGGATTCATGTGAGTAACACAGATGCTTGCCTGAGATGCTGAAATATCACCTTTAATAAAGATAATATCCATGAAAGAGCTTGCCTTCAGAGTCCCTGCTTACTGATTAGCGTTCCTTTTTTTTTGTTTTTAAACTGTTGAAGGCATTCTTGACATTTGTACCATCTGAAAGTTGCAGCTGCACTCCTAATCTTCACTTGAAGGCATCCTCACCACTGAGAGCTTTTCTGAGAAATGGCAACTTGTCCCCTCATCCAGAAGTGTGATTTTTGAATGGAGTGCAGGCAGATGATTTCAGCTGAATGGGTGTCTTCTAGAGGAAGACTCTTACATCTTATTTCCTTTGTGTGATAGCAAAAGCCTGAGTCTATTTATTCAATTACCATGTGTTTGAGCCTACAGGCTTTGCATGCTTCTGCCTAGCTAAAATAACTCGCTCCATTGCTGCAATCTAATTGAAAGAGTTCTGTGCAGTCTCATTATGAATTATTCTGTGTTATGCTAGGAAGGTTAGAGGTTGTGAAACTAGTTATATCAGCAAAGCTGGCATCTGATTTCATTAGCTTGCACTGTAATTGCCTTACATTTGATGGGCCTCATACTACCACTCCTGCTCAGGGAAAATTTCTGTTGCCTTTGTTTCAGAGCTGTCAGTTCCACTTTGGGAGCTTATGGCTCTGTGATCTGGCACTTCATACCACAATGAGCATCCGGCTGCCAAAATATCCCAAGCGGTTGGGGTGCAACAAGGAGCGTGGAGATGCCATGTCTTTAGGAAAATGTGCTAATCTAGTCAACTCCAGAATTAGAACACTCCATTTTAGAGCACTCTGAATCGTTACAGTCCTTTCATACCTGGCCAGTGTGCCCAGTTGAAGCACCATCATGTCCAACAGTGTTCCAGGTAGAGCAAGACCAGGAGGTCTCCAGGACAATACCAAGTGCCAGATAAGGACAGTTCTGAGAGAGAACACATGGGTCAGCGCTGGCACATGAGTAGTGACAAGGTGCAAGTGTTTACAAGTGTTTCCAATGCCATCCTCTTCTAGGAACATTGACCGATGTGGAGTTTTCCAGTAGGATTTTGGGAAGTGGCCACGCCAGTAACAGTGTCTCTTTCCCCTAGCTTTTCTTTTTTTATATACATTTGAGCATTTATCTCAATCACTGCAGTACTCAAATGGTTGATCAACAGGTTTGTCTCTCCGACAGTGGGAAACTAGAGTGGAAATGGGATCCTCTGTCTCTGCCATTCACAGGAAGAAAGATGTCATATACCAATTATTAAGCTTCACCTAGATTTATGGCATGTGTTTGCCATGCAAAATGAAGACATTACCCACAAAGATTCTATGATTTATTACCTGGAGAGGTGATGCATCACGGAAGAAAAGGAAATGGTGAAGGAATAATAAAGGAGAGAGCTAAACACAGGCAATGTGGCAAAGGTTTTCTTCCTTTGCCTACAGAAATTATGCCTCCTAATCCATGTACCTCTTTTAGCTCAAGGAAAGGACTTGGAATTCACAAGGATTTCTGCAAGCAACCTCAAATTGCAGCTGGAGGTCACATTCTTCTATCAGTTTCTTATCACTGTTCTCCAGTTCACTGTTATATTTGCAACTGTCTTTTCCTCCTTCGAAATTCTCTGAGTCTCTGCAGAAAGTATATAAAGTGAACTTAGATACCCACCATTTCTGGAAAAGTAGTGAACTTTAGTCTGTCATTTTCTTCCACAGCCAAGGAGCATTCCTTCACATTCTATTCACAGCATTCTTTCTTCTGGAGGTTCAGAAGATGTGAGCTTGGGCTCTTCCTGTGCCAGAAGGACCAGGCAGAGCTCCTGGGGCCATAAACCATTACACCATAACACTACCACTAAGAATCACATCAAGAGTCACTGTCAAACACCTCCCAACAAATCAAATTCAATCCTCTCAAACTGCTGGGATAAGAATAGTAAAATTGTCCAAAATACATTACATTCTGTAAGAGCTCTCCAGCTCCTTTTAAATCTTTTCTTTGGAAATGTGCATGAAAAGATGAAGTTACTGGCACATTTAGCAGAATGTCGCTCAGATTCTTCTGTCTGCTCTTAAATGCTTTATCAACTAGTTTGATGTAGTGAAAACACCACGGTTTCAGTAAAAAATTAATTGTAGAACATGAATGGCTTTTAGAGAAAAGCTATAAACCTGTTTGTCATAAGCAAGCTGCCTTGCTGCAGGACACAGGGTGCTTCCAATACACACCCTACAAAAAGGTGAAATGGCTGAAGCACTTGAAGAGTTTAATACAGTATCTGCAATTGTTTCTACTGTAGGGGTGGAAGATACCAATATAGCTTCGGTACATTTCACATAATGCTATATACTGTTGGCATACCACTTGAATTTGTATAAAGTTTCCAGCTATCCTTGAACTAATCAGCTTTTTATTTATGTTTTACCATGGAATTTTATGGCAGCAAATTCTTCTTTAACACACAGTAAAACTGAGATGATCAAACAACCATGATTTCCCAGAGAAATACATACTAGTGGGGTATAAATTACTGAGTGATCTTGAGGAAGAAGGTGTAATTACAATGCAATATTTCCAATGAAATTTCAGAGCAGGCTTGAAAAAATGAATTTTCCAGGCATCATCAAGTTCACAATGTAGAAGAATGAATGTGAAAAAGAAATCAAGACAGAGCTGCACAGGAAAATAAAATAAATAAAATCCAACATTCACACCTGTACATCACTAAAGAAATAAGTTTATCTGCTCAGGTCAGGTAGAAAGCAGTTGCAAATACACAGGCTGGGGTACGCCTGAGAAGAGCCACCCAGTTCAGTCACAGGAAGGCTGACAGAAGTACTTCTTTACGACAAAAACGTCTTTGCTCCAGAGTCCCTTGCAAGCAAAATGGATCAGAAATATTCCCCCCACACTGTGTGGACAAGGGAGTGAGAAATGAAGCTGAGGAATCTATTAAACAGTTCTGTGATGGAGCTGTAAGTCACATCATAAGGTGAAAGGACACTGAAGCAGAGTCTGTGACAAACCTAAGGAACTGGCAGCATTTGTTAGATAAATGGAAGCAAGTGACAATAGACAACAAGCCAGGCTGTCTGGGCAAAGACTTTGTAGTTCTGAATTTTCAGGTGACAGAAAAGCACACCAAGATTTTTAAAGGCTTTTATTCCCAGAACCACTGACATGTCACTAGGGAATGTCAGCAAATAAAGAAATAACACATTTTTTATTACAAAAAGATACACAGTGCAAAAGAAGGAAAAGAACATTGCTATGAATATTCAGTAACTGGCTTACCTAACATTTCTGAGGTGTTGGCAATTGACCATTTCTATCCTGTTTTAGTGCACAAAAAGCATTCTGGGCACAGAACTGTGGGAAGCAGGTTTTACAAAGAATAATATTAGGAGTGCCAGAAAGACTGTTGATCTGAGACAACCTCATATGACTTCACTTGAAGAGTGGCACTGGGGTAACACGTCTAAGATGTAGCTTTCCTCCCAAATTCATTGATCCTAGAAGTGCCAGAAAACTGGCCTTGAATAACGACTATGAGGAATGAAATGAGGGCAGTTCACAGCCCTCTCCTGAGTAGAAAATACCAATTAAACACTGCATTAATTTAGTGTTCACCAAGAGTTATCTACTTAGCTCCAACCAAATCAGATATATGCTCTATGTAAGTTGTAAGCTGTGTTTAACTAAAAGGGTGCAACAAAGGTGAACGGGATGCAGGTTTTTTGATATTTTTTTGGATTACACAAGTATCATCTATGGCTATTTACTCTAGCCAGGGTAGACCTGGCCTGTTGCTTCTAACATGAAACTCTATACTATTGTCTCCCGCAGGGAAAAAAAAAAACCTCTGTGAAATTAAAATCTTGATGCTGTATCATAAAATCAGATATAATGAGACAAGCACCAGCAATGAATTATCAGCTGATGTCAGGGGCTGAAAAAGACGTCGAATGGTCTCTGAATGAGGCCCACCTGCTTCATTCCAGAGAGACTTCTTGTTATATTGCAAGGCATTGATAGCAGTACCATCAACTCAACTAAAATCAGAACCTAGAAGAATATTGATCAGCAGGATCCGAAAGCACTCTTAAGAACCTTGGCCACCTTAATATCAAGCAGGAGCAAATACAAAATATGTCCATTGCTCCTTAGTACATCTTGCTATCGAATTTTTCCACATCTCAGAAACTTTTTACTGAGCTTATATAGCTTATTGTGGGAGTAACAGAATGAGTGAATAAAATAAAAGTATTCTATCTTCTGTGCCATTGAAATGCAATCAGATTTGCTCAAAGAAAAAGTGCCATACCATCTCCATCCTCAGTGTTAACATTCAGGACTTTCTCCCAGGTTTGCTTATCTGATAAAAAGCCTCTCCACCTGGAGCCTTATATTAATGCATAAATCCCAGAAATGTGTCTAGAAAAGTTCACACTATTCAACTAAAAAAACATTAAACAGAACATGAAGGGAGGATAAAACCCTTTCAGGTTAAAATATGATTTCTACATTTCCTTTGAAAAGAATAACAACAGACCACAATCTCAAGGGAAATTGTAAATTCCCCAAGGAACAAATAAAACAGCCGAAAACTTTAGAGATTTAAGATATTTGAATAAAATGGTTTTGCAAATTAAATATTCAGAACTCTGCTGTTTATTTAGGCCTCAATATTGTAATGATGTCAGACTGCACCATGGAGATAAACAAGCAATGAACTGGAGACCTCTGGTCCTAAATATATCAGCTCCTTCTGCTTGAGTTTAATGACCAACCCTGGAGCTAAAAGTGGTAACAGCATATCATCTGTGGATTGGGACCTAAGAGGATAGGAAAAGGCACTGACTGCTGGCCAATAAACACTTAATCATGTCTATCCATCTCTCCCAGGGTTTTACTCTGCCGTCCATCACTGTACCATCTGAGTGCCTCCATGTAAAATCAATAGCAGGGGTGCAATCCCTGGAGTCACAGAAACTCCAGCACATCTCCTCTTCTGGGTGTTTGCATAGCCACAGAGTCAAAGTCTTTGATTTTAATGAGACTGTTTGTGAGTACTGTGTTAAGGAAACTTCCTGTAATCATACAAACATAAAACTGTTCCTCCAAATATTGGTGCTAACAAAAAGGACCAGACTCAGGTACTACATCCTATAGCTCAGTTTGAACATTTGATCAACAAATGATTTTTTTGTTTATCCATCAGCTGCACCCCTTTCATCATTAAAAGAAAGGGAATAGACAAACTCGCAAACACTCTTAGGAAGGGCTGCCTCATTCCATAGAGGAAGTAGTTTACTGTCTCCCCCATTTACAGCCTTTGTCAGTGCCAATCCTGTACTATTATACCAGTGATACATAACAGTGATGTTACCAGCATCTTCTGTCATGCTGATGCCTGCACTCCATTTTTCAGCACACTCAACACATCATATCAGTTAGGAATAGATGTATTTACATATTCATATTCATTCAGTTCCATTTACTAGCCCATGCAAGACTGAGGTTCAGTTGTGGTAACTCCAAAACAGATAATATGTAAACACCATTCTGATTTTCTCCAGCATAAAACAAGTATAACGTTATTTCGTTGCCCTGATCCTCCAAGTTTTAGTCAATTCCTTAGGAAATCGATAGAAATGCACCTCAGAAAGAAAGTAGGCAAATAAATAGGCCCACAAGTTTGTACGTAAAGCTCCCTCTCTTCTCAGTTCACTGAGAGGTGGCAGCAAAGTGCTCCTTTCCTCAGTTTCAGAGCTGCCAGTTTTAAACAAGTATTTTGCGAACACTTACACTTTCAAATACACTTTCAGATGGATGACTGAAAGCTTCATTAACAAAAGCAGATTTTCTTCAAGGGATAGAATTTGTCTCTTTCTATTGCCACAAAGGAGCAGACAAACACAACCACTGATGTATCAAAAACCCCCATGAGCTGCCCATGACTGGCATGCTGAGGGCAGGCCAAGGTCAGTGGTAAGGTACCCAAAGGAGAATTGTGCAGCATCACAGGAGCTGCTTTTCACATTCTGACCTGTAAAACAAGGTATAATATATGGATGGGTTGGCCAGTGAATCACTCCAGACCGAGGAAGAACCACCACAAAACCAGCAATGCTCTGAATATTTGCTATACATGCTACCATACACTGATATTTAGGAGAAATGCAGTGGGAGAAAGTATAAGGAATCCAAGCTTCTTACTGCCCACTTTGAAAATATGCCAACCTAGAAAGTTGAACAAAAGTAATTTCTCCAATTCCACCTGATTGTACAGTTAAGAATTGAAGTAACAGTTCTTTGAATACAAAGTATTTTCTTAATATGTTCTTTTTTTTTTTTAACATAGATTATTTGATTGTTGCTCTCTTGCCATTCAATGTCCTGACTAAAAATATACTGGACTTAATTGCTAAAGAAATCAAGAAGAAAATAAAGTAATGGAATGTCAGTATATTGCCAGGAATCTTAGATTTTCATTAACAATAAAATGTAACGTGTGTCACTAAGGCAATGGAAAACTCATAGCTGAAAGGACCAGGAGAATATACTGTGAAGAGCTACAGATGTACACATCATTTCAACAACAACCCAATAAAGCCTAATTGGTTGAATAATATTAGGAGATTGGACAGCACCTACTTTAAACTCACTGTCTCCAAGCAAAAAGTACAAGTTTGCAATAAATCTTAGAGAAAAAGCTCTCAAATGTGGCTCTGGAGCTTTCAGGCTACTTCATCAAACCATTCCAATAGCCAAGATCTCCATCTCTCATATATCCTCCTCAGCTCTCAGCACAGAGCTAGTCCGTCTGGTATCCTCTCTGTTATGCTGCTGAAGTCAAAGGACACTGAGGGAAAAAAAAAAAAGGCTTGAGGTTGCTCCCACTGCAGCATCAGCAAAGGCAGATGGGATTTGCATGCAGGCTGAGTTTGGACAGCCCACAAAGGCTGTAGGTGTGGACACAAAGTGCTTTCTGGCAGCTGTTCTTCCTGGGGCTGGACACTTCAGTTACCCAGAAGAGATGAACAATGTTCTTTAGTGCTGTGCTGAAGCAGAGAGAAGCTTTTCTTTAGCATTCATTTTATTCATTAAAATGAATCCTCCTAATGAATTCTTGGATGGGAATTGAAGTCTTACACCTCATAGATTTAGTTTTGCTTGTTTTATGGTATTTACAATTGTCCGGGTATCATTTCTCTAACAAAATATTTTATAGGTTTCTATTACAGCTATTTTCTGAATACTTGCAAGGGCAACTGACAGGCTACATTTTCATTTCCTGGGCACACAGGAATGCCAGATATGGGTGGGGTAATCTTTACCAGGTTTGTCTCTTAAAACTGCCACTAACCTATAGCAGTATTTTCTCACCCTCCTCTTCCCTCCCTTTGGGCAAAATGGTACCTCAAAGGCTCCTAGTTTTATGCAATGCTCTCTAAGCCTCCTCTTCCCCAACTCCACACTCCCAAAATAGAGAGCTACATCTGCCCCTATTTTTGTCTCTTCCTAAAAAGTTTTTTTGAATTTTTTTTCTTTACAGTATGTTTCAAAACTGCAGAAGGAATGACGGAAAAGAGTAAAAACTTTACAGCACATCCCCTTCTCCCCCACTTCCCACCCTATAATCTCTGTAATTAGAAAGAAATTATATTGCTTTTTGTTTTTCTCAGGCTTTCCAGAATAATTCAACTTTCAGCAAAGAACATATCTGGAAATACATTTATACCCTAAACATAGAAATAAAAATTTTCTAATGAAAGTTAAGTTGCCCTCTTACCTACAGCATTCCCTACTGTGAAGGTTACTGTTTAAAAAGTCTGATTATAATGCACCATCTGCTTGGCTTCTTTACACTCACTTTATTCTGTATTGTGTGCTGTAATTAATGAAGCTTTCTGTATTATTACCATAATAGCTGATGTTTTTCTTTATAAATGAGAAGCAATAGCTCCCTGATGAAAATTTCAGCTTACTTCAGCAAATGAGAGGAGCTGCCTTAAGACTGGATGGTTGTTTGGGTGTCATTGCAGTAGCAGAAGTCTCAGCAATACCACAGCCACAGTGCTTTGAAACGCTGTGACCATGAAGTGGTAGATGAGCTGGATGAAGTTAGGATGGCAACCTTGTCTGTAAACAACAGTTGCCATATGTGACTACTGTACACTTTAGCAGATAAGGAAAGAAATGAGACAAAATAATTACCAAATCTCTCTGTGAGTTTTTGCTTCATCTTTGTTCCATGGCTATGAAGTACATCACAAAGATAAGGACATGCTGCTGATGCCTTTTGGCTAGGAGGACAATTTCTGTCTGCTCCTGCTGCCTCCTTTGTGTTTTTTTTTTCTTTAAGTTGCAGAGCATCTTATCTTCGTGGAGAATGAGGGAGTTTTTAGATATACAAACCCAGCATTCTTCACCAAACAAGTAGAAATTTCATGACAAACAGGCCCTCTGGTTTGGTTCCACACAGACAAGGGACCAAATGCCACACAACATGAACCAATCCCTGGATTTCAGTTCCCAGATAAGCACGATGTCCTAAAAGGACCTTTTTGTGGATTTTGACTTTGTCACTTCTCTTCAATTTTCAATAAACACCTCTCACTCTGCAGACCACAGCTGTACATATAAGACTCGTGAACTTTCCATTTAGTATTACCTAAAGCCTAAGAGATAATCAGCTGAGGTTGAAATGACCTCTGATAGTTACCTTTCAAACACTTAACAGCCTACCTTCAAAAACACATTTCTCCATCTGCTCATCAAGAAAAATGATTTCTGATGGTCTGTACTTACCGTTCATTCAGGACTGATTTTCTCATTTGGGTGGAATTTTATGGAGCTGATTTTCACTCTCTCAACCTCTCTCAGGTTATTAAGACAGACCTGTTCAGTCTGACGGCACAAATGCAACAGGGCATGACTGGGCTACATTAACAATTCCATGCAATTTGATCTGTGCTATATGTAATTAATCTGTACATGCCTGCTAGAAATTCCTATAATACTAGGTATAGTGAAACTTCCTCACCATTTTGAAGAAACTGGAGGAAACCTGAGGAAATTAGGAAGGAAAGTATTGCAAAATTCCTAATGTCACAAAAATCAGCAGAAGAAAGATTTTAAATAATATTTAGCATGTATTTTAATAAAAATCTATCAGTAAAGGCCTCCACTAAATATATAAATACACACACATATATATATATGCATGTACCTACACACTCATATATGTACATGTATCCTCTGTGCTTTAAATGGTGCAACAAATATTTGACTTATCATTTCCACTGGCCTCAAAAGAATGAGACACCTCTGCAGGATACAGTGGTGACAAGTTTGCAGCAGGCACAGTGCCACTGCTGAAGTCTGTGCTCCTGGTGTAAGACAGCATGAACTGAACCACTGCTTTCAATGAGAGCTTAAAATAAAAAGTCACTGCTATTCTCCAGAAACTCTGGACAAGAGATGAATCCCTTCTCAAGACTATTCATTGTCTGCTTTGTTGACTGGAGCTCATATTTTTATGCTGTATCACAAGATCATGCCTAGCATTAAAGCTAAGTGATTAATTCATAACAATTACTGCCTAATAAAGTCTTCTCTTCTTCACAGAAGACTGATGTATTTTGAAAATTCTTCAGTTATTTGTTGTTCTGAAGTAATTAATTAATTGCAATAATTTTTCTTTTATAGGGTGGCAATAGTCATGTTTTCAGTTGAAACATGGCATGTATCATACCAGGAATACACAATTGTTTTTCTTTCCTAGCTGGCAATATTACATGCAATTACTGAATGAAACATGCACAAACTCTTACATAGACATAAATTTCGTTGTAATTTGGAGGAGTATTTATTGGCAATATTAAAATTATTTTAAATTCTTTCAGTTATAAATAAGACTTCATGACCTGAGCATTCCTACATTATGCACTTGCATTAATGTCTGCGGGATGATTAGTAGTGAAGTTCGCTCCTTTAGAGAGAACTGAACCATGGGCCATTGACACTGTAATAACTGTGTTCCCAGAAACCAGCAGAGATAAGAAAGTTTACTCTCAGCATTTATCCCTTCAAACTCTGTTAATTGTCATGAATCCTACTCTGAATTCCATCAAGTAAGACACATGTAGCCTTGAGTAACAAAGGGATTCATTTCAGTATATAGCTCAACACTCATTATATACGTTAAAAGTCTAAGGAAGCTAAATCCAAAGTGAATGAATAGTGATTTGCTCAGAATATTGCACTTAAGATGCATGTTACCTCAAACATAAAATCATCACAGCCATTAAATGAGCTGTCCATGTACATTTTCTGTTGTTTCCCTGAATATTTATTACAGTACACAGGATTTTGATCCTAAATGACTCTCAAAACAAATCACATACCTCATTTGGCAGTTGTCGTTAATGAATTGGTCTTCACTGGTTTTCTAATGAAAAAATTCAGCCTTTTCTGAAGGGCAGACTGGTAGCATAAAAATACCCTTTGGGGTAGAATTTTCATTGGCGACTTGCTTGTATGCACTAAAATATTCCCAACATTCCTAGAGAAACAAAATCATCAAAACACATTTATTAAGGACAAACAATATAGATAGCAGAAGCTATACCTGACAGTGCTAAATTTAACAGCTAAGCTCACAAATACTACTTTACTAAATCAGATGGATACTAGAACTTGTTGTTTGGAAAAATTTTATTCCAATTTCTTTTGTGAGGCAGAATGCAAAAGAAGAAATTTTTTAGGATCTGCTTCAGCCAAGCTGATGGTTAAAGCATTCCCATTTTGATCTGTATAACAAATGCATATTAATTAAAAATACGGTAATTCCTACATACTTTTGTAGAAGCTATTAAAGGAATAGGCCATGGGGAAGTTATTTTTGATTCCTCCTAGCTCTACTAATAGAAAAAAGCTTTATATTATTATCTCCCAAGGCATGAAAAAACTGTAGTGTATATGTGTACACACACACAAGACTTGAAGGTCCATATCCATATATGCCCATATAAGAGTTTATAAAGATAGTTAGCTGTATGTATATTTTTTATTACATATTATAACAATCTTCATAAGCAAAACATTTTGGAGTTATTCTGCTTACAGGCTAAAGAAAGTTTTACAGAAATGAAGTCAATAAATGATATGGCTTCTTTTATTGAATAAAATGCATCTATATAGAAAGCAACCATGAGGCTTTACCTTCCCTACTAGTCTGTTCGTACAGTTACCGTCCCCTGAGGATACAGACTTTGCTATTCTCCCATTTTCTCTCTGAATTTCCATAAAATTTGCAAACACCATTCAAAGAGCAAATACTAATGCAGCTGACTTACAAACCTCTGTGTAGGGGAGGTGATGCTTGCAAATGTAGTAGGAATTCTGTTGAAGTATTTAGGCTATATGGTCAGGAAACTATTTACAGTCCACCATGGGTATGGTCAGTTCTTAGTCAATTATACTTAATATTTTCATCAGGTTCCTAAAGGCTCCCTGCATGTAATTTGAAGGGATCTCAGAAAAAGTCGCTGTTTTTTTTACTCCAGTAGCTTACATTTTGACTACACTTTCATGTTTGAAGAATTGATACATCAGCTGGTAATTGATACATTAACTAGCAAAAGAGACACCTGGAAGCACCCCTTGCCAGTACCATGTGCAGGAAGATTGCTATTTACTGGTAGTTTTATTCTAAAGGGAACAGATTACAAAACAAATCAGCACAGTCTCATTTGTGTGATTGCATTTGTAGATATTCTTCTTCTTCTCACAGTTGGTCTGAGAGCTAACACCATACAACATAAGAAAACCAGAAAAAAATTTACAAATTTTGGCCTTTTTACATAGAGGCACTGAGATCTTTTCAAAGCCCTGGTGATGAAGTCTGCCTGCCATTGTGACTGGGGACAGCCCAGCTCCATCAGCTGTAACTGCTCTTGCCACCAGCTAAGGTAAAAAATCCTCCTTTATTTTACACACTTGTAAATGTCCAAATATGCTGTCTAGACAACAAAGCAGTGAGCATATGCACCAAATGCCATAGTAACTGTTGTCACCCTGCTTTATGTTTAGGCAGTTCAGTTTCCTCTGGTGGTGCATTCGGGTTTTGTTACAAGCTTTTTCACACAGTGCTGCACTTCTTTGTCAGGCTCCTCAGAAAGGTTATGGTTTTTATAAACTTCCATGATCACTGAACCACTTGCTGGTGTCCAACCAATTGTAGTGAAAGTGAAACCTGCCTCCATGACAAAGGATTTTATTGAAATAGGAAAACACAGCAAGCAACGCACAAAATCCACAGAAATAGTACCCCATGACCCCAAACTAGGTAGCATAGTAAGCTACTTTTAGATCAATACTTCATTTGGCAGAAAAATCAATTTCCCTGCCTCTGCAATCCATAAAATTCATCAGGAAAAAATTACCCCTCACATATTAGCAGCTCTTTCATCTTACTGGTTTGGAAATTAATTACAATAGACAATTTCAAACCCTGTAACAGGTTGGGGCAACATGCTATAAGGTATTTTGCAACCTGTGGATCAAAACACAGATTAGATGTGATGGGAACACCTATAGCTTTCCTGATTTGCCCAGCCTCCTTTGGTAGGGGCAAATACTGCTTTTTTTTTTAGCTACAGTGTTCAACAGCCTCAAGCAGTAACCAGGTTTCATTCCCGGAAAATGCTCACCTGTTTGCAAATACTGTGCAGAACACATACAATTCCATAAAACAAAGCTTTTTCCTATCAGCATCCAAGTAATTTCTCTTACGGCAGTGACATCTTGCCTTTATTCTTCCACATGGGAATAGCAGCCCTGTTGGGAAAGAGTTAAAGAGCTTTACTGCATGGCACAGGTGGATTTCACAGATTCCTATCAGTCAGCATCATGGATATGGAGGTTCCACATTTGACTGCCTCGGCAAACTCTTCATATGGCAACTTTCCTGTACATTCTAGAGAGCTTGCTGATAGGAATGTTTCTAAATATAATGGCTTGCTGCTAAATATGTTTTTAAATACAATGTACAGAAGATTATTGATCTAGTCAAGATTTTGCTTCATATTTAATAAATCTAACTCCTTTTTAGAATGTTTTTCTACATGACAAACTGAATTGCTCAGCAGACACAAAAGAGGATTTCTTTTAATTATGTCACTGTTGCTGCTACTCCAACCTCCATTCCTTCCCCCAAGTAAATTTAGCTTTTTTTTTTTTAAGACTGTTAGACATTTCTTTCCGGAATTCAGATTCACTGTATTTTTTAGAGACTTCAAAGTCTTTGTGAGAATATAGTGACATCTTATCAAAGAGGTCCAGCCTTTGAGAGGTTGTTTTCTTCCACTGTATCCCACAGCTCAGATCTTTACACTTTTTGTATTCACAGTCCTGTATCGTCTCTGACAGAAGTTCAATAAAATTGTCTTTCTACCCTCAATATCAGGGTTCTCAGCGTTGTTGGAACTGAGTGTTATAGACCTACAGTCTATCTCTGATGAGAAACCTGAACTCCCCTGTCTACTTCATTATACAGTAGGCCACTGGCAAGAGGTAGCAGTAGCTCTCCTGTAAGCTGATGCATCACTTTTATTGTTTTCAGCCTATTAGTTTATGTCATCATTCCTGAAAGTTTTGTTTTTACAAAGTCAGGTGGTTAGATATCCAAAAAGGTGGAGCATTAGTGCTGCTATTGCTACCTTTAGCGTTGCCACTCTTGCTATACATCTTTTTAAAACTGGTAATTACACTATTTTTTCTCTTTATTCCTCCATGTTATTATTTAAAGTCTTCCCTGGTTTAGACACTTCTTTTCACTTTTCAAGTCAAAGTTATCACATAGTGTTAAAATGCAGCACCCTGGCTTCCCACAGCATTGAGCAGAAGATGCAAAGACTATTTTAAGGCTTCACTTGGTTCCTTCGTTCTGAGCCACATACAAGTTCCACTACATACAGCAGAGGTGCAGGCAATTTGAAAATGGAAAGGGCAAACTGATATTTACATACACAGCCTGGTGATGCAGCAGTACACAGAGCTCCTATGTTACTGCAGAGCAACCAGGATGTTTGATCCTGCCTAGCCAAAACCACTCAATCCTACTTCCTTCCAGGATACATTCCAGTATATTTCAATAATGTTTTAATGAATGGAAATTTTGTGGCTGTATGCAATGACTGAACTCGGTGACCTAGGAGGCAATTGACAATTCTAATATACTATTTTTCAGTCCTTATTTTCATGCTTCTTTTCAGATCCCAACATTGTTATTTTAATCCTTTGTCACCCTTTCTCCACCCATTGGTGTATTTACCACTTACCATATATTTTTCTTTTTGGTTTAACATTTGAACAGAGAAAGGGAATGAGAAATAGTGAAGGACTGAGAGAGCATAGTCTGAGAGGTGCTTGTGCATCAGGACCCACGCTCTGCAGTGACACTGTCAGACTCACCCTATGATCTTGTTTCCTGTTCCTCAGCCACCTACAGTGGGACTGTTTTAATGAGTATGCTCCACCTTTATTACCCTCACTTGTTATTCTTGGGAATGCTGTGTGGGGGGTATCTTTCAAATAAACTTATTTATTATAAACTCATTCCCTATGAAATCCATGTGAATATGAAGCTGAAGTTCTGTAGTTAACCTAAGAATAATTACAAGGCAATATGCAGATGAGAAAATGCCTTTCAGCCCATTGGTTCCAGTACTCTGAAATGAAACTACAACCTATCAAAACCCAGCTAGAGCAACGCATTATAAAATTTTTAAAAAGTGGTTTGGGAGGTAATCTGCACAGATAAGAAAATGAATATACAACGTCATTGCAAAAACAGTTAAAATTGTGCTTTACCTGTGATAAGGTGATTTTTTTTGTCTTTAAATGTTTTCACTGGAACACTCTCAACCATTTAGCCTTAAGGATAACTTCAAAAGAGGTATAAACTTTACACAGTGTTCTTTTTTAAACTTAATTGCAAAACCATTACTGGTTGTTTTGTATTAAGTAGACCACTGCTAAAAACTTAGCTACAATCTAGCCTTTTGTGCATCCTGGGGAAGGTAGAACAGAAGCACACTCAAACGCTGCATATCCATGAGAGATACAGGGAGGAAGGAAGGAATGTCTGGAAGTCTAGAAGGAATGACCTTTGAAACCAACCTCTCCCTTTATCTTTTTTTATTTTGCACTTCACTTCCCTCCCCTCGTTATTTGTGAGGATGGTGTGTTGAGAATACTCCTTAGTGGTTTCCAAATTCCTACATTTCAAGCATGTTCCCCAACAATAATTCATAATTTGTCCCTCCTCTCACACACCAACGTATCTTGTACCTCATGTTCCAAAAATTCTGGCTCTTGCTTGCTCTAATTGCATCAGAGACCTGTTTCATCTACATTTTCTTTGGGTTACACATACATAGAAGGAAAGTGGATGTGTAGACGATGAATCTCTCTATCTCTTCTCCTCATACTTTAAAGGTCAGGTATATTCTGCAATAGAGGTACAAAAAAAAAAAAATCACATCTTGGTGACTACTCCACACTCTGCATTTGCACAGCAGTTTTCCACTAAATCTAAACAATAAAAATATATTAAAGCAGGTTCTGCATTATTTATATTAAGCACTGAAAATGCTCCTCATAGCATTAAATGATAGCCTTGCATGCAATTCACAGACATTATCTGAAAGCTTATATACCTGCTATATATACAAACCTAATGCAGACAGCCATAATAGTCTGTATGAATAGGGAACGCTGTGCTTACTGAACCACAGTCATGAAACTAAAAATGAAATTATAGTTCCTCCATCATAATACCCAAGTCAGTATATAATATTCTGAAAGAACAAGCACACAGTAATACCTGGGTTAATACTGGGTACCATACATTATTGCTCAATGCTATCAAAAAATAGCATCTCCAGATTCTTTATTGAAACATATTACATTACTTAAATTGTCATGACAAAGACAAAAGTGTTCAATTTCAGACTTTTCTAGCACCTCAGCTTTTATGAAATTGCAGATTTTTTCTTCTAATAGACATATAATTTATTTGCTGATTAAATTCCAATAAAGGAGTTGCTCAGTCCCGATTTTTTAAAAAACACATTTGGGAGTGTAAGTTCTAAGCCCTGACAGGAGCATCCTCCTTTGTTCCCACTCATATCCTGGACTAGAAGACGGGGATTTAAGTGTTTATCCAACTATTTCACCATAAACCACTGAATAAATAATGTTCAGCATAAATAATGCCTCCATATAATGCTACCTCTGCATGCTTCAATATTGGTGAATTTAATATGAACTGTTGTAAAATTGCAAGGGTATCTCATCCACCACTCAATTTCAGCAATTTTTTTTTCCAAACCACGACTGTAAATGGACAATTTGCATGAGCTATCTGGTCACCTCTCTATTACTCTATTAATTGGGTGGATTACCCAAAGTGTGCACTAACCATAAGCAGATAAGGAAATGCTCCATTGGGGCACAGAGACTGTGTCTGCAAAGACCAGGCCACCTGACTGTTGAGTTTGCTTCAGACTGTAGACATGGTACACCTGTATCCACACCAGCCCCTAAGTCATTCCTGATGGATGGAACAGTGTTCACAAATCTTGCTTCTGGGACTCACTTTCATGAAACCTCTGCTCAGGCTGGGAACTCACGTTAGATTTGAAGTCCACGTGATGGACATAAAGCTACCAGGGCTCTGCTCTTCTGCTCCATCCCCCAAGTGGGCCTGAATTCAGTGTCTCAGGTTAGGCATTAACTAACAGGTTTCACAGAATCATTCAGGTTGGAACAGACCACTGAGATATTCAAGTCCAACCTCTGACCAATCACCACCTTGTCAAATAGACCACAGCACCAAGTGCCACATCTAGCCCTTGGTTAAAAACCTCCAGGGATGGTGACTCCACCACTACACTGGGAAGCTGATTCTAATGCCTGACAACCCTTTCTGTGAAAAAAATTCCTCAATAATGTTCAACCTGGCATTGACACATTTTACCCGTGGATGAAGAACAGAGGCATTTTGTGGAATTCAGATTAAAGTGCCTATGGAGCTGGATCCCAGCAGGCCTTATGAGGGTTTATTAACTTGGGTTAATTTGATATTCCTAATAAAAACCAAAAGACCTTTTAGTCATGAAAAAAGAAGTCAGAAGGCAAGACAGTCTCCAGCAGTTCCAGGCTGTCACCTCACACTTCCCAGCCCCTCCACTCATCATTGCCTGCATCGTTCCCAGGCGCTGTCTTCTCCACAGAGCCTTTTCCTGCTCTGGTCACCGCGCTGGGCGCCAGTCCCAAACCCGGCCGTGCTGGGCACAGTCATCTTAAACACACAATTGGTCAGGCTGGAAGGGAGCACAGAGGCTCCTCTGGTCCAGCTTCCCTGCGCAAGAGTCATCCCAGAGCACACGGCACAGGATTGTGCTCAGACAGCTCTGGAGTATCTCCAGTGAAGGAGACGCCACACTCTTTCTGGGCAATCTGCTCCCGTGGTCGGTCACTGCACAGCGAAGAAGTTCTTCCTGTTCAGGCAGAATTTCTGGGCATCAGTTTCTGTCCACTGCCTCTTGTCCTATTGCCGAGCACCACCGAGGAGAGCCCGGTCCATCTTCTTGAAACCAAGACTTCAGACACCTATACACATTAACGAAGCCCCCTCTCAGTCGCCTCTTCTCGAGGCAGAACACGCACAGCTCCCTCGGCCTTTCCTCGTCAGAGAGATAGCGCACCTTCTCTCACACGGACCTACACCCTTCCCCACGGTGCCGACCCAC
>VZRV01002997.1:0-10086 GCA_013398115.1 Falcunculus frontatus
CAGTCCATTGACCCCATGCACTGTGTTTGGGGCCTAATCTTACAATCTTTCCCACAGGGAGTTTTCTTGGCTGCACTAACAGTGCTCATCAGAATAAATACTGGAGTAAAAGAATGGTTTGTGTTAGAATGGACGTTAAAGATCCTTCAGTTCCAGACTTGTTGCCATGGGCAGGGACTTTTCCCACTAGACCAGGTTGCTCAGTGCTCCATTCAACCTGGCCTTGAACACTTCCAGGGATGAGGCATCCACAACTTCTCTGGGCAACCTGTTCCTGTGCCTCATCACCCTCCCAGGAAAGAATTTCTTCCAAATATCTTATCTAAATCTACTCTCTTTCAGTTTGAAGCCATTCCCCCTTGTTCTGTCACTAGAAGCCATTTTAAGAAGTCCCTCTCATGCTTTCTTGTAGACCTCCCTTACGCACTGGAAGGCTGCTTTAAAGTCTCCCCAGAGCCTTCCCTTCTCCAGTCTGAGTAAGTCCAGCTCTCTCAGCATGTCCTCATAGGAGCAATGTTCCATCCCTCTAATCATCTTTGTGGCCTTCCTCTGGACCTGCTTCAGCAAGTCCGTGCCTTTATGTTGGAGCTCCAGTTACATTATTTATAGTGCTTCCGTAAGTGATCCATTCATAGATGCAGACAAATAAAAAATGTCTCATTTCACCTTCTTCAGTCATGAGGGAGATACTTGGGCTTAAAAGCACAGTTTCTTTAGAAGCTCTTGGAGCAAATTCAAAGCTGACCAAAACTCAGGTGTTCCCAATTTTGTTGATTGTTTAAGGTTTCCCTCCTGCAGAGTGGTTTAAATTGAGCTGGCAAACTGAGTAGATGAAAACAGGCAGACTTTCATCTTATTTCCATTGTTTATGACAGATTGGGTGGTGCCTGGAGGAAGGTGCATGTATAAACAAGCTCTAAGGTAAAATATTGGCAAGTCTGCAAGTGCTGAAAATTGTGCATGCATGCATCATGCTGAAATGATGCTTCCTCAACAGAGAAAAACAATCTCTGTAGATGTTTGTCTCAGACAAAGATTCACAAGAAAACGGAGGTTTTTGAAAGAAGTGATACACATGCCAGACTTGTTAAACTTTCTCTAAAGGTTAGCCTGTACCCACTGAAAATGAAATTAAATGTACTAACTACTAATTCTCTACTTTCAATAGGGAAAATACGTTCATTAGTTTTGGTTAATTGAAATGTGTTAGGTAAAATTAGATGAAACTCAGCCATTTTTCCTTCTCTAAAAGTTCTTCACCACTGCTGTGATGATGTTTTCCACATCCTCAGATTTGCAAGAGGTTCTTCTTATAATGGTGAAAAGTGAGAATTTGCTTCAGGTACTGTTCAACTTTTTCTGTTGCAAATCTTCCTTTCAGAAAGTATATCCAACTTGCTGCATCTCTCTGATCATGGGACATAGTGTAACTCTGTGCTACACCTGGTTTTGTATGCTAAACAGGTATTTTCTTAACTTTTGCAAACACTCAAACAATTTTAATTTCATTCCAAATTCAATCCATTTAATTCCAAATTCAATTTCATTAAATCAAACTGTAAAATTTCACTCACAGATTTGAGTAAATATGATAGTAACTAGCATTTTCCCTTTCTCTATAATTTTTGGAAAATGAGCAAATATCGCCCTTGTTTTGCAGGCTGGCAGTCAGGACAGAGTAGTTTAGTCACTTAACATGGAAGAGTTTAGGCACCTAGAAACTAAGTGGAAGCATGGAATCCATGAGGGCAACAGAACCTTAGGCACTGAAGCTGGTGGGCATTTGTAGCACAGTCAGGTACAGCAGGTTGCAATGGAATATCTTAGTTTGATTTGTGCTTACTGCCTCTTCTTCCTTTACTGGATATTACTGGGAAGAGTCTGACTCCATTTCCTTTATTCTCTTCCATTGAGTGTTTATACACATTTATAAGACACTCCTGAGACTTTTCTTCAGGTGGTACAATTCCAGCTCTCTCAGCCTCTCTTTCTGTAAAAGGTGCTCCAGTCCCTTCATTGTGTTTGTGGTCTGTCACTGGACTCACTCCAGGATGTTCAGGGTGGCCCAGAACTGGACCCAGCATCTGCATGTGCATCACCAGTGCTGAGCAGAAAGAAAGGATCTCATCACTTGACTTACTCGCAGTGCTCTTCCTAAAGCAACCCAGGATACCGCTGGCCTTTTTTTCCTCAGGGGCACACTTCTGGCTCATGGTCAACTTGTTGTTGGCTCAGACATGCGGCACATTTTCTGACAAGCTGCTCTTCAGCTGTTCAGCCCCTGTGTGTAGCCCCACTGTGTGGTGGACTCATGTACATCCAGTTTGCACATAAACCTACTCAAGGGTTTGTGTACAAGAACCTGAACCTGAATTCCAAGAACCTGAGTTTTCATCTTAAGGTGCTCTAAGTACATATCCATGCCTAGGCTGCAGCTGGCTTGACAGGTCTGAGGACTGCTTTCCAGGTCATGCCTGAGCCTGTTTGGAGGTTCTTTGATAAGTTGTGCTGTGCCTACAGCTCCAAAGGGATCCCCCGGTCAATGAATCATCCCAAAAGAAAGCAGCTGTGGTCATTTTCATTCTTAAATACAGCTGGCAGTCCAGCTAACTTTTTTTTAAACGCAGCAGAACTTGCTCAGCAAACAAGGAACCAGGCTTCTTGGTTTTCTGCAATTTCAGGAAGTTCAAAATCACAGCTTCCAGAGAACCCAAATTAACTCATTTTCTTTTTGGGCCAGTGCATACATGCTGCTGATCAGCCCTAGCATGACAGTACTTTTAAGAGCTCAGTTAGGCTGGGTGCTGTTTGTAGGCCTGCAGAAACAAGCTGTCTTTCCAGAGGTGCTCAGATACCATGGCAACTGCCACTTTACAAGCCCCTGAGCCACCCCATTGCCCAGAGCTACCGAGGCTTTACTAGTTCCAGTAAACATTAGAGGTTGCACTAAGCCTGATATGACCAACTGCAACTCCAGTGACTTCAAAGGCTTTTGTCCCACTGTCACCCTAACTGAAATTATTATTTCAGTGACAGTGAAATAATTCCCATCAAGTACAAATTACTTAGAAGCTTTTACTTAGAACTTGACCGTACAAGTTAAACTCATTTTTCGTAGCTATCATCAGTGAACTCAAGACAGGGAACCAATCTAATTTTACTGTTTTATTAAGATGTAAAAATTGGACATGGCTACACTACACAAAAATTCCTATAGAGAGCTTCCATTACAAACACAAAGTCCTGTCCAGGGAAGAACAACCAGGCTGTATTAGAAAAATTAATTTCAAGCAATTTACATCTGTTCATTGCAAAAGCAATTTGTCTTGCAGCCACTACATTGAGAGAGAGAGGCATTTGTCTTTGTTTTGAAAATGTAACGTAAGATAAGAGTGAAAAGCAAGGGGACTGCCAAAGGCCAGACTGAAAGTACTTGTGGGTTTGCCAGATAGATCAGAGTTAGGATTGTCTGCCAGTTACTGATCTGAAGCATCTGTACTAGGTCTGACTGGGATGAAGTCATTTTCACCATAACAATCCCTGTGGTGCTGATAACAGACCAGCGTTTCAGATACTGCTGAACAGGGTTTGTGCCGTGTGAAAGCCTTCTCTGCTCACTCTTACACCAATGAATAGATAGGAGTGTATGAGCGGTAAGATGGGAGCACAGCTAGGCAGATGACCCAAACTGAACAAAGAGATTTTCCGTGCCCTAAAGTGTCATGTTCAGCAATAAAAGAGAGGGAAGAGTAGAGTTAGGTAGGTAGGTAGGTAGGTAGGTTAGCTATGTCTTGCTTGGGAACTGGTGGGGCATCAGTTTAGCATGGGAGGTGGTTAGTGATTGTCCTTGTATTGTGAGCTCTGTTTTTTCCCCTATTTCTTCTTCCACTTTTCCATTGCCTGTTAAACTGTTCTTACGTTGACCCATTGTCACTTTACCTTGACAAGTCCTTGCCTGGAATCCAGGAGACAAACGGGACTTTCCACGCTTCTTGCTTTCAGATAGTTATTTGTTAGGTCTTATTAGAGAAACAGTCACAGACATGACCCTGAACATTACAGAGAGTATGCAAGGGAGAAGCCAGAGGGAGAAGCTGAATTATCAAGATTACACTGTCTTTTAAAGGTAAATTATCCAATGAACACCTAAAACGAAAGATATTTTACTTTTCTACCAATGCTCATTAAATAACTTTGTCACATGAAAAGCAACTGCGGAATTTTTCATCCAATCCTCTGAATCCACCTTTGCCGCAGAATATGGAGTCATAGAAGAAGAGAAAAAGAGAAAAAGGTCTAGATAACAACAACAATCCTCCATATTGGCATTTTTGTTACTTATCTATTTACTATTTTAACAAACCCAACACCTCTAAATTTTCACCCTGTGACAGTCTTACATAATATTCTATCAGCTAGTTCACACTGGTGTACATTCTAATTCTTCCCAGAGGGTAGGCAATTTTTTCCATGGACGAAGGTCAAATACAGTGCTGTCCAGGGGGGTAGAACCCTTCAAAAGAGGCAGAGAAATATTCCCTGCACTCTGGACTCCAACAACCAATGACTTTTCTGGGGTTTGTTCTTTCTTTGTGTCTTTCCCCATAAAACTATCTTTGGGGGTGGGTAAGTGAGCAAGTGTCTGTGCAGTGCTTAGGTGCCCACAATAGTTTAGCGTAACTCATATAAATATCAGATTTCAGGACAGCTCTTTAGGTGTGTGTTTGAAATCCAGGAACTAATGGAATTAAAGCTTTTTCTAGAACAGAGTTGTGTGCTCTGAAGTCCATGGAAGCAGGGAGCATTGAACAGGCAGAGAAATTCCTCACATCTTCTGGAGAGCACCATGTGGAATGAGGCAGGGCCTCTGAATCACTCCAGTCCTTGCCTTGTCTTTTTTGTCTTTCATAGTCAACGGTGGTGACTGATGAGACAGCCTTTAAACTGCAGCCACCATGAGAAGGCTTCTATCAAGACAGATGAGGACTGCTGGTAGCACTTTGCTTGCTTGTTGCAAACCATTGTGTTCTTTCCAGCCTGAAAGTTTTACTGCCCTTTGTGGGTTTCATGTTTCATGGAAGGCTGGCATTCCTTTCTCCTAAGAGAAAGCTGGAAATGTGAGGAAAACTGCAAACCCACAATTTTGAATATCAAATAGTCAAAATATTTGCCTGGTTTAGCTGAGGAAAAAGTAATTTTCAGAGGAAAGTTCCATGCCCATAAAAAGTTGGTAGGAAGGAAGTAGAAAATGTATTTATATTCACACACCAAGGAACTGATCCTCCGATATGAAGCTGTTCTTGTGTATTATCCTTGAAGCCAGTGCATATCTGCTCTGCATGATCTGAATGCAGGGTCAAGTCCTATACTTGCCAAGGATTGAATATAGGAAGCACAGACACAAAGATAAATGTTATACCGGGCCTGGCTGGGATGGAGTTAATTTTCTTCCAGATGGTGCTCTGTTTTGGATTTGTGACTAAAGCAGTGGTGATGGCACCGTGTTGTGGCAGGGCTTGTATGGCACTGGGGCTTTCTCTTTTCCCAAGTCTGCCTCAGCAGAAGGTTGGGGGAGCATGAGATGTTGGGAGAGGATGTAACCAGGACACTTGACCCAAACTGACTGAACCCAAAGGGATATCCCATGCCGTAGAATATCATGGGTGGAGAGGGTTTGGGGTTTTTTTGAATGTAGGCATTGCTTGGAGACTAACCAGGTGTCAGTATCAGTGTACTTGTGAATGGCTTCTTTGCATCACTTGCTTTTGTTTTATTTTTGTTTATTGTTGTTTTCATTCCTTTTCCTTCTTTCTTGTTCCTTCCCATTTTAAACTATTTTTATCTCAACCCCTGAATTTTCTTGCTTTTGTTCTTCCTATTCTCTCCTTGTCTGACAGTAGGGGAATGATAAAGTAGCTGTGTGGGGCTGACATGCCTACCAGCATTAACCCACAACACATCTTGCCTAAAATAATTGTCATCTGTGGAACCTGCCAGGCAGAACTCACACAGGACTTGATTTTCACTCACATGCATGAAGTTACTAATGGCTTAAATGTTTCTTGAATTACGCCCCAAAACAGAAAAGAGGCATTGAAGCTTCTGGGAGGGAGAATGGCACAGATGAGTTCTATAATAATTAGACAAAATAATTTTTTGACAACTGGCAAATCTTACTTTGTGTATCTATAGAACTGCTTTTAAACTGGTGCTTCCTGATCCAGTTTGTATGTAGCCATCAATCTGTTCAACCCAGAAGAGAATCTCATTTGAAAGCTTGTTGTAGAGGGTTTGGTTTGCAAACCGGGTGGAAACAATTAATGTAGTGGTTTAGTTCGCATTTTCTTACTTTCTGTGAGATAGGAGATTTGGAGAGATGCAAAGCAGGCTCAAAAACTTAAAGAATATGAAAAAGTTTATTACTAACAGAATTAAGAGTAAAAAGAAATAATAAAAAACAAAACCTCCTTTTCTCCAGCACTTCCCCCTCTTATCCAACTCACACGAAGGATAATTCTTGGTCAGCATTTACAGTTCTTAAAAGTCTCTCTATTATTTGAGGAAATAGAGGTCTCTTTTGCTTCTGGTGGTTCCCAAACTGCACCAGCCACAGCCCCACCCGGAAATCTGCTGCCGTAAAAAATATCTCTCCCATGGAAAGAAATCACAGTCTCTTCCACACTGTTACCATCGGCCACACATGGGGTATTCTCGTTTAAGGACAGACAAAATTCCAGCCTGAAAACAACAGTTCTCTTCTTTACAGAAATTTTAAAAGTCTCTCACAACCTCTCACAGCTTCTGGGTAACCTGGCGGGGTCACCTTTGTTTCTCTCACAGGCTGCACACAGAATTCTCATCCCCCCATGTCTTTAAATGGATTAAAGAGAAAAACAGTTTATGATATTACAGTTTTTACCACGGTCTGCAGAAAACAGGTTTAAGCTGCGTGCAGAAGGCGCAACTCCGCCCTCTTTTCTCCACCGCCATCTTCAGCTTCACTCACTTTCTCTTTTCTCTCTGACTTTGAAGATGCCATGATGATGAGTAGTCTTCGTTGTTCGGGCTTTATGATGGAGAAAGCCTCGCTCCCTTTATGCTGCTTGTTAGTTGATGTTATCTTGCAGTTCAATATAGGTTGAGTTGGTTGCAGAAAATTCCATCAGTTCCCGCTGGGTCTGCGCGGGCCATATGGGTGGTGCTGGGGGGGAAATGTTCCTCAGCAGCCGCTCCGGGAGGTCTCAGCTCTGCAGTCATTATGGTTGTTCCTCAGCTGCCCACGGCTCTGAGGGGCTCTCCCGCAGGCACCTGGGGCCCGTGCCCCAGTGCCAGGGGAGGGGAAGCCTGGGGCCGCTCTGAAGAACACAGCCCAGTGCCCATATTCCCCCCCATCCCTGTAGGAAGGATCAAACCAAAAGGGAACTTCCTGTTTAATAGGGCTTAAATATGTAAATTTCGATAAGCACTACTGGTTGAAAGATCTTTCCATCAACTCAGGTTCAACCCACGACTTGTCTATTGAATTGTGACTGGTATCTCCATAATGGCAACATTTTTTAACAAGCTGTGGCAGGATGGCTCCCCTAGGAGGGCCTGTTACCTATCAGCTGATGCAGTAGCTCAGGGCATCTTCCCCCTCACATGCATTTGCTAATTGCTGAAATAACTCAATCAGGACAGCTTGTCTTGTAGCAAGTCATTTCGGCGCCGTGGAGGTGACATTCCCAGCTGACAATAAATATCTTGCCTTGAAAGCAAGACTGCAGGAAGATAAGCTTGAATTTCTGACTGGCAGACACTTCACTTTACAAACTATAAAAGCTACACCATACTTTCACAAAGCAGAAATCTGCACATTCCCTGGAAATGTGTGGGGATCTTTCCTCAAGATTTGGAGAAGAGTTATCTTGAGTTACTCTCTCGAGGGCTGAATGAAAGGTCTCTGTGTACCCCATCATCAGTTCAGTGGTAAGTTACACTGTCTCCTAATCTATACTATTTCTTTGATAGCTATAATATAGGTACCTTTATGTCATGCACTGTTTTATGTAATCTACTAGTAGTTCTTTTGTTTTATCCTGTGTAGTAACTAACTCTGTTTAAGGCCTTTTGTCTGTTACTCTCCTGTCTATTTATAAATAACCCATTTTATAATAGACCTGATCTGCTGTTCTTGAGAACTTGTGAGCCAGAGTGATTCAGGTGCAAGTGACCTAAGTAGAGCTGCTGTGAAAAATCTGAGCCTAAGGCAGGGCTTGTCCAAAGCTCTCCCTCAATCCATAACACAAGTGTATGAAAAAGGACTTATATCTGAAAAGGCACCAAGACATTCACATTCTTAAAAGCTTTCAATATTTTTTACCTCCTGGGCAGAAGAATCGTGTATCAATAACAGTGGAAAAAACTAACTTGGCTTTAAATAAAAGATTTTCTTTATAACTTAATAGAAAACTTGAATGCTGAACCTGAGCAAATGCTGTAATTTATCTGTTTATTTCCACTTCAGGGGGAAGCCAGTGATATCTACATTGCAATACTGCATTAGTATAGCACAGTATAAGCATTTCTCAGTAACTACTAGCATTAGTGTTACACAGCCACTAATACCTTACCTTGGATGCACCATCCCACAAAATACTAAAAGGTGAGCATTTCCCACTTGGGAAAGCTGAGATACCACCTCAGCCTTTTTCTACTTGATTTAATGTGCTCTAGCCAATATCTTGTCAAGCTGACATTTGAATGCAGATAACACTGGCACATATATATATGTATGTAAGGAAAATAAACATTTCAATACTGTCGAGAAGAGATAGAAGATGAATAGTTTTCCAAAGACTACAGATAGTGAGCATGGGAAATACCTGTTTGGAGCAACAAACACGGGTCTGTTAATATCACTGATTCATATGGTGAATTAGGGTTACCTGGACACTTATCAGACAGCATTAAACATAACCCTGGGATAGTTAAATGACATGTAAATGAATTATAGCATAAACAAGTGATGCTTGCCTGAATTTTTGATTGGATTCAAGATCGGAATATGCAAAGGCAATCAGAACCAAGCTGGATGTTGTTCAGCAGATCCTGTTCTGGTTTTTAATCACATGTTCAGAATTGAACATCATTCCAAACTTGTGGTAAAGTTAGAGTTTTCTGTCTTGAATTATGAAAATAAAAAATGATCCATGGCCTCTAGCCTGAAAGATGCATCTCCTACTATCCCTTCCTGTGCCAGCTGAGCTTGACTGACAAACTTAGGTTTGATCTACTCCAGTTCATAAAATATGGAGATATAGGCAAGGACTTTTGAGGTTTGTCTCATTTCTCTGTCACAGGAGCCTGTAAATCTATAAAATCACGTCTTTCTGATTACTTGCTTACACTTTTTGGCCACGCCCACTCAGCTGACATACGCTTTTACCAGTCACTCTTGATAAAACAGCTTGAGCTGGAAATAGACGCTGATATAAAAACTCATAAGAGCAGCTTCAAATCCACTCTGTTGAGAGCAAATCTATTTTCTTCTAATGAAGGCACACCTGCTTGCAGAAGTGATGAATGTGGCACTGTGACAAGACATAAGCATGTGTTTAACTCTAAGTCTGTGCTTAAATTCCCAAGCACTCTCAGACTTAAAGCATGTTGTAGTGGTTTAGTTCGCATTTCTTACCTTCTGTGAGATAAGAGGTTTGAAGAAAGGCAAAGCAGGCTCAAACTTAAAGAATATGAAAGAAAGCTTATTACTAACAGAGTTAAGAGTAAAATAAAATAAAAGATTAAGACAAAAACCCCTTTTTCCTCCAACACCCCCCCACACTTCCTCCAGCACAAATAACAAAACATGGAATTTTGGTCAGCATTCACAGTTCTTAAAAGTCTCTCTCTGTTAATTTGAGGAAATAGAGGTCTCTTTTATGTCGCGTGGTTTTTCCCAAACTGCACCAGCTAACAGCCTTTATTTCTCTCGCAGGCTGCACACTGAATTCTCATCCCCCCCTTATTTTTAAATGGATTAAAGAGGGAGAAAACAGTTTGATATTACAGTCTATACCACGGTCTGTAAAAAGCAGATTTAAGCTG